>JAPFBL010000632.1:5530000-5945868 GCA_026182355.1 Hermatobates lingyangjiaoensis
GGTATAACTCGATCGCCAATAAGTGATAATTAAAAGAACAGTGCCAGGTTAGATATTTTAAGACAAATAAACAATGTTAAAAAATTTTGGAAAAGCTATGATTACAATATCTGAAAAAATTTTATGTTGATAATAGTAATGTTTATAACTAAAATTTACATATACTTTTTGATTAATTATAATAAGATGCATATCTACTTAGATTAGAAAGAAGATTGTTAATTATAATATTTATTGGATACAATAAATTATCATCATTGTCAGTGTTAAGCAATTATATGCGATATTTGGAAACATGAGGCATTTGTCCCGAGCAAAGCCCTGTTTGCCTGGCCTGATGAAGAAATGCGTTTGACACTCCGCCCTTTGGCTATGCATGCCCCAGGTAGAATCCTCTGCTCTGTTGTTTATGTCTGTTTTCCTTGAACTCTGAGTCACATATCCATGGAATTTCCTGTTGATTTTATCATAATGACAAATGTTGTGTTAACTATTTTACAACATTTGCATACAGAAATGACATATATACGATTTAAAAGACTACTACTAAAACACAATATATACCACTTCTGATGATTTAAAATGTTTCATTATTTATATTATATATATATAAACCCAAACTCAGTTGTGTTTTTGACTCTGACAAAGACCGCTTGTTACGGTTGAAAAATCTTACTCTTGTTTTCCCATTTCTTATTGTGGTTTGATCATTGATTGTTATTTCACGTGTTTATGTGAAATCTTTTTATATATATATATATATGTATAAAAAGATTTCACATAAACACGTGAAACAACAATCAATGATCAAACCACAATAAGAAATGGGAAAACAAGACTAAGATCTTTCAACCGTAACAAGCGGTCTTCGTCAGAGTCAAAAACCCAACTGAAAACTCACGTTAAAACTAAACGGTTAAAACTAAACGGTTGAAAGATCTTAGTCTTGTTTTCCCATTTCTTATTGTGGTTTGATCATTGATATATATATGTATATATACACGTGCGGTTTAAACCACAATGGAAAACCAGCTGGACACTGAATAAGGCAATATATATAATATATTTGATTGAGTAATCAATCAATACATTGATTAATGAATTACTCATTTCATTGAGTAATGAAATACGTAATTAGTCGTTTATGAAATCGTTCAGATTTAAAAAAATAAACGTAAAATAATTCGTAGAGTAATAAGTTTTGTTACGTAATGATTGTTATTGCAAAAATTGAGTGTATATATCGAGAACTCTATATCTTTTTCTCTCATTCCAATAATGAGTGAATATCAGACAACAGATGATTACAAAGCTCGTGAAATGATTATGCATTAGAGTGTTGATGCTTAAAACATTCATAAACAGAAATTAGTTGTAAAAGAATTCAATGGAATTCTTATTATACATATTGAACAAATAATGTAATCCTCTAATAGGTGAAAAGAGTTCTCTGAATTTTATTTAGGAAAATAATTAATTAAATAATTTAAAATTGAGAATTAAACAAATATTGCTTTTCAAATATTCAAAATATTTTTTAAGACAGTGTAAAGAAGTCATTGAATTTTTACCATTAATTATCACAAGAATAATTCTATTAATTTTATTATAAGTAATTTTACTTTTTTGTAAATCTGAGTCAAGATAACTCCACATTTTTTTGTGAATAATTAAATAAGGAGAATTCTTTTTAATTTTTTCCAGTTTTTTAGATAAATTTTGTTTCACTTTGAGATCTAGAGCAATATTTAAGCTTATGTAATATATTATGTTACATTGACTGTTGTGACTTTACGAGAATGACATCAATTCGTTTTTCAAGATAACAGTCATTGTGGGTCTATCAAAGAGTTGCCGAAAGAAGAACAGTACAGGTTTAAAACTAATTGTTTTTTATAACAAATTATATATGATTTGTATGGATTGTATATGTAACTACTTGTCCTGAGACGATAGCGTTGTCACTGTGCTAGTCTGGCAAACATTATTGAAACGGTGAAACAGATCCAGTTTTTTTGTGACTACGAAATGTCAATCTTAATACGTTTTTGTTCACTACAGTGTATTTTAATTAGAAAAAAAAGACAAACGCATAGTGACTCACTTGAATTTAAACATAAAGGCAAATATAATATGGAAAGAAGAAAAGATATAGTACGGAATGAATAATAAGAACATTCCTACAATCGTACAAATATTTAAATGTTTTTACTGGTTTAGTTTAGACTATTGAAATGGATTCAGATAAACTAAAGGGTTCAAAATAAATTTAAATTGGAATTCTGTTAAGTAGTCAGGTTCTATTGACTATAGAAAGAACCCTTTGAAATATTTTCCTACATAGAGAGAGAAAGCCGTTTCACAAGGGAGCTTCATTCACCAATCTGACCTCTTCATCTTCACTCTCTGCTTTACAATATATTTAACGAAAATTCTTATCAGTCCTTCAACGAGTTTCAGTCATTTTTTATTACACATCATATTATATATATATATATATATATATATATATATAAACAGATTACATAGACAGTTTGACAGTTGATTTATTGATAGTATATACGATATACAAAATTTCTCAAATACTTAATAAAATTCTTAAAACTCTCCCTCCACACAATAGATTCGTAACATTAAGAGCTTCTGAAGAAGCCCATATATGGCTATTAGGTGCTCGTTCAAATCCTGGCATCAACCTAAACTGCTTAGCAGTATTCAGAGGTGATTTTTCTTAAATTTAATTTTTTCATAAATTTAATTTTGTGAAGTATATATTATTATTATTTATTATAAATCATTTTTTAATTCTTATTTTTCTGTTCTTTTGAATTTTATATTTATGAAAATTCCTCATTATTATTATATTTTGTTCTCGTTGCTATTCTTCTTCATCATTCCTACTACATTTTTTCATTTTCATTGTGGCCAACCTCTACATATTCTGTGAAGCTGTCCAGTTGGCTACCTTCTTCTAGTCCTTATTTCTGTTTTTTATTCGTGTTTCTCAAAGTTTTTAAAAAGTATATATATATGTGTGTGTGTGTGTGTGTGTGTGTGTGTGTGTGTGTGTGTGTGTTGGTGGGTATGTGTGTCTCGTTAAATTGTATACCTATTTTTAATTTCACAACTTTTCTACTAAGTCCCTCAATTTCTATAGTATATATTTCCTAGTGAAAGAAACACGAAAAAACAGGAAAGAAAGTGTGAAGAGATCTTTGTATCTGTGTCCGTGGTTTACTGTGAAACGTTTGTTGTCCTTTTGGATCGTTTTTCTGTTTACAATATATATATATATATATATATATATATATATACAAATCAAGAAAAAGAAATGTAACTTTAAACATTTTTTTTTATAGGAAATGAGAAATTATAAATCAAATTATTGCATACAGAAATTTGACAATAGATATGGGCAAAAATTAATTATTTCTAAAGGATTTTAAAGCAGGTTTCCTTAAAAAAAAACTATGAAAAACAGAAAAGCAACCTTCAGTGGAAATGAAACAAATTATGATTCAAATAGTATTTATAGTAGTAGTTAAATAGAAGAAGTTCTGGACCAACATCCTGGACAAATATTTGATATAATGGATAATCATTGGAATGGAAGTGTACGGCAGTGGTGACAGCAGATGGTGGATTTTGTAGCGTTTGAAGAGAATTTAATCGTTAGTCCCGTCTACCCAATACTTCGTATTGTTAAAGCAACACACCAACTAACTCACAATTTATTTGTGAAATCTTTCAAGGAGTGAATATTTCAGTAATTCATTATTTATCTATGAATGCATGTGTTGTGAGAAATACATGGTAAGAAGGGCTATGGATCAGGTAGAGGCCCAGATAAGGGTCAAATAAGGGTTCAAGAAGCAAAAAAATGTGATGGATATTGATGACTCCACGTAAAGGGAGCAAAGCTAGCGGTAAAATGTGTGTTCGAAGAGCAGTTAATTACTACTCTGCCGTATCTGGCAACATCATTTTGCTAATAAAGATCTAATGAATGCCGCAGCACCCAAAGATTGGAAAAATATTGGAGATCCTAAAGTTAACGTCACGAACGAGAGAGTAGAATCATGCGCCCACCATAAGAAAATTATTCCCCAAATCCTTCCACTTGTTTTGTTTTTTTTTTTTTGTTTTAGTGAAAGGGATCCTTTCAAGGGATCCTACAGTATTTCTAGTAGGGACTTCAGTGATACTACTTTTCTCATGCTACTTATTTTCGTAGTGCTCTAGCCTAGGCGCAGCTATCAAGGATTCCCAGTACTTTTTTCGTCTTGCTGTTCTTATTTTATCTTCAGAAAGTCGCCTTCCGTTTCCTAATACAAACTTGATAATCTTAGGTCTATCTTTTCACACTCTCTTCTCTAAAAACTCCCTATACGTTTAGTTGTATTATTAAAAGCGGACATGTGACAGTCCTGCTTGCTCCATTATCAATACAGGACTTCCTTCATTAGCAATCAATCACCCCTACCTAAATATATCAACAGAAATAAATAAATAAAGACACTTTAATAACAGAAAAAATTACTATAACTAGTAAAAAATTCACCACAAATTAAATATAAGTAAGTAAACAAAATTGTTTGAAAATATTAAACAACAAATATTAATATATTTGTCTCTGTGAGGAGACAAATAAGTACTTCTTCTGATGCTCTCAAAGTGAAATTAATTAGAAATCCAGTCAAATTGGAACTATAAAGAGGGCCGTCAGTGTTTTGGTTTCAAAATTTATGTTTGTTTTTATGAAGTTATTAAAACTGAAAAACTATTTTAAATACGTCTATAAAATATGATTACGTTATTTGAAATGTTAAAAAAAGTTATTATTGTTATGGAACCAATATGTGAAATGAAATATACAAATTAAAGAAAGTACATATTTGGCTATTGAGAAAGAAGGTGAAAAAATTATCCTATAGTTAGCTAACTGCTTTAATTTGTATGTTTACTCGTATTTTGCTATAAATTATTTTGTATGCAACTTTAGAAAAAGAACTACCTTAATTAAACGCCTATATTTAGAAATAACTTTTAATGTTGGGGCTTTTCTTTAATTACTCAAAATAAGTAAAATATTTATAGTAAGAATTTTCAAACCAGATGTGTTTTGAATAAAGATATTAATTGATACTTTTTTAATTATTTATTTATGATTAATAGTATTTTTTTATTGAACTTATTAAACATAAAATTAAATATTATACTGATAAAGAAATTTAATTTTAATATAATTACATTTTTCTTTTGTAAAATTGTTTGAAAAATATAGAAGTGTATAATAATGATTGATTAAAACAGATAAACTTTTCTAATGAAGCGTATAGAATAGAAAAGATAATGATAATTAATAACAGAAGTTGAAAGCAAAACTAATAGCTTTTGATTTATGAAAAAGATAGTAATTAATTTTAATAATAACTCACTTTCTGACGTAGGTAGGCAGCTTTTACGAGAAAAAGATTAAAATATGCTATTTCCAGCAAAGTACCATTGAGGGCATTGGAAAATGTATTATTTCACTTTGAATCTACCATTATAATAAGTTTTCCAAGTAATAAAAACAGTCACCCTACAAAATCTGTTCAAATGAGGTTCTTTATTATAGTAATTTACTTTAGAACAATCACAATATTTTAACAATTATTATATACGAGTATGAGTTGGTAATTGGAGAGGTATAATTGAATTAAAAGTTAAGCATATTATTAGCAAATAACATTGTCCCTCCTGAATATTACACTTAATTCTTCACTACTGACGCATTAGAAAAGGATTTTGTCACACAAAATCACAGCTTTGATCCAAACTTGAACCTTACCATCCTACATGTGAATAGAAAGTTTAAAGAAATTTGTAATTTGGAAGCTTTTCAAATAAACAAGGCCGTCATTAATAATCCTTCTGCCTCTCTATGCCTTAATGATCAAATTCCAGGATGTCGAAAATTTCTTAAGCTGTTCCTAAAATCACAAAGAATAAATTAAAAAAAAATAATAAATTTTAAAAAAAAAAAAGTTTCTTTCCTCTGAATTATTGGTTCTGGCCTTCTCTATTTCAGTTAACGGCTTTCAAGCATACCTGAAACCTTTGTCACCTTATCTCCTATATGCCTGCCTATCCCCACTCTTTCGCAAGGGATCAGTTTCCTACTAGTTGTTTTCACTTGACCAACCCGTCAGTACAACATCCTTGGGTATGTCTTGAATTCTCTTAATTGAATTTTTATTTTTTATTATTTCACTCTAATTTTTTGTAACTAATTAGATATAATTTGTATTATAGTGTCTTCCTGATGATGAACACAAATTGTTCGAAACGCGTTGAATAAAACTTCATTTGTGTGGAGACTTTTGTTGGTTTATCCATTTTATCTCAGAATTAGAAAAGGATTTTGAATATTTGTCAACTGACATTAGGATATAAATAAATTTATACAAAGTCAAAATATTTCAAATATTTCGTTTCATGTTTTGTTTTTAATTTTTGTAAATATTAATGAAATTTTAAACTTTTGGTTTGTCATTGTATTACTCTTGGTAAATGAATACATTCTCCCTCTGAAGTGATAAAAATCACAGATTTTATCATTTATTCAATTCTCTTCATTTGTTATATGTTCACATGTTACATAAATAGATTTTAAAAATAATATATATAACTAAGCTTATGATTTTTCTCTATTTGTTCAACAAATAGTCTAGTAAAATATAGGGTATTTTAATAATATAAATTTGTTTTACTTTATGCTTTAATAGTTGAAACATAATTAGTTCCACTTTTTTATTCCTATTTTATAGGAATTAAAATTGTTGTTGGTTCTTCTCTGTCTGCAGTACATCTCATGTGATACTTCATACTGAGGTTATTGCTAGCTATAAAAGAATGTTTGATACCTAGTCCGTTTATGTAATATTATGAGAATTTAATATAGCATTGATTTATCTATTTGGACGCATGCCTTAATAATAACTTTTTATAGATATTCTCGCAACTGTTTAGAAGAACAGCAGGTGGTATATAGCTGAAATTATCAGTGATTCAAAATTGCATTCAATCCTGTATCTTGAAACACTTGGTAGTAGCCATCACCTTTACAGACGTTATCAGGCCCCTACAGCAGAGGGGTTGATGGATTCGTTCAATTATCATAAATTGTATTCATTCATCAATAAATATTTAGAGAAAAGGGCTCTTAAATGCACCACACTAAATGTTTAAGCACTAGCTTAAAACTGTCTTAAGAAATAATAATCATATGATTAATTGGAGTGAAACAAATGAATTAGTATTTCTGCATTCGGAAAGAAGAAGAAGTATTGTAGAAAGTGCACTCATAAAGAACGTATATGAGAAATTAATGAACAATAGTCTAGGACTTTATAAATTAGATGAAGTATTCATTAATGGAATAATTAAACAGATGAAATCTTCTTCAATTATAGGATCATTAAACACATTCAGGGTTACCAACAATTCTAGAGACTTCAATCAACCAGGTTAACAAGTATTTATTATTTTTTAGTTCATAAATGGATAGTACATAATTTCGTTCAATTAGTTTTCATTCGTTTTCAATTCAGTTAACTGCATATAATAATGCATGAAATCATTTTGAAATTAAATATTTTTATATTAATCAATAGTTAATTGCATATTAATTAATTAAAAAAAAAATTTAATTTCTTTTAATCGTCATTATGGCCATTTGTATGGTAACATAAATTATTATGTATCATCTTACATAGAATCCAGTTTTGGAACATATCTCTTGTAGAGAAAACTGCTTTTCTATATTGACATCCAATATTTTACATGTTACAAACTAATAAAATTATTAGAATTAGTAATAATACAGTCTGTCATACCTCGTAAAGGTCTGGATCCAGACGGACCCGAAACCGGTCGAGCTTTTCTGAGACTTTACGAGGTATGACGGACAGTATTATTACTAATTCTAATATTACTAACCTCAGTGGAACTAACCCATTAACAATATTTAATAAAATTATCCACACTTTTGAATTTAAAATAGATTTTGAATGAAATTATTCAGTCAATAAATTGTGTTTAAATGACAGAGGGATAGTCATTTTGATTTAGAAAAAGAACTACATTCATTAAACGCCTATATTTAGAAATAACTTTTAATGTTGGGACTTTTCTTTAATTATTCAAAATAAGTAAAATATTTATAGTAAGAATTTTATTCTTAATATATTTCAAGTTCTTGTAATATTGGTACAAGAACTTAATATTGTAGTTAGTAAGTTCTGTCAGTGCATTTTAGCCTATTCGTCTATTATGTTTGTTTGTTTTCTAACGTCCGCACTTATTTAGATTTCACCTTTTAGTGTTGTTCTGGGGGGGGGGGGGGATTTTTGGCTCATTTTAGTAATGAGCAAGACTCATTTACATGTTGATTCTACTTTCGGAGTCCTAAATTTTTGACTAATTCAAGTGTATTTAGAGTAGGGATCTTTAACAAGTACCTGACATCATACTGGCTCGGGACCGACGGTTAAACGTCCTCTCTGAGGCATAACGTACGAACATTTATTCACCACCCACGTGAATAAATCCAGTGTCAGATGGGTATCGAACCCCCGGACCCAGCAGTTTCAGAGGCGAGTACGTTACCACTGAGCTAACCATCTATCATAAAGCACATAACTGCCAGTTTTATGTTGTTTGATAACAACCAAACCGCTGATTGAGTGTATGATCTGAGAGGCTTTTTCTTCAAAAGAACGAATGGCCAAACTAATATAAATTCATTATAAAAACGAGTCCTCTTAATCAATAAACATCATCATTGGTCTTCCTTTTCTATCTTACTAATCTCAGATTGTTTGTCATATTTTATCTTTATTTAAATATAAAAATAGACATATATTTTCTCTATAATCAAATAATGTTTAAAAATGATGGAACAAGTCTTTAAGGATGACATATCTATTTAAGTGAGTTGGTACTAAATTTAGTTTCTCATTCCGATTGTTTTGTTCAAACATGATTTTGTTGGTTGTTTGGACACAGAGCTTGTAGTATGCCCGGGAGCTACTCGTTATTTGAACAGAAATCGGGTCATCTGAGCGTTTTATAAACAACTTTACATTCACTGCCATTTACAACAAATCTCCTAATATATTTTCATGTCCTACATTATGCCAAATATTCAAATACATTACTAATTTATCTAGATAATATATTCATTATATTAGTTCTGTAAAAAATCTAGAACTCCAAGTAATCAGGAGAGGAGGTGTGATTTATTTGAATAGCAAAACCCATACTTATATATATATATATAAAATATATAGATAAAGAAACATGGAGGAATTAAAAACACACTTCTAGTCTCTTATTTTTTGTTCAGCTTAAACCAAGCAGACTGGTGCAGAGACAGACGGTTGGAGACGTTGGGTAAGTGAGTGTTTTTAATGAATCTATGTTTCTTTATTTACATTGCACTTTAGATATATATATATATATATACAAATAATAATCAAAATAACACTTGATATAATGGATGGATTAATTCACCACAATGAATATAATTTGGAAACAATGCTCTAAGGCCTTTCGTCAACACATCATCAGAAAGCAAGTGAACTAAAAAATAATAAATACTTGTTAACCTGGTTGATTGAAGTCTCTAGACTTGTTGGTAACCCTGAATGTGTTTAATGATCCTATAATTGAAGAATCTTCATCTGTTTAATTATTCCACTAATCAATACTTCATCTATTTTATAAAGTCCTAGGCTATTGTTCATTAATTTCTCATAAAAGTTCTTTATGAGTGCACTTTCCACAATATTTCTTCTTCTTTCCGAATGCACAAATACTAATTCATTTGATTCATTCCAATTAATCACATGATTATTGTTTCTTATAAGCATGAACAGGATACCATGCACTAGCTGCGAAATGTCTTACATTTGACAGACGAGCAAATGTCTTCTTACAAGAATAAAGCAACACAAGTATTCAATCAGAAGGGAAGACGAAAAGAATGCATTGTTCATGCATATAAGAAACAATAATCATGTGAATAATTGGAATGAAGCAAATGAATTAGCATATGTATTGGGAAAGAAGAAGAAATATTGTGGAACGTGCACTCATAAGGAACTTTTATGAGAAATTAATTAACATAGCCTAGGGCTTTATAAATTAGATGAAGCATTGATTAGTGGAATAATTAAACAGATGAAGACTTCTTAATTATAGGATCATTTAACACATTCAGGGTTACTAATATTCTAGAGACTTCAATCAACCAGGTTAACAAGTATTTATTATTTTTTAGTTCACTTGCTTTCTGACGATGTATTGACGAAAGGCATTGGATCATTGTTTCCAAATTATTTTCACTGTGGTAAATTAATCCATGTATATATATATATATATATAAATATTGGTAAAAGTATCGATCGCGAAATAGAAACAAAATTAAAGTTTATCATTACTCGGTAAGTTCTTCAGGTTCAAATTAAACTCTCATTGCCAACGTTTCGGTTTTTATTTAAAACCTTTTCCATAGGTCTGCAAAACAACGGAAGTATAAGATATAATTCAATCATTAAAAAATCAAACATACTTAAAAAGAGCAATTAGTTAAAAATAAGAATTGCGTCCTTATTTGTAACTAATTCCGCTTTTTATATACTATATTTTTTGATTTTTGAATGATTGAATTATATCTTGTTTCGGCAGCAGGTACTCTCATAAACAAATATTATTAAAAGTCGCAGCAGCTTTTGCTCTCACGATGGTCATGCTGGTGTCCTCGATATTTCGGGAAATTTGTTTCATTTCTGGCTGGAGTTGTCATATCATCTGCCCAATGATACCATAGACATTCTCGAGCATTCGAGCAGCAAATCATTGCTCATCATCAAGTGGAAATAGAAGGTTAATTTTCTAGAGAGCTTTATTGTAGTTAACTCAATGTACTATAAGGGTACATTGACCTGTAGTACAATAACTCGTACACGAAGTGACTAGTATTGTACTAATATACTAGTATACTAGTATACTAGTACACGAAGCTGCTGGGTATCCATCTTTGGACTGTTCCTCAGCAGCAAGTAATGTATCTTCCTATTCTTGTAGTATATTACAAAAACGATTCAACAGGATAATTCGTCTGTTTTCACTGGTAGGTCTAACAGAGCATGGTTAATTTTGTTCATTTTGAACATTTCTACGAAATGTTCTAGTTTTCTAGTTTGTTTGAATCGTTTTTTTCAAAAGTCACACGACTCATTCTATTTTAATTTCATTTTAATCCGTGAAACAGTATAATATTCACAGGCATTCAGATTGAATCATAAATCAACTTTTTTTTGTCTACATAAATCTTATTTTTTCCTTAATTAAAATATCCTAGAACTTATTTCAGTTTAAATCATTATGATTTTCTATAATTAACCATTAAAATATCAATTTTAAAAGGTAGGTATCCTCTCGTAAAAAAGAAGGGTAAATAAACATAAAGAAAATAATATGAACTTTCAATAAGACAATATTTAAAAAAACTACAGTTATTATTCCCACATGAACTATTTTTGGGGGATAATTTTAAGATCAAATAGTGTAACATTCAGCATTTTTAGAAACTCTTGGATAGTCACACCCTACCACACATGCACACACACACACACACACACATACATACACATACACACACACATACATGTACGTGTGGTGTATATATATATATATATATATATATATATATATATATATATATGCTCAAACCACAATTTTAAATGGGGGAAAAACGACTTAGATCTTTCAACCGTAACAAGCGGTTTTTTTTTCATTTCATATTGTGGTTTGATGATTGATTGCTACTTCACGTGTGTATGTGAATACTGTTTTATATATATATATTATATATATATCACAACCAAAATCTTCAAAATTAGATTCAGAAAACCAGGAATGTATGAATTCTCCAAAATGTCTATACAGAATATTTCTATGATATTTGATGGAACACTGACATATAGTGTGATATATATATAATATTTCTTCATGTCTTATGTAAAACTTATCACTATGTACCAATAAACTTAAAGAAGAACACTATGTGTTTGAAATTCGTTGTTTTGTTGATAAAAGTATCTAAAAGTGAAGGTTTAGTCAAGAGGTATTTGATGAAACAAATAGAGAAAGACTGTTTTTTTGCTAGTGTGCCGTATTTCAGTTGCTGGATGAACGAGAGCTGGAGCCAGTGGGTGCTGACCATGCCTGTGTGCCTGTCTCTACTCGTCAGTCTGGGATTTCTCATAAACGTCATGCGAGTGCTTCTGACCAAGCTGCACATCAACTCGGCCAACCCTGCGCCCATAGGTAATGCCCTTACACGACTAGTCCAACCAAAACCACAACCGCGCTCCAAACACCTTCGACTTGACACGCTTATATATGTATAACAAGATTTCGCAATAAACACGTCATTAGACAACGTCTAAACCGCAGTAAGAAATCAGACTTCCTCAGAGTTTTGAATCTGACTGATAATGATTCAGTAGTGTGAGTTTTGGCTCTGACAAGGACTGCTTGTTACGATTGAAAGATCTTTGTCTTTTTTCTGATTTTGTATTATGGTTTAGACGTTGATATATTTGTATATTGTATTATCACCAATGGCTTGATAAAGGTGGATAAAGAAATGAAATGATCAATTAACTATAATATTATGCAATATAATTACAAAGTTAATATAGAAAAGTAAGTTATCAGATAAATGGAAAATAATTCTTATAAGTTCTTAAAAGGTAATGACTATGTCCTTGAATTAACAAAAAAATTAAAGTTTAAAAATTACCTTAATTTAAATATAGTTCTAATTGTAATAATAGATTAAACTACAAAACAAATAAAACTGTAGTGGATTTTAACGTGGACAGAAATTAATAAGTTGTGATTCTGACGAGAACCACAGCTTGTTTGAAAGATAATCACTTTCCTTCTTTATAACCTGTTTTTTATTTTGCTTCCTTATTGCGATATCCTATATACGAATTGGATTATCTCGTTATAAATTGTGACGAAAATTAATCACAATTTAATCACATTTCTTTGAAACATATTCATAGTTATACAATAGCATTTAATCTATTAGATAAATCATACTGGTCAAATGTTGACTGTATGAGAGAAACTTAGCTGTTTTTTTACAAGAGACATTATATAAAAATTTGAAGTAAAGGTTATATCAATAAAGCAGAAGGTTATACCAACAGTAGAAACATATATTTACACTTAAGCTAATTATAAACTTATGAACTGGAAATCATGAAGTTGTACAAAGAATTATGTAAGGGAAGGCTTGTGCATTGGAGAAATGTAATAACTTTATAAATAATCTATTGAAACAAGTGAGTCCAAGCGTTTTGAGTACTTTACATCTACGTACAAGCACACATCATGATCAATATAAATGTTACATAAGGTACTATATTTGATATGTATTTATTGAACTTTATGAAAAAGTTAAAAATACTATTTCTTTAAGTTTGTATCATAATTAACAACCAACAATGATCAACTCATTTATATAATAATAAGATTAGCATAAATTGTTTCAGTTTAAGTATTACTCATTTCTTTTCAGTAATGTCCGCATTTATGGACATAAAAGTTTTACGGTACAGGTAAGCCACACTACCGAGAATACCAACAGTATATAAATACCGCAGCCCACATAAAATTAGCTTAATGACACCCAATGTTGTTTCACTTTGGAAATCTACTTTGGTACGATTTTTGGATCCATTGATTATTATTGTCTAATATTAAGTCGTAACTAGTAGAATTAAGTATGTTATAGTACAATTATAATCAATCTGTAGAGAAGTAGTCATAATTATAGAAAAATATTTTTTTTGGATAATATTTTCAAATAAGGGCAATTGATCTCTTACTAAAGTTTAACCGGTACATAAGTCATTTTAAAATGTTGAACTTAAGCAAGACATGTATAATCGAAGCAATTGATACCTTAGCCTTAAAGACAAAGTTAACATTGTACTGCAATGGGTATTACATATTTGGTAACACACAAAGTGTCATGGTGTTGCTATTTAACATTGTTGGTTTTTGAGTCTTTATCAGGCCACATCTATATGTCTAGAGCCCCAGAGAGATCAAAGATGTCTTACCCGTTGACTGTTCTAGTTTATTTAGAATCCTTACCTTACATATACATTGAAGTATTATTTTTTTAAAAAAAATACAGGTGAAAAAAATATAAAATAAACTTATTGGAAATGGAGGAGTTGGGGAACTTGGGAGTTGGTTAAAATGGCTGGTGGAAATAGATAGAATTTGACAGTATCAACAATTGACAGGTTGAGTGTTTCTTAGGATTAGGGCACGGGAAATAATCATGAAACCTTGGTCAGTGTTCAGAGTAAGACTTCTCTCTACTCCAAGTCTGAATGTACCAGTCGCAGGCATCTGAAACACTAATAGGACAACATTTTTTTTTTAAAAAAAAAAAACTTTTTTTTTATTTTTTTTTGTGTTTATCAATTTAATAATGAATAGTTTTTGGAATCCAAGTTTGAAGAGAGGATTATTTTCCTATTGATTATTTCTATTATTAATTTTTTTAGATATCCACTACTAGATAGGTATTGCTCTAATGGCCTCAATTTATTTTGTTCTACTTTGGCTAGATAGAAGCACAGTTAATTTGAAGTTGATCTGCTTGAAATGACATTAATTTATGAGGCATTGTGTAGTAGGGAATAACATGTGTGTCTGAGCCCCGTTATAGTTGAACTCTATATATGTTAATGGTCAAAGTCTATCTTTCACGTCTTATTGATAACATTAATTAATTAATTGTAAATTTAATCGGCGGTTCCAACTTTTTTAATACAAATTATATGATGACATAATTTAATTTAGTAGGCCGTATATGGCTCATTCACAGGGTTGCCTGTCATTTATGTTCAAATTTTGTGGTATAGGAAAACACACTTTACAAGAACTCCTTAGGAAAGAGGATAGGGAAAACAGGCAGTAATATTGGGATTCTCTTCAAGGATACAGGCAATGAAAGATACTTCTCAATAAGTTTGAGAATAGGCAGGTCTTCTATTCTATGGAAAAGAGCAGGAATAATCTAAGGTTTTTAACCGGATTTCTAACGGGTTACTGCAAAATTAATGGCCATTTTGAAAGAATGGGAATTATCAATGAAGGTGTGTGCAGATTCTGCTTGGTAGAGGAAGAAATATCGTTGCACTTGCTGGCTGATTGTCAAGCCACTTTGCTGCTGAAAGGCAGATGCTTCGGGACACTCAACAAAACCATAGAAAAACGTTTACTGTTGGAGCCAGCAAAAGTGCTAAACTTCCTGGAGGCGTGGAAGCTAACTGAGGTACCATAGAACGGAAGGGGGAAAATACAATAATTCTTAATAGACGCAGTACTATAATAATATTAGTACACTGTACAATAGTACAGTACTTGCACAGTAGTACAATAGATGCAGTACTATGATTGCACTGAATAAAATAAAATAAATGTTCAAATGTCATTGTAAAAATAGTCAACAGAAGAAATATATACTTTGTGTAAGACTTCTACTCTGCACTATCAAATCTGCTGTACTGGTTTAAACCAGTACTTAGTATATTTCACATTTATTGTAATTCTAGATGGTTGTCTGTAAAGTAAAATTATCAAAGTAGAATTAAGTCGCAATGTTTGGCGGTTAGTACGATGTCATAAAATATAGGCTTGAAAAAGAACAATTTGGAGAAAAGTTTGAGACACTGAATTATAGGAAGGTTATCAGAGAAGAGAGCCATTTCGGCTTCCGCTTCCAGCTCTCCGACTTCTTTAACCTTGAAAGTCAGAAATACGGCTCTTATCTTTTTTACTACATTACTAATAACATTGATAAGACTAGCTTTTCCTTATATTTTATTTTATTAATCTCACTGTAAGATGTTTTTCACAGCTATGTCAACTCATCATTTCTTAATGACTGTATTTTTATAGTAGCGGAACATAATATTTTTCATTCATTTTTTTTTTCTTTTGTCAATATAAAACGTCTATATAAATGATTAAAAATCATTTTTATTCAATTTTACTTCTTCCAGTCAAATAATTATTCTTTTAAACAAAACCCAGTTTAATTGGGATTACAGTGAAATGAATATAATATATAGCTGAACTTAATTAAGTTCTTGTTAGGTGAACTGGTATATAGAAGTAAAACTTGCTTGCTATTATTTTATACAAAGCTCACAGTTTCTCTTATTTAAAGTTTTAAATTATGACATTTCCGGGATCCAACAAACGAGCAAGACAAAAAACCGGGAACACCAACAGTACTTGGAGTCACCCATCTAAGCAACAGCAACACTTTCTGTTGCTTAACTTCGATGACGTAAGGTAAAATAGTATAATAAACATGTCTAAGATCGTGTTTTAGCTAAAATTTGTTTTATTTCGTACTCTTACGAATAGTTTCAGCTATTTATGGAAGCCGTGATTTGGAACCTCTTTTTAATCTGGTAGTATTTCGTTTTACTATATGGCAACCCTTAAATAAATATTTGTACTCTACAAATACAATAAGCAGTATTTTTGTACTATAGAAAAATAAAGGCACAATAAATGCAATAGACCACTGGTACTGAACGAGGTCTATATGGGCCCCGAAAGATCTATAGAAAACCAAAGATGATCCAAAAGAAAAAATATAGTAAAATGAAGGTCTATGGTGTGTAATTATTAGTGCATTCCATATTTATATTCATGAGTATACCAAGAAATATACCAACAACTTAGCAAACTGACCCTTGTAATATTAAAGCATTACCAATGAAATATTCTAATACTTTAAAGCAATTATATTACTCTTTATTATGATTTATCGAAATTTGATTTCTTTTAAATTAATTCTATAATTTGAATAAAAAATAAGTTTTATTTATTTTTTAAAACTAAAAAAATATAGTTTTAGTCATTTAAAAAAGAATTCATTATTTTATCAGAAATTCATGTCAATACATAATATATTTCCTTGTTAGATAGTTTATTTATAAAAAAAATTATCAATTTTTTCGAAAATTGCATGTGTGTAATTAATTTTTTTTTAAGTCATAAGGCATTGAGATGATAATAAATCTCTTAAGGAGTTCAGAAGTAACTATCTTTGAGAAGTCTTACAAGAGACTGTTCAAAAAATTAGTCATGACAGTTATTTTTTGAGTATTACTCTAAAAAAATGTCTAAAAGTTTTGTCAGATTATTTATTCTATTGACAGTTCAGAATAATGATAAATAATTACGGATAATAGTGCAGCAAATAGGATAAGTTAAAAATAAAACTGTCAGTGAATATCAGCTATATGGTTTTGGAACTATTAACACAATATGATAATGTAGATAATATATTAGAATATAATATATAGATAATATAATAAATGAATAAAGAAGTGAAAAAGAAATTCAAATAAATGTGAAAATTCAAGACATTATAGACGGATGCAAATTATTCCATGACTTTATTATTTTTCATCTGGGAGATTATCCGTCAAAATTATGGTTCATCCGGTATCCATTAAGTGTCGGTGATACAGCAATATATTTTGTGACCGATCATAGTATCGGTCACAAAATATGCTTTAATGTTAAAGCATAACATTTAGTGACCGTTATTGCTTTACTTTAGTGATCTTGTTGGAAATACTATAATAAACATTGCTGCTGCCGTGTTTTCAGCTAATTATTTTAATAGTTATCATCAAAACATCATTTCACGGAGAGGACGTAAAGCTGTCAGTTTGAGCCTGTATGAGGTCATGTACTCGTTAATGATCCCAACTGTAATTAGCTTGAGTGAGCTGAAATTTAGTACTGTTGATGTAAAATAAACCTAGTAATGTGGCCCATCATTCACTTGAGTCAGTGTAATAAATATAAATGATCTACAATTTCACCCCCCCTAAAACAGCGCAAAGGACGAAAATCCATAAATGAGCCTGTTGAAAACAAGTAAACAATTTTTAATATGCAATTTAATGTTAGAAAATATCAAAAAAAAATAAAAAGAAACGTTGATCAATAATATATCAAAAAATATTAATTAATTTCATGAAAAAATGCAAAGTTTCTAAAAAAAGATATCCAATTTGATTATTGGAAATAATTATTTGTCCAAGAAAATTATCCAGAATTGTTTATTGTCCAAGAAATTTTCGGTTTGCCCTAAAAGGAATTAAAATTTAGTCTAATTATTAAAATCGATAAAGTAGAAAAATCTGGGGTCATTGTTCGACATACAATGGAGAAATAGTAGGACTACATTCAGATAAAGAGGTATATGAACTCTTGATAAAGAACTCTTTAGAATATATAAATTCTATTCTGAACAAAATAATAAAGTAATTTTAAAAAATAATAAATGATTAATAGCGTGTTTTTCGTTAAATTTCGGTTCTTTATCATATACGTGTATGTATGGGGAATCAATACCCATAAAATAAAGAGGAAATCTTGGTAGACTATTTGTTAGTTATTAGAAACTTTTTTAATAATTGGATTCCTTATTAACTTCCCATATCCAATTTCAATCTTAAATATCCTAACTTTATTAATAAATTTCTAGATATGCCCATTAAACATTGTAAGCAAATTAGTTTAGATGTTAAGTCCGTTTTCAGAAATACTCTGGTTGACAATCTACTTAAGAGTAATTAAGAAGTATGATTTTGAATTTACCTTTCTTTGTCTACGCTGTTATCTACCCTATTAAACTTTGTGTTTTGAATTGTTGTTTTACTTTCAATGATAAAATAAGAAAAAAAAGTTTGGACTTTATATAGATTGTTGCCGTCCTGCCATATTAATTAAATTTCTTTTGAAAATTTGAACATAAAACAATGAGTGATATTAGCCGCAAAAGTTATTGTATTAATGATGTAATTTTTAATTATCTCAAAAAAAGAATATTTTAACTCGTTTCTGAGGAAGTCAAATAGCTTGTTTTTCAGAGTAAATTTACCATTGATACTGGAAGTGTAAGGGCTTGGCTCTTTGGTATGTTCTGTTAAAAAGGAAGAGGGATGATCAGGTGTTTAATGTGTATAGCAGGACCACTTATGTGCCTTGTTATATTCATTACAATTCTATTAGGAGGCCTGTGTTCAAGCGGACGTTCATTACAGCACTTAGGACCAGTGGCGTGGTGTTTTAGGAAATCGAGACCATCTACAGAGTTATTGCTAAATTAAAGTCCTTTGAACCCTTGCTTGATAATCTAAGAAACAAGTTAAGTGAAACTTAAATGAGAAACAGCCTTTCAACTCTGTTAAATTACTTGTACTCCTTTTTAGTCATTTACTAGTTGGCATTCCATTCTTGTAAAGCAGTTTGTTGTCTAAACTATGTTAAAAAATGGTTAAAATATAAAAAGTTGCTAAGTAATGTGTTTTTTTGAATAGTAATGAAAGGTTATAGGGCTTACTAGTCTTTAGTAGTATATTTGTTATTGTTTAAACCGATCCCCTGGCGGGTGATAACATCAGCCGTTTAATGTGATAACATCAGCGGGCTTTTTGTTTGAACGGTGATTCTACGGATTCTACATTGGGAGTCCTAAATTTTGCCTAACTCAAGTGTATTTCGAGTAGGGATCTTTAACGAGTACCTGACATGGTATAGGATCGAGACCGGCGGTTTAACATCCTCTCCGAGGGACGAAGTACTCAGATTTGTTCACCTCCTGCGAGAGTAAATCGAGGGCCAAGTGGGGTTTGAACCCCGGACTACCAGCCCAGAGGTGAGTACGTTAACTACTGAGCTATCCTGTCCCTTAAAATCATTCATTATTTTAATCATTCATTCAGATAGTTTCTGTTAGTTATAGACACTATCATATAGTCTCAGTTGGCTCCCCAATTAGTCAACATCTCCTTACTGAGCCAGAAGTTTACCTGACGATGAACACAATTGTTCGACAAGAATTGTGTGACCATAAGCCGCAAGATGATCCCATTCTTGACAATGCTTCCTGATGTAAACAAAAACAACAGGATGAGAATTTAGCAGTAGTGGGCCTCTAGTCCGGAACTGCTAATTACGGCGTGCACTGTTGTACATGGAAATGGTCATTGGTTGGTTTTCTAAGTATTTTTTCCATTACACAAATAACTCTTCTTCCTTACCTGCATTCTCTCCCTGATTTCCTTACCTTATTATAGCTCTTTCGTAAACGCCGTAACATTCAAAATGTTTTATGAACTGTTATTCTTATCTTATATCTAGAATACTATGAAATACTAAAACTGATAAACCCAATATAACTGGAATCTAAAACAAAAGAGACCACCGTCAAAACATTCTAACCATGCAAAGTTGTAAACATGTATATTATATGTTAAATTACACTCCTTTGGATAGCGTGACCAGTTATTTTAATAAAAAGTAACAAAACATTCCTGAATTAAAAACTAATTTCTCACTTAATTTCTAGCATTTCCATATATGTATCTGCACGTGTTAATGAAGACTCCAAAAAATTCAGTCCTCATTCAAGTAACAGTCAGTTAGGTTAGACATGCGATATGGGTAGTCAGTTAGGTTAGACATGCGATATGGGTAGTCAGTTAGGTTAGACATGCGATATGGGTAGTCAGTTAGGTTAGACATGCGATATGGGTAGCCAGTTTTTGAGTCCACTAATTTGTAAAACTTTAGGCAGCTTATCTCTAATATGTATCTTTTATGAAATAAATAAAATGTTAAAGGTTGAAGTCTGTAAATCATTTTTAATGGTTCTGATATATTGGCGATTTATTATGCTTCTGTCCTATATCTATGAATAAAAATACTTTTTTATAATGTTAAATTTATTAATGCCGAAAATCTAATTCACAATAGAAGAAGAAATAAATTATAAATTGTTATTCTTAAGTGTAATATCAACACATGGCTTAAAAATTTACGCTTTAATTTATACAGTAGACCCACAATTGCGATAACAGAGAACGTTTAATGTCAAACGTCATATCCTTAAAATTCCAAAAATCATAGAATCCATATCCTAATATATACAATTTAATTATAACCACAGTAGCAGTTAAAAATTATTCATATTTTCATATTTTGTATCATATTTCAAAAATAGTGTATATGTATTTTGGCACATCAGACTACCTGATTTTTCAAAATGTTGCTTGACTTTGCATTCTAAAATTGTAACAAATAATATTTTTAGTTTTTACATTACACAACTACTGTCAAAGAAAATGAGTAAAGTAAAATGGATGATTTTTTTTAAAATATAGGCAAACATAATTTTAACTGTGAAAAGAATAATTTCGAAAAAACATATAATAATAATGCAATATTGAGAATATGAATTTAAATTCAGTAGCCATGATTTCTGATCATATATCAGATGTATACATATACATACATACATCTGTGCTGTATAGACAAAGAAACTAGTCTCCCTTACCAACAAGTTTTACGAATGAAAACAACGTGTTTTGTGTTTTCCATCTAAAATGCAAATTATAATTTATGTATATAAGTTTTAGTAGCTAAAGCAGTAATAGTTCTATCGAAAGGAAGTTATATGGATGCTTATCTAAAAGAGAGATATGAGATTGTCAAGTACAGGGTGCAATTGTAGGAGAATTTCGGGAAAGTTTGGGTAAAATAGAAGAGGAACATGAGTTCAGAGTGAAGGAAGATATGTTTGCATTAACACTTCTGGGGCTTAAAGAAAGTTTAAAGCATGATATCGTTATTTGTAGTGTTGTTGTTTCAATGTTTATATGGGCCGATGATTTACTTTACAGCAACGTGATTTCGATTAATTCTGAAAAAAAAAATATAATCATTTATAAGGATTTTTTTGGCTATCTAATAAGTTTTAGAGTAAAAAGTATTTCTTTAATTAACTAATAGAAGCCTTTTTTTCACTTCAACTACAAAGTATTTGTATTCAAAAGTGGCTGTAATTTGGTATCTACGATTAGCGGGGATTTATAACGGGAATGAGTGGTCAGCCATTGGTGGCACTCCGTAACATGTTTACCTTCACAGCTGGTTTAATAGAGTAGGTCTTGGGACCATTTTATTTTCAAACGCCTACGTTGGTTTGAAGGTATCACAGGTGTGTGAAGGGAATGAGCAAGTGGGTTGGGGTGATTTAGTAATCTGTTGTGGAATAATTTGTATCTTTCTATTGCAAAGTTCTGAACAGATGGGACTTTGAGTTCTTGGTGTATGATTTTGTTGGGGACATAGAAAGGTAAATGTGATAGTTTTCTGATGATTTTTGACTGTATGGATTGTAAACGTTGTATGTTTGATGGTTTGCTGGGCCCCAGATTTCTATACCATAGACCCAGAAATGTTTCAGGACTGCGTTGTATATATGTAGTCTGTCTGTTAGTGTAACTTTCGATTTTGAGTCTATTAGGAGTTTGTAACGTTTGTTAGTCTCTGTATGTTTCTTGTGAGTGGGTAATAGAAGCTCTAAATAATTTTTTAGCATTATACAAATATATTTAGCACTCTCCTGTCAAAATCAGATTTTAATTTTTTTTTTTTTTTGATTTTGGATATTTAGTGTCATATGGATTATAATAAATAAACCCCATGATAATAATAAACCCCATGCAAAGAAAGAAGGCAATTCCATGAAACGCCAGTCATCCTCTGGGTCTGATTGTTAACGTTATGGTCTTAAGGAAGTTTAGGGGTATTGATCAAAAAAAGCTCGGTACCACGGCAGGTTTGTCCTGCTCCAGGCTTTTCCAGTCACATTGCATCCTCAGTCCCCGCTATTCTCATATGCCCAGGTAACATCAGAGTCGGCTGGAGTGAGCGGTAAGACAAGCTTGAAATTTCTTCTTTCATATTAGTATGAATAAACAATGATAAAAATACTAACAATGTTGGATTACTGAAAGTGATAATATTTTTTTAATTTTTTTCGTAAGGATGTGAAATGTATTTACCCATGTAGTGCTGGACTCCCAGATAAACCAGACTACCAACTAAAACATCCCCTTTTCTTCTAAGACACTAGCCTGGATCTGTTTTCCACATTCCCTCAGGCTAGGTCATTCATTTCCCTACGTTAAGCAACCTTGCTTTAGAATTTGCTATTCTAGCTCTTCTTCTAAGTGTCTTTTTTTTGCTGTGAGGGTATTTTTGGCTAGTCATTCTACAATGTTCTACACCTCAGCACTCTGGATCATCGTGACCATCATAGATTCTGGGGAGAATATACCGATTCCCTTCACTAAGTCACTCCAGCTATTCTGCAAGTGACAATATAACACTGAAATGAACACTACACCTGTAGTCACTTACCGTATTTGTTTTATTCATTTTTTTTTAAATTCATTGAAGAATGTTTCAGCTATTTTTATTTATGCTTTTGTCATTTAGCAACATATAGATTATTATTTCTAGATAAACAATAAATGTCAAATATGGTTTTATATTACATTATCTCACAATCACACTAAGCATGATTTAAAAACTAATCATATTTATAAAGAATATTAATAGCTTTTTCTTTTTTAATTTCAAAAATAAAATCATATTACAAATTGTAATCTCGAAATCAAAAAACGTCAAGTGAATTATTGGAAAATTTCATTTGACTCTATCGCATCAATCCAGTTCGTATGCGATTTAGGATCCTCTGTTGAAATTCGTTTATCTGTGGAACGCAGCAAAGCTTATTTTGTTTCCATATACTCTCTGTAAGAAGTCTTTTATGAAATAATCAAATCCATCAAGTGTAATTGCGTTTTCAAATTTCCCTGTATAAAGATAATAATAGCAATTGAGGCAGAGCTTCCATATAGTGCTCCAAAATGTTTTTACTTCAAAAGAGATACATTATTTTGAACTAATTTTTTTACAAAACTTTTTTGTTAATTTTCTAAATTAAACTAAAGGAATTGTTACATTTGGATATTTAATTTTGTTTCAAGGATAATAATTTTAGATTTCTTTGAAGAAATGTTCTTCTTAACATATTGGTTTAAATTGTTAGTAAAACTTCTATAATTATTCAGATTAAGCAGATCAAAGAAATTCTAATCTCTTACTCATTGATTTCTTGTCGATGATTTAATTCATAAAATTTAATCTTCTGCGGAAGTCACACACTTCTGTGAAAGTGTGTGACTAATTTCTTCTTTGATTTGTTATAACTCTCCATGTTGACTTCTGCTTGCTTCCCGAACTTTATCAGTTTGATCTCGTCTCAATGAAACCATAGTTTTGACAACAAATGCAAGCATGCATTAAAAAACAAATCTTTCTTAATCTCAAAGGAAACACACAACAAAAAGTCATTTCTTTTGTTATTTGTGTTAGGCATCTCTCATTTTTATCATGCACTATTTTTTGTATTTCTTAATCAACTTTTATAAGTTTTTTTATCAACTTATTATAGCACCAATTCTATTCAAAAACAGTTTTCCTTGGAACTTGTAAATCAGTTTGCTTCGTGACTGACACCATTTGTTATGAATTAATCAGTTTTCAATAAAATTGTTAATCAATCATAAACATACATTGTCATTCATTCAGTGTAAACAATTGATAAGAAGATATGCATGTTATTTTGACATATGCCTTAATGTCATTCTTCAAATTTTACCAAAGTTAATGTTTATTGGTTAACTATTATACTCTTTAAATAAGATTAATCTAATAATCAAATAACGAAAGAAGGAAAACAACAACAAACTTATATTAATTATTGTCTTAACCCAGTAGTAATTTATAAATTACGGTATATAATTGTAATCTTTTTTAGTTAACTAGAAAAACACATTTATTGGAATCAAGTTGTCATAACTCTATTGTAAAAATATTTCGATCACTGCAAACAAAACTATTGTTGACGTCAACTTAAATAGGAAAGCCAACTCGCCATAAATATATCCTTCACCACTTATAAGCTTACCAAATCCTTACAAAACATTTGAACATTGCTTTCTGAAGTGGTTGAGGGAACATTTTTCCAATGACATTCCCTGGACGGAATTTAAAACATTCAGTCACAACACATGATCATATTAGATACTCGTCTCAAGATCCGTGCCTTAATAAATTTCAATAAAACAAAATTAAGATTCTTCTTATAGAATCATCCTGGAAACATGGATTGGCTATAACATCCAATCTATGGATTTTAAGCCATTTTATTGGCTATTAAATGGTGATAATTAACACCTGAGCAATACCTTTTACCTTTAGAAGTTACAAAGGTCAAGCCTGTTATTGTGGGCATTGAAAACAAGGAATCGAGTAAGTTTTAGCTATCAAAGAACTTCAAACGCTATTTTGATTTCACTCACCAAGGTATACAAACTTAATTTAAGGCGCTACCGAGTGTAGAACTTTCCTCAAGAGCATTAGTAACCAAGCATCCCGAAATCTTATAGTAGTTTAAGCATACTAGCTATAGATAAGTTTCCCATTTAGCTAATTCGGACAACCAAAAAAATTACAACTATATATCGTAATTTATAAAACAGATTCAATAATTATTTACTAAAAACTAAATTCGTAATTTATACATTTACAAATTCCTACTGGGTTAAGACAATAATTAATCATCACTTTGTCCTTGTTACTTTACTATAAGTAAAGTATAGTGATCGTGAAAAAATTCAAAAAAAAAGTGAAAAAAAATGATCTTATCCAGTATAATAATTCTGTAAAAAACCAAAATATAAAAGATAATTCAAAATTGAAATCTTTCGATTAGAGATTAATAAATGTAATTATCGTACTACTTTAATTATAAATCATTTTAAAACAACATTTTTTCTTCGAATATTGTGATGTTTTTTTAGAGAAAATAAGGGTATTTTCCTGTTTTTAAATTAAAAATTTTTACTTTAATATTCAATATAAGAAGGATGTCAAGTAAACGTTGTAAGAAATCCACTGGCTTTTTGAACAAAAGCCATGTTCTCTTGTAGGAGAATATTTCGTATCAAGAACTGTTCACTTTGGTTTTTCAAAAATGTTATTACTGCTGTAGTTATACTAATGAAATTATTTACATCAGCTGTGTGATGTACAAAAATAAGCTTATAAATTGATATGTCCTTCAATCACTATCTCTACTACCTTAGGAATGAAAGACAAATAATAATATCTCATTTAGATGTTTACGTTATGCTTAAATGAGACGTTTTGTGTTATTTACTCAAGAAATTTGATATTAAGTTACTTATAGTAAAGTTGAGTGTAGGCCACTCCAGATTTTTTTTATCTGTCGCTATTCGATTATTAGTTTAGTCTTATTTAAAGAGTATAACAGTTAATCAATAAACACCATCTATAATAAAATTTCAAGAATGGCATTATGAAATACGCCAAAATTACATGAATTATGTCTTGAAGAATGAGTTTACAATATATTTCCTATCAAAGAAAGTTTCTTTTTATTTCACGGTAAAAAGTGAAACAAAATCAATTTTCTTCAGTTTAAATTCAATTAATTTGATGAAATAGAATCAGCTTGTCAGTTAAAGAACTCCATTAAAACTATAATCTTCCCTTTGGTCATGACCTGCTTTTACATCACATTGAACGTTTCAATTTACTTGTGCCCAGTGAAATATCTGACCTCTTTATTTTTAAAATCCCTGCAACATGCTGTCTATTTATCTCAATAGCAATGCATTTTTGTAAAGGATAGTTACTTTTAATCATATGAGTCAAGGACTTCAACACTGCTCTTATGGTTGCAGACCATTCAAGCAATTACACATCTGTTCTAACAATCTTTTTTTCTCTGTCCCTACTTCCCACTTTCATCAGGAGTCGATTGATTGACTTAAAACTTTCTTCCGACTGAGTTCCTCACTGATGCAATCTCAAATTTCTTACACCGACAACTCCCTGGTGTCCCAATTTCTACGTAACCTTAAAAAATGCTAAAAATCCAATAAACCTATCTCTTAAAGAAAAGTTAAACTGTTTTATTGAAGAAATTTCAGAGATTTCAGACATTTTTTAATCTTTCGTAAGGTGGAAATAGTCCTGTTTGTACTTCTTTCTCCTTTTTTTTTGAATCGATATCCCCTTCCTTCCTTAAATTCCACTCTAACATACTCTATTTGTTACCTTAGAATTTGGAAGAAACCTGGTGAAAATACTGTTATAAACAATAATGTTGAGTCAAACATCATGCAGACCCTTTTTAACTCCGGAATCCCCACCATACTTCTTTCCAAAGCATCTCTTTCGACAACTTTCTCTTGAAAAAATTAATTTTAAATTTAATGAAGATTTCTATGAACAGATCATAAAAACTCCTCCTCCATTAATAGTTACTTTATTGTAAGCCTGGAATATAATTTTTACCATCACTTGTGGCCTTCTTCTTTGCCGATATACCTGTTACATTGATGACATTTGTTTACCTAAGCTCTCATTGAAAGACTTACAAATTTTATGTAAACCATTCACTGTTGGACAGGTTGGCATTATCAGAAGTTGAGTAACGCTTATCTTTAGCTACATTCACTCTTTCAACAGTCTACAAACATTCAATTTTTCTTTCTGCTCACTCAAGTTTGATAGAGGCACACGCAAATGTCCAATGATCTAGCTATAGTATAAAACTAATGCTACTATTAAGTATATTAGTAAAAAATTTTTTGAGTTTCGTACCAAACTTGGTATAATGCCAGATTTATTGAGCATAATTTCTTCATAAAGCTATACAGTTCATCTTCCTGCAAGGAACTATTTTTATATTTCATTTCCTTCTCTTTCACAAAATGGTATGACTGGTATGGCTTCGCAAGCATTCAAAATTCAGTATGCTTAAATGTTTATAACGAACTAGGCATTACTATTATGCAAGAATTATAAAACTTTTTTTTGCGTTTATGTTATTAACAGTTACATATTAAGTTGAAAATTTCTTAAGTTAGCAGATTACCCTTACTCTTAAAACAAAAGTGCTAAAGGTGATATTGTAAAAGAAAAAAATTACTACCACTTAACAATACTTGTTAATTTCAGAAATGCAACCAAGTGAACAATATCAAACCTTATCCTGAAAAAAGTATGAATATATAACTCTCAGAGAAAGAACACCGCATCTATGACAGATGAGTATCAATATGCCAACAAATTCAAACGGAAATTTTAAAGTTACACTGTTTTTTAATATCTTGTAAGTAAACAAAAATTTTTGAATTCAATTTGCAATCGATCATGTATTCATAGACTTTGTTTAAAGGTACTTTCTTTTAAAATATTTTATCTTCAATATTATACTGGTAATTACCGAAATTTTGTATACCTTATTGATAATTCAGATTTAGATGTAAATACGACTGAAAATAATCTATTTAGTCTATTATTAGCTTACACACCGATGTGGTTCGACCGTTCAAATGAGCATAAATAGTACATATTGTTAAACAAAATTTGATTATGACGCCGTTATGTAACAGACACATAGAAATTAGTATCGTGTAGAGCAGTGTTTCCCAAACTTTTTCGAGTGACCGCCCCCTTGGGTCCATAAACCTATAACTCAACACTCTTGAATAATAATCAGATTCCTAAACTAAATAACCAAATGAGTAACATTTTAATAATTAAATTAAAATAATTACTAATTGAATATTTATTTAGAATCCAATAGATGTATTGTTTCATAGCATATTTTTGCAAAAGAATTAATACACAATAAAAGAAACTTAGGTGAGAATATACTTTTAACATAAAAATGAATTATCAAAACAAATAATTTTAAGAAACCGTTTCCTAGAAGTTTACATGTCGTGTTTTCACTTAAATTTAGAAATTATATTGTATGAACATTTTCAATTTATAGAAATAGAATCCCCGTTCCTTTTTGTATTACCGCTGCCCGATATCAAAGCACCGCCCCCAGGGGGGCGGTATCGCCCACTTTGAGAAACACTGGTGTGGAGTAATAAACTCTCTCAATCAAACATTATGCAACAGACACATAAAAATTAGTATCGTTTACAGTAATTAACTCTGTCAATCAAACCCTATCAGAAGTTTGATAAGAACCAAACAGACAAACTCTCTAGTTTTATGATATTGTATACTAATTGGTAAATCAAAAATGTTGTCACGGTTTGGAAAATTAGATATTTGAAAGAGAGTCTTCTATAAAATATGTTTAACATCTTTCTTCTGATATGGCTGCACCATCAAAGATGAATTTCCGTTGGTTCCCTTTCATGCGTAGTTATCAATCTAACATATACAATAAGGGCTCATAAAACAGTCAGCACAGACTGAAATTGACTAACGTTGACTTGTGAATTTCACATACATTGCTCAAGCAAGCACAATGTTCTCGTGCTTTCATTCAAGCAATTGTGTCTGTGTTTCAATATTATTCACCCTAGTGTGTTGCAGAATAATTGTAGCATAGCAATCAATAGCCAACATAAATAACAAACTATATTTGTCATTTGATACAGTGTATATTAATATACTAGCAGCTTCGTATGGCTATACAAAGACGAACAATAATAATTCTTGACAAGTTTCTTTGTTTAAAAACCCTTGTACGTGTTTTATTATTTCTGTATTCTACTGCCCCTAAGTTCAAGTTAAGTTAATTGAAATCTCTCATATTGGAACCATCAAATACAAACGAATATTCTACAGACTAACAAATAATTTATTATAACTCAATTATGCTTATATTAATGAATAAATAAAAACTAATTATCAACAACAATTATTTATCAACTTATGGTTTTTGAAATCACCTTATGGTGATTTCAAATTTTGTTTATAAAATGTTAACAAAAATAAAATGTTATCAGATTATAAAATGAACGAAAATTTATTTTAATGTCTGATGTAGTTGTATAATATACAACTCTTGGTAATAATACCTGAATTACTGATAGGTTTATAACCAAATGTATAAAAATTCCATACACTAATTATACTCTTTGAGAGTTTTTGTAAGAAGTGTTTCCTTCATCCTTCACCTCGCTAAGTAGGCCCTATGTGATCGTAAATAGCTTCATGAATCTATTAGCGTGTTCATTGTATATTTATACCTATATCCTATATCGAGGTTTCGGACAATTTTCTAGCTTCAAAATCAAACTCTCAATGCCAACGTTTTGATTTTATTTTCAAACTTAAACCTTGGCATTGAGAGTTTGATTTTAGAACCAGATCAAATAAATAAGCCAAATAAACCTATTTTTTTCAAATCCCGATTGTATAATACATCAGTTTAATTACAAACATCTAAAACGAACTTTCAGTAATGTCCAGATTATGACTGATGTTCCGAAAGATGTGGTCATCATATGCAGTAGCTTACAATGTAAGGAAGCAGAGAAGAAAAAAGATTCCGAACTTTAGAACAAAATTGTTGTAAGCAAATTCAGGTGAAACATGATGCCGTATACATTAAGGCATTTTTTTCGAGAACATAAAAAAATGGGATGGCCTTTTGAAATGATTTTTTTTTATATAAAAATAAAAATGGATACAAGAAGACAGAAAATGTGTCAATAGATCCGTATAAGTCTACTTTTGTGAATGAAACAATGCCAATTTATTAATAAAATATATTCGAGACAAATCAACGTTTGATTTGTAAATCCCTTTGAGAAGTTTTATTATTTGATCTTGGTGTAGAAAGAAGGAAGTAATTAAACATCAGAGTCATTGCGGTAGGGAAAGCAGAACAAAGCCCACTTACTTCTCTTTAAAACAATATTCATTTCCTAAGACCTCGCTATTTTGCCCGGTTCACATTTCACCTTACTTCTCTAATTCAAGAGTTGCTATAGTAGACGGTTTCTGTTTCAAGATAAATAGTTATTAGTTCAGACTCCATTCCACGTGGTTATAGTGGTTTTGTTTTTGTTCTTGTTTGCAAGCCTAATATCATTCAGAACAACGTTTTGTATCAGCTTTTATTTTTCAAATACAATTTACAATTTAGTTTTTAATAAAATAAATTAATTTGTGAGACCAACAAGGCTGATTATATTTAACAGTATTACACTACACATATCTATAAATCAACAATATTTCCAAAATATAAAAGTTGAACTAAAAAATTCAATTTTAAGGAGGGATTATTTTAAAACTGATAATACTCTGAGAACATTTCATTAGTTATTGTTTATGTTCATTCTGATATCACCCTTTACATAGTACTGAACTGTTAGAATAAAACAACACAATTTAAATAGTTCACTTTTCTCAGTTTTTTAATTTCTAATTTTTTAATATTTTATTTCATAAAAAATATTCTAAATAAAAATATATCAATTTGTTTGATATTCATTTTTTTAAATAATTGAAAACCATTTTCTGTCGTTACGAAATTATCCTGAAAAATGTAATGTTTTTTAGTTAAAATTTTAGAAGTACATCTTCCTGATGCTAAAATATTGAAGTGAGTTCTGTAGTGATTTTCTGCGTTCTTTTCTTGGAGCTTACGAGTATATATATATATATATATATATATATATATATATATATATATATACTAAATTGAATAAACGGTCAAAACGAACTCACAAAACACGGCACAGAATAAAGATCAATTTACTAAATTATCGGCTTACTAAATTCCATATTTAGAACTGTGTTCGTCATCTGGAGAACACTAGAAGAGAGGACGAAGATCAGTTTGAAATATTAAATTTAGTAAGTGTGCTTTTTATTTTTTTTCTGTGGCGTGTTTTGTGTAATTTAAAATGTTATATATATATAAACCAATTATGGTTTTTATTAAAAAGTCCGTTGGACCGTTTCATTTAATTATATATATATGCTTCAAATAACAATCAATGATTAAACCAGTATATAAAATGGGGAAAAAAAAGACTAAGATCTTCAACCGTTACAAGTGGTCTTCGTCAGAGTCAAAAACCCATATATGCGTGTGTGTGTGTGTGTATGTGATTGTATGTTTCTGTTTGTGTTGTGGATGAGATTTATGTTTTTTGATCGCAAAGATTAATACTCAAATTGATCATATTTTTGACTGTGCTAATATCCGGGATAATAATAGCTACTTTTTTTTATAGTTGTACATATTTCTAATTTTACCAAAAATGCAATTCTTTGTTCTTGTTTTATACTTTTGAATATTGTTTTAATATACTTTCTTTTTAGCTACTTAATGATTTTGAAAAGCTAATGACTATATTACCTTATTATAGTAACAACAATAGTAAATTATAATAATAGATTTAATTATTAATAATGAATTCAAAGGTAACTCACTTACGTTTTTTTAGGGGTAGTAATATAGTGATTAAGAGTCTCTAATAGCCTCTAACACTCAACTCCGACTTTCGGCCTTCACGAGGCTACCCTGTTAACGTGCTATACGCAGGGACAAATGAAAGAGGAGGAGAAGGTGATCAGGAACTGGGCTTGACTACCTTCGTTACACATCCCTCCTAATCCTCAAATCCCCTCCTTTTATCTCAGCCTCGATCTAAGGTGTTATGCGATCCGTGCCGCAAGATGGATGATACAGGGGTTACTGTATTATGAACGGAGCTTCAAGGGTACCAGGTTACCCCCTTGAGTAAATAGCCTTACTACGGTATGCGGTGGTCTCCCGGAGTGGACAAAATACCACCGAAAGAGATACAGGGATTTTTCCCTGTATGACACTAGTTAGAAGGAAGTCTGGAGACTATCCTCCGGAAGCGCAGAGGGTCTAAAAGCGCTAATTGTATGAGCGCTTTTAGTACAGAAGAGGGGAAGTACAATAAGCTTCTGAATGTTATCAGCAGTAAACACAACAGAAAGGTTTTTTTAAATAAAATATTATCATGAAACATTGAATTTGTTGATTTTACGCAAAAATTAATACTTTCTTTTACAGGTCTTCGGAAAGCTTTAAGAGCTGCACTGATACTCATACCACTGTTTGGCATCCACTACATATTAATTCCATTTCGACCTAGTACCGACTCCCCTGCAGAAAAAGTCTATCAGATATTCTCTGCCATCCTCATTTCCTTGCAAGTAAGTAAACGAAAAAATACTAATTTACTATTACAATAAATTATTTATTAAATATATAAGCAACAATTTTAGGTTCAAACACTATTCGTTTAATAATATTGTCTTTTAAACGAAGTAGTATGATTATTATGTAGTGCTGATAATTTCCCACAGTAGAGAATATGTACTGGTAGAATGTATCCAATACAAGTTATAGATTTTTTGACATAGTTAATTTTATACGAGTATTTATGTATCATGATATATATACGATTATGTTATGTAAGAATATTTATTGAACATACATCATATACATCGTATATTTCCTTTTCTGTATGACTCGTTACATGACATCTTCATTTATTGCAGTAACTTCGCATCTATTCCTGGTTTACCGTAAATATATATTTAACATTATCTTGAGTATTGATATTTATTTATTGTCGGTTGATTTTTGTTATTTTATACTATACATATATCTGATTTTACTCTTTCTAACTCATTTATCTCTCACACAAACTGGCACACTCTCTCTTACAAACACCCATTAACAAAAACTCACTCTTAAACACCTACATATCCACCATATATATATTGTCCATACGCCTCCATAAAATTTGTAGCAGAATAAAAGATCGTTCCTTCCAAATAGATTTATTGAAACAGAAATTTTCTGACCGAGGATATCCTCCTAATTTCATTAACAACCGTATAGTCCCTGCAGACGTTCATCATAATTCAGGTCCTAGGAGGGATCGCAGTGACTCTAATTTCCTCATCACCACTTATTTTCCTGGTGCTCATAGGCTAGGTGCAGTTGTCAGGGAGTTTTTCCCTATACTTTCTTCTTCCTCCTGTACTTCTTCAGTCTTTAGTGAGGCACCTTCCATTTCCTATCGCAAACCTGCTAATCTTCAATCTATCTTCTCTCACATCTCTTCTCCTAAGCCTCCAAAAACTGCTGGTGGTATGGTTCAATGTGGACGTCGTGGATGTCTTACTTGTCCTATTATCAATCCTGTTCCTTCCTTTACCTCTGTCCATAGTAAACGCACCTACCCTATCTCTCACAAGACCTCTTGTACCTCTGGTAACTGCGTTTACCGTTTGGATTGCACCCAGTGTGATTCTTTTTATGTCGGTTTGGCTTCCACCAAGCTAAGCCTGCGTATGAATAATCACAGGTCATCCGTTGGCAAACGCAGTGACCTTCCCGTTGCTACTCATGCCAGTTCTCACGGACTCAGTTTTAATGACTGTTTCCGTGTACAGGTCCTGAGGCAGATTGATCAGACTAATTCGAAAGTTACTCTGAGAGCTTCAGAAGAAGCACTTATTAGTCTTCTGGGCGGTAGATCGGCTCCTGGGCTTAACCTCAATCGTTGATTTTTTTTTTTTTAAAAAGTTGTTATCAGCTTTTAATTTTATTTTAGTTAAATGTTTTCATTTTTTAATTTTTATTTGGCTTTTATCTCTTTATCTTCCCTGACTACCTTTCCTCCGAAAGTTGGCTACACTGTTTGAGTGCTTCAGTTCGAACGCCAAGTCAGTCGTTATCAGCCTTTGGAGCGATTCACTTCTTTTCCTGAAGTCGAGGACATCGAAATATAGTAGTGAGTTCAGTGGTTTCCTTTCTATGTGTTCTTTTTAAATTCTAGTATATATATATACATATATATATACAATTGGCCTGAATGTTCATAGAAGGTTGTTCTTAATAAGCCTACATTGACAGGACCCCCAGGCAATGTGAATGACAAGTTGTAACCTTACACTTGTCACAGTGGACTTGTTTTGTTTTTTCACAAAGTTCATCTAGTTCTATTAACATCTAAATATATATATATATATATGATCAAACTACAATAATAAAATGGGAAAACAAGACTAAGATCATTCAACCGTAACAAGCGGTCTTCGTTTTTTTTTTCAGTTGGTTGTTCAAAATTTAACAATATATATATATAGTTAAAGTTTATCAGAACTCGGTCAGTTCTTCATGTTCAAATTGAACACTCACTGCCAACGTCTCGGTTTTTTATTTAAAACCTTTTTTAGGCAGAAGTGTAATATTATTAAAACAGAAAAACTAAGTATTACATTAGAGACTATTTTACAATGAAGACAGTCGTGGATTTCAGCAACAACTGTCTAGTTGGACTGCCTAGTTAACATTCAGATATAATGTTAAATGAATTAACCTATTAATTTAAACTAATAGGCTATAACAAAGATATTATGGAATAATAATACATACTAACTTTCATCTTAGGAAAACATTACTTTAAATCTTCTAAAGTGAACTAATTCGTTATAACTTTTACAATCAGTGTACAATGGTATGTGGCCTTTTTTTCTAAGTAATAATAATGAAATATAAAGATAATGCCAGCCTTATTCACCAGTACCAGAAAAACTCTCACCTCAAGTAGGAGAAATGGTTCATACATTGCACTATACAAAGCATAGTCACTAACACCAGCTCACAACAATGTTGTTATAGAAAATTCTCTTAACATTGATGATAATACCCCAAAAAATGAACAAAAATACTGATCGGGGAGAAAAGTATATTAAAGAAGTTTTAATAAGTTCTTTAGGGTCCCAAGATTGCTCCCTCCGATGTGCAACCAATTTCTACCCACTGCCTGCCGCCACAAGCGGCTTGCAAAATGAAATTACCCTAAAAGTGCAAATGAGCTATCACTAAACTTCAGTCGGTTATCGAAAGGATTCAATCATTTTCTTCAGAGCCATCCCAAAATATATTGACTTTCCAAACATTTTCTCCACCTTAAACACTGTGTAATGCTTTACATCTGATTATAACACTTTTGCTGGTTGAAGACCTATAAATATTTACTGTCATCTACTACCTCTATTGAATTATGTAATATAAAACATTGAAGACTAATACTTTTCTTACGCGGACAGTTTGTTTTCGATGCCAGAAAATATAAAGTTTATTTTAATATATGACTTATTACATACTAGTCTTGAAAATGCATGTTATTATTTTTCTCTAACTTTTATCCGTTGGCTTGGTTTGGCTGTACTCTCTGATCTCCAATTGTTTGTCTGATACATCTATTTTTTTTGTTTTTTGAAATGATTGTTGGTCTTCGTAAACACAAGTACGAGGCTAAAGGCACAGAACTAGACCTAAATTGTAGAAATTACCTCATTTCCTGTAACTGAGAATGAAAAGATCAGCGTATTATCGGTAATGCAACAGTTAATATTATCGGTACCTGGGGGACGAGCATGGCACCAACCACCACAGTGCTTGAGTCTGTCATGCAAGCATGTTGGATATGCCATTACAGCTGGGTAGACATTTGGTCTCTAGCTTTAAAAGTCTTACTTTTCACTATAATAACCAATTATTTTCTTTCGACTTCTCTAAATCAAAACAAATGGTGACCCCAACATTTGTAGTTTAATATGCAGTTTATCAAAAATGTATGATAAATAATGTATTTTATAAACTACATAATTGTATGTATTATATGTAATTTATGTAGTTCTATTTATCATACAACGTGATAAATATATAATATATAGCATAATACAATTGGTGATATAACGCTACATAAACAGATAATCTGGCTAAGTTAATAGTAGACATTACTGCATTAAACACATTAACTATTAATAAAAAAACGTATTACGGTTTTTAAATGATACCATTATCTTTGTTATATGTGATTTGATATAAATTGATATTAAATAAAACAAATTTTTTTTTGTGATTTGAAAAGTAAATAAAGAGTTTAATTTAATTTGAAAAATATAATTAATAAGTTGAAAATGAGAAAGCGTTTGATTGCAGTGAATGCTGGGTTCAGTGGTTGACTACGTCACTTGACCATCAGTCAATTAGTGGGCGTCACGGTGAGGTGTCGCCCAACCCCCTGAATCAATTAACTAATATGAAACCGAGCAAGTAGTCAACCCTTTTATTACAATTTGCGCTCTATTCGTTGATTTTACTTTTCAAGTGTTTCTTGCAACAACTTTTGAATAATTAATTTTCTACATTGTATATGCAGAATATTCATTAAAGTGGTTCACTTTTAATTCCTAAATCAAATTTTTAGTTACACTTCCATTGATAAGTGGTTTAACAGGGATTAGCATAATTCACAAGTAAATACCTTTTGTGTCAATATCCTGCAATCTGAAAGGAATTATTTATCCTTAACAAATATAATATATCATGTATTATATATATTACTAACTATTAAAAACAACGAAACATCAACTCCTCTAGACATTCTTCGAATCAACGAATTTGAAAGTTTCATCCCAGATTTACTCAATCAGATGGAATCAAAAAATATTTCTTTCTTATTTCATTGTCAAAATATTAAAATGTATAACTATTTAATAAATATTTACATTATTCCATTTACAGAAAAGGTTACACACCATATTCAATTGAGATCAAAGGGGTTCTTAAACTGACTGGAAACTACATTTATGTACATGTTTGACAGTTATGTAAAAGAGTGCTACACTTTGATTTATTGCAGCCATGCACCACTTTGGTCTGCATCATATGTTTGGTTGGCATTTCTATTTATCTATAGTTTTGAGTTTTTATTGTCCTAACATAGAGAGTAATTCAAAGTCTCTACACAAAAAACTTTCTTTTTTTTTTTAAACTAAGCGTTTCAAAGACTTTGTGTGGAAGGTAGATTTCCAATAGCAGGAGTAGAAGACAGGTGACTCGCAAGTCTAATTCCACTGGTCTTATTGGAACTTCATCTAATGTTAACACAAAATGTTTGAAACACGTAATTTAAAAGGAAATCGTCTTTTGTGTAGAAACTTTCAATTATCCTTCTCCTCCAGTAACTATTTAAAATATATTCAGTTTTTTTCATTTAACCATTAAACAATAATTATGTTGGATTTGATGTTGATAAAAAAAAGTAGCAACACCCATGTAAGCAAATCCCAGAAATAAACAGGTAATCCATTATTTCAAGTTGTGTTTTCTGTTGTTTTTGCGGTTATCAAAATTTCTTCAGTTTTTTTTGTGAATTTCTTTTTTGTTTTCATTTTTTAGATATAATATAATTTGTTTATTGTTAGTCATTTGACGTTAAAAAACTTTTCTGAAATCTTAAAATCTGACATAATGGAGTTTTAATGAAAAGGTATTCATCTCATGCCCTCAAACATGTTAATTCTGGGTATTTTTCACTTCATTTGGCAAACGGTGTGACGACCTGTTTTATGCCTACAATATTTAAGAATCGATGATAAATCAGAAATTATACATTTCATTGCAAAAGTGACCATTTCTGTTATTAAAAAGTTCTGTATATTTTACAGTTAATGCTATCATCAGTTTTATAATAATCCCAATGTTTGACCAGTTTAGAATTAGTAGTTTAGAAGGAAAAATGTCTAAAATACTTTATACTCGACAAAGTATCTTTCCTATGACATACAGTGCCTTTTTTGATACAAAATTGCCTCAAAGTAACAGGACATATTAACACGATAAATCACTTCTTTTCATGAAATATAAATTTGATCTATCAAAGTTCTCAAGCGGTTCTCAAGGTGGTTCTATGTAACTCTAGAATTCTGAAATTTATCCATGCAACAAGAAATTACATTTGTTCAACGGAGAACATATAGAGCTATCTCATTCGTATTTCCGTACTAGAGTATGTCATATGCCAGCAGGCTCTCAAAGTGATTCTATGTAACTCTAGGATTTTACAATTTATCTAAAACAAGTAATACAAACATTTAAAAAGATAAAATAATTAAGTAGATGTACTTATAAGGTATATCGATATAGGCACTAATTTGAAAATAGATGCAAAGGTATGATTTACCCTATTGAAATTTGAAAGGTAACAAAGAATGCCTCAAAATCAATATTTAGGGACCTTGTACTAGTTAAGGTAGAATTGACAGAGCTAAATGGCCCTCTCAGCGTGACCATGACAGCATTTTAAAGAAATTGTTTAAGAAAGTAGACTTAATTTTCCCAGAAGTGGAAATAACAATGAATGTGAGAGGCATTCAAGAGTATTGATTCATTCGAGGCGCACTTTCTTATGAAAGACATTTCTCTCTTTCAGTGTTTTTCAAACTTTTTTACTTCAGGGTGCACGTATGAAATATCAGAGCTTTGGGGTGCATCACCGATATTAATATAGAAAATTTAGTCTTGAAATTTGAAAATAGGAAAAAGATAGGAAATTAAAAGAATAGTTTTTTTTTAAGAGAGAGGGGGAGAGAGATTAGTAACAAATTATTTAAACTCCCAAGGAAAGGAAAAGAGAAATTATTGCTGTTTAAAAATTAAAGGAATTTACCTTCCAGTTCAAAATATCAATTGTCGGAGACTTAACTCATACTTAAAAACTTCATTCTTAGTGTTTCTAAAATAAATGAAAATGATGCAAATTTTTAAAATAACCTGTTATACAAATGTAATCTTCCGTTATCTTGGGGTGCACCTGGCTATCTTCCAGGGCGCAGTGTTTGAGAAGCACTGCTATATTCTAACAAACTGTACTATCATAAAACGTACTTTAGTCAAAAATCTATAAAGATCAAAATGCTATAACGCATTACAATCCTGCATACATTTATTTAAGGGTTTATCAACATCTTTGGTTATGAATGACAACTGAAATATCCTAGTGTTAAAGAAATTGAATGCAGACCTTCTTGGTCCAGGTAAGCGACATCGTTGAGCCATCTAGGCAAACTTATGCAATCTTAGCACAAAATCTATGAAATGAATTACATTCCCCTGGGGATACTCTTTCTATGACTTATGCATCTTTTATTTAAGGTATTCGTTTAACTGAAGTTATAACAGACAGTTTTCTTATTTTATTTAACAATTACATCATAATTAAAAGAGATGAGGGGATTGAAATGGTTCAACAGGTTCCATTTTTGAAGAGAGAGTGTTCGAATCATGAGCATGCCCTCGATTTTTTATGTAGGGTCTCGAACAACTCGAGCAGTGTTACACGATATATGACAATTTGTTCTCTTACGAATATAAAAGCAAATAAATGTTTATTTTATTTAATGCTAGTTTTCTGTAGCAATATATAAGAGCTTGTTTTTGTATATGTTCGCCAAGTTTATAAACTTACTTGGTGTAATATCATTCTAAGTTGCCAAAAAGGTTGGGCACCTGACTGTCCATTATATTACTTACAATGCTACGGACTTTTTGATAATCTTGTGTAATAAAATCTGCAACCTTCATTTTAAAAGCAAATGTTACGAAAGTATACTTTCAATATTTTAAAGTGGTGTTAATTTAAACAGGTCAATAATCAAGTAAAAAAAAAGAACTAATTGCATCCATTGTTAGTCAAAATCAGAATTATAACGATTTGAATCTTTCAAAGACTTACCTTCACCCTTTATTCTAGTCTTGCCAATTTAGACTAAAAAAATTGTCTTTTGAAGTTAGATCCAACTTCTTTTTGTTTAGTTAACAATTAAACTTAGCGCCTAGCCTTTAATTTAACTCATTTGTTGTCAACATAGTTATCTTTTTACACAACCGTTAGATGCTATTGTAACCTACTTTTAAACTTATATTGTAATAATTACTAAATTTATTGTAAAATCTATATCAAAAAAGTAATATTAATTTCAAATGTTTTGTTATATTTATTTTATTTTTCTAACGTGGTTAATATGAAATAACATTTTATATTTCTTATTCTATATTTGTATTCCATAATCCATTGCTGATTCAAATATTATCCAAATTACATAAAACAAAAAATACAATAAAAAGAAATATCCTATTCATTACTTGTGCAATCTGTTATAATGTGGTATTTCCATATATTGGGATTTCAAGAATTACGTCTCCACAAAAAAAGTTTAATATGATTTTTTTTGCGTGGAGACGTAATTCATGAAATCTCAATAGGAATATCCTAATATTAAAATAATGACGAAATTTTCTAAATTTGCTACGATTTGATCATAAAGAATGTTATCAGCTAACATATTATTCCAATAATTGATAACCAATTTAAATGTTTCATCTATATTAATTTATATTAGAAATAGGTAAAACCATCATACCTCGTAAAATGATCATGGAGTTGGAGCGCTTTCGGACGTTGTCCATCTTCGATCGCAACAAACCAACGTCAATCGTAAAGATGGACAACGTCCCAAAGCGTTCCAACTCCATGATCATCTTACGAGGTATGACGGTTTTACCTATTTCTGATATAAATCATACTAACCTTAGTGGTATTAACAATATGCATGTATATTAATTTAACTATATTAATTCATCAAGTGTTACAGAAATATAATTGTACTTATTCTCTATATCAGGGAATGATATTTAATAATGTTCATTAAAACCTTTCAGACAGTGTGACTGTAGTGTGCTATAAAAATTTTTGATTCATAAACACCCATCCAAACATGAACACAAACAAACTCACACAAAATGTCAAACGTGCAAAAAAAATGAATAATTGAAATTAGAAGAACTCAAAAGTGTTTCAAAATCTATATAATTTTATTTATAATGTTTACAATTCATTTTTAGTGAATAAATATACTAGCTTCTAGTTAAATACTACTTTCTTTAACTCAAAAACAAATTACAAAAGAGTAGTTGTAACAATAAATCACCTAATATAATTTCTCATATCAACTACCATGTTAACTATAACGTATTTTTTATTTTATTGATATCATTTGTACTTTATTGTTATATTAAGCGCACGTATATTCATTCAAATAAAATTTAAATAGGAAGTTTAAGTTTATAGTCCAATTTAACAACTGGTAGTAAAATGGCATGGATTATAAAATAGCTTGAATTCTGAATTTGAATTACTGGTAGTGATAAACTCATCTGGTATCTCTTGGATGAACGTAATTTAATTTCAAAACCATGCTCTTTGATAGCCTATTTTGTTATTTTTTATTTCACCGTGTCTTTAGCTGAAAAATATAAAAAGTAGTGATTGATTCTTCTCTTTTTAATTATGAATGATAAAAAAAGCATTTGATTATATTACTGAACTAAAACAACTTGTTTTTTTTAAATGGTACAAACTTCGATGTAGTATGGCTTAAAACATTTATCAACATATTTCTTGAGATATATCCCTCGTGAGGGACTGGCAGACGACAGGCCACACGAAGACACCAGATAAGAGCCCTGGCAGAGTTTTACTAGATGGCACGGTGCCGAATGACTGACCAGCCAAAAGCTGCCGTTGGTTAGCTATAACGACAACAACAACATATATCCTGGCACTTTAGCTTCAAGAAATACAAGCACAAAGTCAGACGGGTCTATTCCTGCGGTACATTTTTTAAAAATTTGTTAAGTTATTTATACTAGTTTATCCAATTATTTACGAAGTAAAAACCTCTTTCCTGGTAAAGCCAACTTTTTTAAAAGCATCAGCAACTTTTATTATTGGGTGCACCAGTTTTAAGATAAATATTAATGATATTTTAAAAGTTAACCACGAATCCTTAGATTTTTTTTAACTTGCCCTACTGTTTAGTTCAAATCTTATTCATATCTTTCATGCGACTGTCAGTTACATCCCTATCTCATTACTAACATCAATTCTTTTAAATATATATTATAAAAACAGTCCATATCAACTCTAAACTTATCGTTTTTTTCGTATTTTCAGAAAGTAATTTATTTAGAACCAGTAACCTGTTTTAACTTTGCACGAAGTAACCAAATAAAATAGTACTGTATATAATTAATTCTACCGGTTTTTCTTTTGTGCAAAATACTGGTATAGATGTTTTGATATTTTGGTATTGTATAGTACTTGGAATAAATATTAAATAATTGCTAATTTGATACAATCAAGCTGTCAGAAAAAAGGATATAATTCATACTATAGAGAAAAAGTTCTTTATGAATTTATGACTGTAAACATGAATTTGCAAAAAAATGATTCCTATTAATTAATTTGCATCTTAAATACTTAATGATTAATCTTAAATTATTTTAATAATCTCAATTAATTTAATCTTAAATAATTAATTTTACGAATACAAATAAAAAAAGAAATATTATTAGATCTTGATGTAACAAATTAACATATAATTATGTGTTTTTATGTTAAGAACAAAAATTAATACCGAATCTTAAAAATTGTAAATCTAATTTTACATTTTTTTTCAAATTTCGAAATCTTGTCGTGAGGAAAAAAAATATTACCAATAAAAGTTGTACAGAGGAAAGTGTATGTTCGATTATGTTTTTTTTAGAATTTGCATAATTTAATTTTTCTATATAGTTATATATTCTATTATTTATAACGTTAAAATATTTAGGGGATGGCACAATCTGAAGATTCATCTGAAGAGTGCTTTTGAATATGTCATTAATTTTGTATATTGTTAGTGTACACATTTACAGTACATTTTCCATTCAAATAATTAAATATAATGCGCAAAATTTATTGCGCACTGCACATATAACACATAAAATGAGCACAGTTCGGCTGATCAAGATGACCGAGTTAATTTTCTAACTCAATAGCAAAGAGTCATCATGCTTTTAAGGTTCCTCGGTAGTTGATCGTAAAAACATCAAAAAGGAAAAAAAAACCTGGAGAGACCAACACTTAGGTTAGGTTTTATTTTAATGATTTGATATCACTCTCTCTGTGATACTATTATCTAACTCATAGGATAATCTATATAATAATTTCATTTTTTTTTAATATGATAAATGCTTATTCTATTAGTTATACCAAATTTTGAAATAATTGATCAAAAACAATCTAACCAGTTATTATTCTTATAATTATCATTAAAATAAGGAATTGAATGCAGCAGATTTTAAACCTTCAAATCTTCAAGGAACTATTAACATTTTGTAAATATCAAAACGGTTGACCTGGAGGCAACATAGGATCAATTAAGCATTATCACTTACATCATAGTTGTTTGACTTCTTTCCATGCTGCATGGGAGACCAGTATCTGATTGTATACTTAATCAAAATGATGCCTATGTTGTCATAAAACAGGCACCAAATCCCAGCATTTTTATGCGTGATTGTGTCTTTTTAGAATTCGTATAATTTACCTTCAGGATGTTTAGGTTAATTTCCATTTGAAATTCAATGGAAATTCTCAATCATTCTTTATTGTCTCAAGTATTCCATGGCAGAGGATTTGGCAAACATCAATCTCTAGCTGTTGAGTGAAAAAAAAATAACTTAAAAATGAATACACTGATAGTTTTACGTATTATTATTAAAGCACAACATTAGTTACGTTGATAAACTTTTTCACTGACCTTGATACCAATCATATGAGAAAGTTGACCATCAGCACAACAGTTTTAGTTGCCTAAAAAACAATATATTTGCTTTATTCATAATTAAACTTTTATTTTTTTAGATATTTACATCAATCCAAAAATACATATAATATTTCTAGATATTTTTTTTCAATTTCTGATAACTTAAAGTCTTGGTATTCTAAAATGAGGTAAATCCTTTCAGGTAAATTCTGTTCAAAGTTATATTGTTGAATCATTAATTTATTCTGATGGAATAAAAAAACTATTTCAACCCAATCACTTTTTATCATTAAACGCTTTTTTAAAATTATGGTTTGTGTTTTTGTGTTGGTTAAAAGTAATTAGCATAAATTAATATTAAACCGAATAAGAAGGGTTGTTGAATCAAGTAAAATTACATATAAACTAAAGCGCTTATTACATCAATGTTTAATGATTTCTTGAGAAAATTATACTTATTTTAATGATGATATGTACAAAGTTTGTATATGAAGATCCACTCCGTGAGCAAACCCTCTAATCACTAAATTACTGATGTTGCTTAGTACTTATATGTTATTTATAAATAACATTTTTATCCATTTCTGTTACTAATAAATAATGTTTTTCTTATTTCATTTTACCATAAGCAATAGTAAGTAACACCCCATAATAATTATAAGAAATAGTACTTATTACGTACAAGTAGTAATACTATTGTATATGCATATAATTATACATATTATAAGTAATATTACCAGTTACCTATTAATACATCTAAGTGATAGTACTTTATATGATTAATAAGAGTAAGCACTCTTATTATTCGCAATACTCAGAAGTAATATTCATTACTTCCTGATTTTTACATTAAATAGTAGTTATTACTTTTATATATACATACATATATATATATATATATAACAGATTCAATAATATATCGACCGTTTGATAGAATAGGTGTGTTCTCTAATCGGGGTTCGGTCAATTTTCCAGGATAAAAAATCAAACTCTCGTTGCCAACGTTTCGGTTTTATTTAAAACCTTTTTCATTTGAATGACGTACGTTGAATGAAAAAGGTTTTAAATAAAACCGAAACGTTGGCAACGAGAGTTTGATTTTTTATCCTGGAAAATTCACCGAACCCCGATTAGAGAACACACCTATATATATATATATATATCAGTGGTCGAGAAGCTACATCAGTATATATATATATATATATATATATATATATATATATATATATATATATATATAACGTCCAACACCACAGAAATAAATCAGAAATGGAACTGGTATTTAACAGAGTCAAATCTCAACTCTTGATATTTGACTCTGATGAAGACTGTTTGTCACAGTTGAAAGATTTTACTCTGTTTCAAAATTTCTTACAGTGGTTTGGATGTCGATTTTTATTTGACGTGCTTATTGTAAAATAATGCTAACTTTTATATATATATATATATATATATATATATATATACAAAATTTGAAAAACAAACCAAACTAGACGCAAATCAGTTCAAAAACGAAGGAAAGCAACACACAGAGAAAGAGACACACTTACACACTTGGTTGCCGAGACGGTTTCGTGCCGTTGTGTTTCCGGCGTGTTTGGTCGTACATTCTCTTTTCTCCTGAATGCTGATCATCCAAAAATTTGAGTTTGTAAGTGTGTTTATTTCTCTGTGTGTTGCTTTCCTTCGTAAGTGAGAAAGTTGGAAAAATGTATGAAAAGTGGTACAGAGAGTAATTAAATGATACTTTATTTTTTATATATAATTTTATTTATTATTAATTTTTTGACTGTAATATATCAAATTGAATGTGATTGGACACCTTCTGTGTCTAGTCCACTTAAATATTTAACTGTTTTAATATTAGCTGTCAAGAGTAATATTAAAACAATTAATATTATATAAATGGCATATTATATATATTGGCAATATTATATATTATTATATATTGGCATATAATATTACCTGCAAATTTTATATGATATGATTTTGTGGCACAAGGAAAGTCAGAGTGGCGCAAATGAGTTTATTGATAAGGGTTGAAAGTGGTTCATTTTGTTCAAATGAAACGGGACAAAATTGATTGCATGGTGGCAAATCCTCCCAGTTCTTTCTTTGTTAGGTGACTTTCTCTATTGGACGAGGGAAAATGGCTTTCAGACCACTGCTTGAATTCTATGATATATAGAGGGTAGTTTACATACTTGTTCTAATAGAGGTTTCTTTTCTGAAATTCAACTGGTTCGTGTTCTATATGAATATCAATAATAACATAATTTGAAACAGTTAATATTATTATCACAGCGCATGTGCTTTAGTAAAATAAACGAATGGTTTGATTCAGAATTAAATAGAACTTTAATTCTATATATATAATTTATTTATATGATCCGAAACGGACAAATCTAGTTCAATCTAGACACAGAAACATAAAAACATTAAAAGCACACACTTACAGTACCTAAGTGACTGTAAGAGACTAAGTGTGAGTTTTTAATTTCTCTATGTTTCATTCTTTACATTGAACTTTATATGTATATATATACTATATATGTATATATATATAAAATAATAATCAAAATAACACTTGATGTAATAGATGGATTAATTTACCACAATTAAACTAATTTGGAAACAATGCTCTAAGGCCTTTCGTCAACACATCGTCAGAGAGCCAGTGAACTAAAAAATAATAAATACTTGTTAACCTCGTTCATTGAAGTTTCTAGAATTGTTGGTAACCCTTAATGTGTTTAACGATGAAGAAGTCTTCATCTATTTAATTATTCCGCTAATCAAAACTTCATCCAATTTATAAAGTCCAAGGCTATTTTTCATTAATTTCTCACAAAAGTTCTTTATCAGTGCACTTTCCACAATCTTTCTTCTTCTTTCCGAAGACACAAATATTAATTCATTTGCTTCATTCCAGTTAACCACATGATTACTGTTTCTTACGTGCATGAACAAGGCACTCTTCTCGTCTTCTCTTCTTATCGAATATTTGTGTGGTTTTATCTTTGTATGAAACTCTTTGCTCGTCTGTCCAATGTAAGACATATCGCAGTCAGTAAATCGTTCCTGTATACACAACAGTCCTTTCTTTTTGGCTTATTATTGACAAGTCTGTTAAACAAGTTACATACTTGTAAATATCATCTACCTACCTAAACCATCTTTTATGTATACACCTTTTGGATACCCTCAATACAGTTGTACCATCCATAAAATTTACAATAGAACACGAAAACAATTATAAACTACCTTTCTTGGGTCTACTTTTACATAGGAATGGTAATAAATTAAAGTACAGTATTTATAGGAAGTCAAAAAATGTATCATCTTATGTTCATTTCTTCTCCGCTCATCCACTTTAAACTAAAAAAATCAGTTTTTTGTAGCATGTTCTTAAGAGCTTTCAAAATTTGCAGTGAATAATTTTTAGATGAATAAATTAAAAATATTTAAGAAATTGCAGGTTCTTTAATGTATCCAAAAAATATAATCGATAATATCATAAAAAAGGTGAAACAATCCATGATATTAAATAATGAAGAACAGTTCACAAGAAGGAATTTGTTAGTCATTCCATACAGTCCATGTTTGAAAGATATGCCTTCATTTATGAAAAAGTTGGACGTTTCTGTTGTGTTCAGTAATGATGGTAACTTGTCAATAATATAACAGACTTGTCAATAATATATATATATATATATATATTGTAGTCTCCAACCGTCTCTGAACCAGTGCGCTTGGTTTCCCTCTCTTATCTCTCCTGAAGACGGTTCAAACCGAAAATTAGAGACTATAAGTGTGTTCTTTTGATTTCTCTATGTTTGCTTGTCTATATTGAACTATATTTGTCCCTTTTTGGATCGTATTTCCAACGAAAAAGTATATACATATACAAACTATATTCACAAAAAGAACACACAGAAATGAAACAGAAACTCACTACTCACTATATTTCAGTAGCATCGCCATCAGGAAGATATTACGAGTTTCTGTTTCATTTCTGTGTGTTCTTTTTGTGAATAGAGTTTATTTAGTTCGTGGAACCGTTTTCATTTAATTCCCTTTATATATATATATATATATATATATATATATACCTTGGAAAACATGAATGAAAAACAGATACTAGGATTCACATTTGCACATTGGTATTTATATAAAATATATGTATGTATTCTCAAAAGATAGCCGCGTCTAATTTTTTTTTATTTTTGACTGGTAATGTTTAGGTCCACATATTCAAAATAACCTGTTAATTACATTATCCATCATCCATCTCTTCGTATTATCCATTTAATCCTTATTTTTGACTGCTCTAGTAATTAATTGCTCAAATGGATGCAATAATGCTATTTTCTGTTTTATTAGAAATGAAATTGGCTATCCGTTTATTCTCTAAAATTAAACTCATTAATTACATTAAATTGCGTACACTGCTTAGCCAATCATGGTAATATTAAAGTTTATAAAATACTAAATCGTAATATAAGAAAGTATAACACTATTATTAAAGTATAAAATAGATTTCATTCACCATGCATGGATACTATCTAATTGCAGTTACAAAATCAAATATCCATTTTCTAAATTTAAAGCATTTTCTACAACCATGCTAACATGAACATATGTAAAATAAATTAGATTCATAAAACAAGGAAGAAGAAAAAAATTTAATATTTTTATATATGTTAGATCAGACCAGTACGTTCATGAAAAAAAATAGAAAAAAAGCGCTGTATTTAATAATAATAATAATAATTTACGATATACGTAAATAATAAAATTGAAATAAATTATTAAACATAATTTTAGATTATATGTAATAATGTCTCAAATTATATAATCAAGTACTCTGTAACTGCAATGTTTTGAATTTAATAAACTTGATTTAAAACTAAAAAAAATTAGATTCTCCTCAAAACAACGGCCTCTTATACTTCTCTCTCGATAGCAGTTCATCTAATATAAGACTCTTAACAATGGCCGTTTAATAAACAGTTTGGAGCTTTAATTTGTTGAAATGAACTCAGTTTTATAGAGAAATCACTGGAAGGACATTTATATCTATCTATCCTTAAAAAGCAAAAAATAAAAAAAATAGCTCAGAAATATTAAGAAGGAAGTGTTTACAAAGTTTTTTAAAACAAAATGTGAACATCTGTTTTAAATACTGAAGTTATTAATATTAAATTTGTGACTTGGTACTGGCATAAGAATAAGAATATATATATATATATATATATATATACACTTTTCGTTGGAAATACGATCCAAAACGGACAAATATAGTTCAATATAGACAAAGAAACATAGAGAAATCAAAAGAACACACTTACAGTCTCTAATTTTTGGTTTGAACCGTCTTCAGGAGAGATAAGAGAGGGAAACCAAGCGCACTGGTTCAGAGACGTTTGGAGACCCTCCAGGTTCAAACCGAAAATTAGAGACTGTAAGTGTGTTCTTTTGATTTTTCTATGTTTCTTTGTCTATATTGAACTATATATATATATATATATATATATATATATATATATGTACACATATATTTGTGTACGATGGCAGCAGGTCTTCCCTTAAGCATATTTTATTAAAATAAGCAGCAGATTCTGCATTGACCAATTTCTTGTTCACACTTTCTAGTTTTCTTATCACTTTGCGGTGAGACTCTGGTAGCTTCCAAAGAAGGTTAGCGAAAGACATTAACACGCACAGTAAACTTGAGGTGAACAATGAAAACACTTAAATAAACCACTTTTTGAAAAAACTGTTTCAATTACTGAAATAACTATAACTAAAAGAATAATACAAGCTTTCGGCTGTCATTCGCCATCCTCAGGTACAAACTAAAATTAATTAAGGCTAATGCACTGAAGTTAAAATAAAATAAAATAAGTGAACGGTGTCTACACAAATACTGTGTGTATTTGTAAATACACCGGTGCTTTAGGAAGTAGAGCTAAGGTGGGAGTCAGGGGAGGGGGAGGTATGCATGGTGACAGGGTCGGCCAAAACTACCTGTGGTCCATTCACCTCCTCATCTCCCTTACAAGTTTGAAACTATTATCAAAATTCTTTAAACTAGGCACAGAGTTGAAATCGTTTCTTTGGACATTTAGGCTAGGGTTATAATCTTTAATGTATAGAGCCTCCAGTATATGTAACCTGCTAGGCTCGTGGTACACTTGTAGTATGGAAGTGCCCTCAATCAGGGGCTCCCTCGTCAGTTTTACACGGTGAGCGTCCTCCGTATGGTTTTTAGGGGCCCCAGTGCTCAGGTGGACAGTTAGACACTGTGAAAGCTTCGTAGTAGTCATCCCTATGTATGAGGATGGGAGGGTTGCACAGTCCCCTATACTGCATTTGTACTCATACACAAGATGACTACGTTGTAGCTCTGGGGTCTCAGTTCTCGGTCTATTGGAGAGTAGTAGGCCCGATGTCTTTTTACTTCTATAAAATATGGTCAGCCTTATCCTGCCTTGCTCGTTGGTAGCCTGAATATTGTTAGTTATGAGTATTTGTGTAGCACGTTCCTCTTGCCTATGTTCCGTACTGAACCGTACTGTTCCGTAACTGTCCACCTAAGCACTGGGGGTCATACACATTCATTATCTGTCTTAACATGATAATATTAATCACAGATCTTTTCACGGAAACGTAAACACAGTACTCAAATAAAAATGGACATTATTAGGTTTAAATCTTGCGTCAGTAATAGGTAGTCAGATCGTAGTCACAGGAATCAAAGGAACTAAAGGCCGTTAACTCCAAAATCATTTGATATGATAAAGAACACTTAGAAAAATATCCAAGACTAGTCATGTTTATTCAATAGCAACTAACATGGCGAATTTTTGCATCATACAGTTAAAAATGCATAGAATATATAAAACTTTACAAGAGTTTCATATTTAAGATCTTAAAAGAAAAAAACACTCTGGAATTTTAAAAAAAATATTAAATAACTTGAGAACAAACTATTTTTAAAGAAGAATACTTTGTAAACATTAAGAATTATGTGAGTATATGAGTCATTTGAATATGTCAAGAATTACATCAGGATAATAACGAAATCCTTAAAAACTTCTAAGGGAAGTGTTCTTGGTATTATGTCAAGAAAGTAATTTTAGTTCCGATTTATTTTTTTTTTCAAATTTTATTAAAATATATTTAAACAGTTACAACTAAATTATGCAGGGATAGATGGTGGTTAAGAAGAACGGCAGGAAGGCAGCGGAGTACGAAGTAAATCATTAAAAGTTTTGAATAGGGTTTATAACAAAAAGCTGCAGACTTAGACGCAAAAGGGTTTTGTGTTATCAAGTGTTTTAGTAACCTTTTCAGAGATTTTCAAGTCTAAAGGATGAATAGGTAATTATACAGTGTAAGTATAATTAAAAAGAATCTCAAGAAGTTTACACTCAACTTTGGTATAAGTAAATGTATTATCATCTTCATTGTCTATTAACTAAATTAACTCATTAATTTGTATGTAGCTACCTCAAATATGGCAGTGATAATGAAAATTTAATCATTTTTATAGCATAATCATAGAATTAGCTAAAATTGGCATTTAATAGCTGTGTTTTTCAGATTTACAGTTTGTAATATTCACATTAAGACAATATTTGAAAACAAATCTATCGCTCTTAGGTTTACAAGAAAATCAGATCAAAATTAGTACAGTATAGTATATATAGTATATATATATTATAATAATATATATAATATATATTATTTTCGCATAGTATACGATAATGTACTTTTTCTTTGTTTTAAAGTATCCAATGAGGTTTTTGTCAACAAAGCACGGTATATCTTTAAAATGCTCTTTACATTTGTCAAATGGTTGTACATGTAGTTGGATTAGAATACTTACGATAGGCCGGCATGAGAAATCGTCAGAAGTGGGTACAGAACGTGAAAATTCGTAAAAATCTCGAACTAATTTTTTTTACAATAGCAGTTGTACTAATATATACTAACCTATAATATATATGATACCAAAATAAAACTAAGTATATGCGAGTAAATAAATTGTAAATCATTCTATTTAAAAATCATCAAAAGTATTATATTAAATTAAATGTACTCTTTAAAAATAAACACATACCATGGCATTGTTCATACACCATTTTCATTTCAAACTTATTATTATATGTTATTCATATTTATATTTATTTAACAACTATTTAACAAAGTTCGAATACATAACGATTTTCAACATGTATATCTCTGTTTGAAGAGCACATGCAATCAAGTGTGTATACGAAAATTTATATTTAATTCCACACAGTCTTCGATATTCCACGTACTTCCTATAATATTTACACATTGACTTTTAATTGAGCAATTTTTCTGCATTATTGAAAGCAAAAATCTGCTATTAATTTCTTTTTTTATTCTTCTAAGAAGAACTTTTCACCAAGAAAAATCAGCTAAATGATTTCTTTGGAAACAATAAGTTACTTAAATTTGTTATTGCTAGTTCTCTGGAATAGCCAAAGGAAGGTAAAGTCATTTCCTTGATTTTCTTATAATTACACAACCTCACTTCTAAAATTATATTTAGCTTTATAAAAACAGTTTCTTTAACTTTAAAGATTGAGTCTGCGAAGTTTTTAATGATCACTTGTGATAATATTTCTATTATATTTTCTATAGGTTATTCATAAATATGTTAATATTGTTTATATACCAAATAATTACTTCATTTCAAAATTAAGTTGTCTTTGTTTAATCGTATTTAGTACTTTTCTATTCCTCTATTGTAACAAATGTCCTATACCGCTAACTCGTCTATCGAATTAATACATGCAATTATTCATTTTTGCAATAATCTGCTACTGCGGCATTTCATAAAGACAATTCTTTTTCGGCTGGCAAGCTGACATCACAATGTATATCGCTGATTTACGATTAAAGTGATATTGTTAATTAAAATGGTATTTATTTATGAATTTTATGTTAAGTTTAGGTTGTCTATAATTGTAAGCATAATTTTATATTATTTAATAAAAAACATCTCGTTTCTCGGTTGGTGTCAAGGCTTACTGTAGCGTTTATATTATTTCTGAGAAGATATGTTGAATATTTCATATCTAAGCTTATTCATTTCAGAACTCTAATATAATATGTGATTGTTCTTTAACTTCTACATTTTATATTTTCTTTAGTTTCTTCATATATTAAACCAGAATATTTAAATTTCTAACATTCTGTATATAATTTTACATCTTTTGATATATGTATCAAAAGTTGATTGCAATATCATTAAAAACATTTTATTTCCTGTACCTACGAAAAATATTTTAAATCCAGAATTCCAAAAAGTTAACTTTTTTATTTCCAAAAAGTTATGCTTACAAGTATCATTTGAACCTGGAAAGCGGACCGTCTATTTTCATACATAATTTTTTTTATTTTATCCTATTTCTCAGTCAATATCTATTGATATTTCACAGTTATATATTAAGTTTTATATAATATATATCCACATGTATATCCTATATAATCCATATATATATATATATATATCCTATATACACTATATATAAAGCCTATATACGCTTTAGTGTATATAGAAAACCTATGAATGTGCTTGCATACGTTCACTTTTATTCTTCGCATCCAAAAAATATATCCTATATATAATAATATAGGTAAAATCCACATAAAACTCATCGATGAACCACGATAATCATTTGTATAATCATTTGTGGTCATGAGCCTCAAACTTTTTGAGATTCTACAGAAGCTGCCGCTTGAGATTACCACTGCTTAAAGTAATCAATAATTAAAAACCAAATCCATAAATAGAAATAAATAAAAGATATTTTTTATCATTGGTTTCGGTATATTTGTGATTATTTTCCTTTATTTCACTATAAAAAGCGTCAATTCAGTTTATCACTTTTCACGAGGGTGAAATATACGAGTATATAGTTAAATTGGTACAAGGAGCAATCAGATACAACGCCGTCGAATTTTTGGACCCAAACTAACTGATAATTCGACTGTACTCAGTTAATGAAACAAGTACTAATAATAATTAAAAGGAAGAGAAAATTCACTAAATGAATAATAAGTAAATAAACTAACACTTAAGTGTATAAGATTAATTTAATTTTCTAAAATAAAAATTAGTTTAGATAACTAGTAAATAAAACTAAAATATATATAAAAAAATGTTCAAAATCAGGAAATATGTCAGTGGTAATGGAACATACTGACTCGAAGGATAAAATATTTCTCAACGTTTCTACGAAAAGGAGGTGTAAAGCCGAATAAATGATAGAACTAAGTCCAGTGAAAGTACAGGATGGTAAATAGAGCATTGATTTTCATTTTTGATATAATTAAACCGATTTTGCTCTGTTCTGTATTTGTTTGTGAATAATTACAATGGTTTCAATAAAGTCAGCTTATTCGATTCTTCATATTAATTTCATCGCTTACAGTTCTGTAGTAAATAGGCAAACTAACGGAATAACCTATTATAATTTCGTATTTCTGGTAAAATTCTCTCCTCTAATACACTGAAATAATTACATGAATATAGTTATATTTTACCTAATCGGTTGCCAGAAATACATGTGTATTGTGCATATTAGATATTCAGTAAGTACTCCAAAACATCCGTTATCCATTGTTAAATATATTTTGAAATAAATGGATATTATATTTTAACAACAAATATTTCTTATCTAAATCATAATTAATAACTGTTATGCATAACTTTATTCTTAGTAATAAATGCCAGACTTTCTCAGGTCTAACAACAAATATAAAAATTAGAAAACCACAATTTCATTATTTTATAGATTTACTGATCATTACAAACTTCACTATCTTAAATCTCTAAGCAATGAATTGGCTCCTTTAGAGTTTATAAATCTTTATATTCTTTGCAGTTTAAGTTCTATATTAAAAAATATTTGTATACCGAATCATGCCATCAAGTTTAAAGTTGTTTAATACTCGTATTTTGAAATTAATTTAATACGTATCCAGTGAAAACCCGTTGATTATCATACTGCAATTTACTATAATTATTTTCATGAATTAAAGATATTTTTATATCATCTGATAAAATTGTTGGATTATTTTTTCCTATATCGAACCAGAATATTTACATAGATATTTGTACAATTGTATAATTGTGTACCTTCTTTACCTTACCTTTTTTTCAAAAGATATAAAACGTGTAACGAATATTTGAGAGATAATCGTAGTTTATTTATTAAACCGTGATTATATATTCAACAGATTCCTCTGTTTTTACTTGTGGTGCCAAAATAAAATAATATTAACCAGGAATGAATGCGTAGTTCAATTCATATTTATTTTTCGGTAACCTAGTATCATCTAAATCAGAATTCTTTGAGTCTTTGCACAAGGTATTAGGAAGTAGTGTGTACTATTACTTATAGGTATATTTCTATTTTTTATTATATATATAATATCAATGATCAAACCACAATATGAAATGGGGAAAAAAGACTAAGTTGGGTTTTTGACTCTGACAAAGACCGCTTGTTACGGCTGAAAGATCTTAGTCTTGTTTTCTCATTTCATATTGTGGTTTGATGATTGATTAAGTTAATATATTAATATATATATATATATATATATATATATATATATATATATATATATATATATATACTTTAACACATAGAAAAGACCACAGAAAGACACTACAGAACTCACTTCGATATTTCGACATCCGTCGTCATCGGGAAGAAGTGCGAAGTACTCGCGTTGAGAAGCAAACTGCTACTGGCCTCCAGAGTAACTCGTGGAACCACCGCAATGCTGCCTCCAAGGGGAGGAGAGGAAAAACAGAAATCCCTCCAATATTTATTTAGAAAACAAGATAAAAAGTATATAAAATACGAAATAATAATAATAAAAATAATAATAAAATAAAAAATAATAAATAATAAAAAAAAATAATACATAATAAATAATAAATAATTAACGGTACAGGTTAAGACCAGGAGGAGAACGAGGCCGAAGGAGGCATATGAATGCCTCTTCATATATATATATATATATATATATATATATATATATAAGAAGTACTTCGCACTTCTTCCCGATGACGACGGATGTCGAAATATCGAAGTGAGTTCTGTAGTGTCTTTCTGTGTTCTTTTCTCTGCGTTAAAGTATATATATATATATATATATATATATATATATAGTTCAATATAGACAAGGAAACATAGAGAAATCAAAAGAACACACTTACATTCTCTAGTCTCTAATTTTCGGTTTGAACCGTCTTCAGGAGAGATAAGAGAGGGAAACCAAGCGCACTGGTTCAGAGACGGTTGGAGACCAACAGTGTTGCCGCATGCGCGCCCGGTCACAGAAAATAAGGTGGACAGGAATCAATTTATAATTACATTAAATTAATGGAATATGAAAACAATAAATAAATAAAAGAAAAAATTGAAAAAATTAAGGGAAATTGATACATATTAACGAACTAACCGAAAATTAGAGACTGTAAGTGTGTTCTTTTGATTTCTGATGACTCTCCTGATGACAGTTCAACCGAAAATTAGAGACAGTAAGTGTGTTTGTTCCTTAGTTCTGTGTTTGTGATTCTTCGTGAAAGGTATATATATACCTGTATATATATATATATATATATATATATATATATATATATATATATATATATATGGTAGGAAAGCATCTCTGTGTAGGTTCCCGTCGTCTTGTTTTAAATATTCTCTTATGATGGTGACTACGAGAAATCATTTATAGTGTTGCAATGGATAATGAATAAGTAACCGTAGTAGCAGATATGGTTATAAATTATCTTCTCGATGTTGGTGTGAATGACATACCTTTTGGAATTCCACTTTGATATATACGCTGATGATCTTTTTCTAACGATTTCCCTTGATTTCTAAGAAACAGCGTTAAATGCTTTAGTTATTTCTATTCAAAATTAATGTTTACAATAGAAATAGAAAAAGAAAATGTGCAATATTTCTAGACATCTATACTAATCGGATGAGAGCATTTTGGTAGATTAGTGGAGGAGACGCCCCCGCCAAAAAAAAAAAAAGAAAAAAATCAGTAACTTAGCTTTCAATTGAAGCACAGAAATACAGTATTAGAACTAAAACAGAAGGGGTGTAATTTATGTTATACTGCATTTGTTCCGAAAAATATAAAACGTGTAACAAATTTTTGAGAGATAATAATTAACAAGAAAATTTTTTGGACATTAACATACAGGTTGTATTAACAGGATGTATTAACATAAATTTTTTTTATAACATACAGGTTTATCAACGTATGTTATATAACCAAACGTTGATAAAGCTAAATAGTGTAAAATACCTGTGGTCACAATTAAAAAACTTTCAACTATGTATATAGTCAAAATATACGTCTCTAAAGTTGCACGGTGATGTGAGACCTGGAACTTGAATCGCTCAATTTAAAAGGATAACCCATGTTTTATTTTTAATAAAATAATTTTGTTATAGATTTTTTCTAAAGCTTGCAAGGAACTGATAGATTTCTAATCATGATGAGAATTACCTGACCGATGGGCTTTTTATAAGTGTATGATCTTTACAGTTTTTGCCACTACTGATTTATAAATGGTTGTTAAGGCGACTAGGACTTTAAGGGTAAATGTTGATAGTAATCTATTGCTAATAATATCATGGCTAAGGGTTGATTTGAATTTAAGGAATGCTTTGATCTGATTCAATTCAATGGAGCGGATGAATACTGGAGACAGAGGGAGTGTTGATTGAAGAGGAAACAAATGATACAGACAGAGGTCCTCGTGAGCTCTGCTAGTCTCAATATTAACGAAAACAATACACTTGCTTACCAGGCTTAATAACAACTAGCTGATTATGTTTTACTTCTTTCTTTCTGAAATCCTTTGTTTAACCTGTCTTGTCCAGCTTTTGTTCAGTTTTTCTGTGTTTTACGATCTTTAAAATACCTCTCTTACCTTCTTTCCTCTCAACATTACACCATATGTCATAATTTATTTTTTTCAGTTCATATGTGACTTTGATTATCATGAATTATTTCAATCGAGACATCTTTGTTCCAAATCTAAATTTCATATCGCAATTTGGGTGTTGATATTATTTTAGGGGTTTATTGTAAAATTGTGTGTTATATAATCAAGCAGAAGGAAACTAACATTGAATCATCAATACGAGAAGAAAAATGTTTGTTTGTTTATTTGTTTTCCAACGACTAAACGTATAAAGCTGTGATCATTTAGTGCTATTCTAAGAGCGGAAAGTGTGGCTCATTGATTATTTAGCACCCATTTTAGGAATGGGCGATCCACATTACTTGATGATTCAACACTAGGAGTCCTATATTTCACGTAACTCAAATGTATTTGGAATAGGGGTCTTTAACGAGTACCTGACATTGTGCAGGCTGGGGACCGACGGCTTAACGTTAACGTCCTCTTGCGTGATTAAATCAAGAGCTAGGTGGATATCGAACCCCAGACCTCCAGTTCAGAGGTTAGTACGTTAACCACTAGCTAACTTGTCTCCCCACGAGAAGAAAAATGAGAGTTTGGAGCCATCAGTTATTTCCTGTTCAACATACACAGGGGTAGAAAAAAAATTATAAAGAAAAAGGAGAGGAAATTAAATGCCATTTTTACATTCTGAATTATAACAATACATGAGTAGAAGAATAAAATTTACATTTGCCTACTCCTTAATTGCAATATTTAATACCTTTCCATTATTTTTTCAAATATTTTTTTTTTTTCAGTGCAAGAAGTTTTTGAATCATACTAAAAACTATGATTAGAAAGGATAAAATTACTTTAAATTTGTTTAATAATACTGTATTGGTGAATTAATATTTCTGTCAATCACGTATAAATGTATTCATACTCAGGATTATGAGTTTGCTGTTCTATATTTATGTTGCCTTTGGAGATTTATTACACTGATAGCATGTTCAACAATTGTTATAAATCCCATTAGCAGATGATTACGTTATAAATAGAAGTACAAGTTGTTCCATCAGTTCCCCATGTTGTCAATTTTCAAATCGAGCCTCTCATAGTTACTGCTTCATGGTTTAATAACAGTACAAAGCAAGTTTTACCTATATCAATGGTGCATAAATTAATTTTATTTCACTAATACAATACAAATTAATTTACAATGTTATTTATTTATTATTCGCATAATTTTTTATTATTTATTTCATTATTGTTATGAATGATAAATTAATTGTTGAATTCATGCAATTCATTTTTTTTTATTTTCCTACTTATCGGTTTATTTATATGGTTGGACATATTTTGAAGATTTATGTATTTATAAATTATTTTATTAGTTATTAAACCATTTTAAAGGTATTTTTCTTTACTCGACTGAGTAGGTGTCTATTCGGAATTACCTAAGAACTTAACAAGTTCAACCGTTTGAGAGTTTTAATGATGTTTTAAAATCATCATACCGTCCCGGCAACCGTGTTTCCTGCCGTTGTGTTTCCGGCGTGCTTGGTCGCCCATTCTCTTTTCTCCTGAAGACGGATCATCCGAAAATTTGAGTTTTTCAGTGTGTCTCTTTCTCTGTGTGTTGCTTTTCTTTATTTTTGAGTTGATTTGCGTCCAGTTTGGATCGTTTTATCGAATTTTGAATGATATATATATATACAAAATAAAAGTTCATCAGGACTCGGTTAGTTCTTCAGGTCTAAATTAAACTTTCAATGCCAACGTTTTTGTTTTCATTGAAAACCTTCTTCATAGGTCTAAAAAAACAGAAGAGATATAAGAAATAATAGAATCATTCAAAACAATTTTCAATTTTTGAATTCGGTTTGAAAAACCGAAACGTTGGCAATGAGATTTTAACTGACCGAGTCCTAATAAACTATTATTTTTTTTTTACTTCACAGTCGATACTTTTATCAATATAATATATATATATATATATATTAGTGTATATTGGCAGCAGATTCTCTTGTAAACCTATTTTATTAAAGTAGACGGCAGCTTCCGCATTTACGACTTTTTTGCTCGTTTTACAAGCATTTCTGGGACAACTCCTCCATGAAATCACTCCCTACCAGAAAAAACTAGTAAGAAAAAAATATATATATATATATATATAAAGTTTTAATGGTTAAAATTCCTCAAGTCTTGGTCAAAACATAAAGTCCCTTAACTTAGTGTGACATTTGGATATATTTGTATAGGTTTATTAGGTTGTACAGAAAATAAAAGATATACGTCCATCCAATTACAAAAGAAATTAGATATAATATTCAATGAGTACAATATTACTTCTAACATCAAAATAATTGTATTTTATTTAAAAATTTTACTTCAAAATATATTGTTCTATTGAGTGCAAGTTACATTAGACTACCTATTTACACTTATTTTAAATAAATCATTGATTAGGTCATATTTATTAAATCAGTTTCTTCCGCATTTATTTCCTGCTATATTATATTATCGTGAGCAATATATCAATATATTTTGAACATTTTATTAAAGTTTGTAATTAATCTTAATTAATCCAGATGCAAGAAGTGTTGATTAGCGCTAGTTTTAGTAACATGTCATACTAAGGAGGAAATAGAAGGCTGGCTTCATTTCCCATTTCATCTGATCAGACTGGGGTAATGGAGTAATTGGATTTGACAAATTATTAGACTTACAAATATTCTAAGTTCATAAATCTGTTTAGTAAGTTGTTAGGTCTTATTCAGGAATAGATAAATATATTCGGCATTATTTAGAAGCATTCATTTTATTAATACCATGATAACCGGAGATGCATGTTATCAAAAAGGGCTTATCTATTGAATAATAGTAAAAAAACCAGAAACTTAATCAACCAGGCTATATTATAAATAATTAATGAAAAGTAACCCAACGCCTTATAAGTTTTCAATGTTATTATATACACTGCTAATAAATTATCATTTAATAATTTATTTTCCGAGTAAACAGAAATGTTTCACTCAGTCTTTTTTTAAATTTTAATAGAAGTTGTATGAAAACTTTATTTCTTGTAGGGGTTGGTCATAAATTAGTTTTGCATGTCGCTTGGCTAGACAGGTTGATTTCTTAACTTTACCCTGTAAGAAGTAATGCAACGTTTCTACTTCTTTAAATAAAAACTTTACTTATCGATTAAGCAACTGTCATAAAAGAATTTTTCTTTGGGTATAAAAGTTAATGTACTCGTAAAAAAGGAGAAATATTTTTGAAGGATTCTTAGTAGGTATGCTATAAAAGAATTATTAACATTGATAATACTAACATTGATAATGTGTACTACTCAATAACCTGGCAATTGCCCTAGATGTGTTTAATATACCAGTTCCGTTTGATCTTTGAAATTAAGCAACAGTTTGCATGATGAGCCTTTGCTTAAGTGACACCATGTCCCTTTGGTGCATCCACTGATAGCCCATATGTTTAAATGGGTACTGGGCCATTATAAGCTGCACTTTACCTAAATGAGGCATACTTTAGAGTGGAGATTGCAAAAAAGTCAATATTTCTTTACACATTAAGTCACCAGATGTAGTTATAGTTAATGAAATATCAGAATAGAGAAATCATATATTGTCAACATATTGACTCTTTCGATAATTGACTTATCCTAATGTATATTTTTAGATTTTGAAATAACGCTGTTATTTAATAGCTCAGCAAGCGTCTATGTCAATAGCAGCGCCTTTATTGGATTTTTACGTGTTGTAAAGGCTGAAAAGTTAATAGTGAATAGTTACAAATAAAAAATACTGCCTTTTAACGGCTTGTTTCACGTATAAAATATTACCGAAGAAAATGTAGCTATTCAGCCAATAATTTTCTGATTTAAAGATCTTTAACACCTTTGTCATATTTGATTATCATTGCTTCCACAATGAAACTACTTTGTAGGACATCGTCAGAACCTCTTCTGTAAGTTATCTGCTTTTAGCAGTATAATCCCTATTTAGTCGAAAAATTCCTGTGAAGAATTTACAAATCTTCTGTGTTAGAGATTAGTTGATTCTTTGAATTGATTATTTTGCAATGTGGCTGAGTGGCATTTCTACTATGGTATTAGTTGGTTTTATTCGATACGCTGATTTAAGTCTGATATCATTAGATGGTATTGGCATTATACCATACAATAATGGTTTAAGTGAAAATTGGTATGGTAAACAATTAGTGGACACCATGTGTCTTTGACGCATCCATTAATATGCCTTGCGCTTTAAATGGGTGCCAGATCATTAATTATGCAACACTTTACCTCCCATATCATCTATTAGAGTGAAGTTAAAAAAAAATGACCTTTCTGGTATTCAGTTTGTTTGCTTTCTTCAGTAAAAACAATTATGATATTAATGCTACTCTGACAGTCGTCGACTGTAACCTCATATTAATGACTAAATAACTCATGTAATATACCGTTTTTTTTATTTTTTGTCTGACAGTGTTTCATTTAATTACACTATCTTTTTTGTATACAATACTTTGATTCGTTCTTTTAAATCAATTTAGCCAGTAATTAAAATTGTTGTTTGGTGGTTAATTCTTACTAGTAGACTCAAATACTCTAAAATCAGCCAAAAAATATCAGGGTTTAATTAGTGATTCAAATACCCATGAAATGAGTCAGTTATGAGTTGGCTACAAGTGTTATCAAAGACTGTAGAAATTAAAGTTGGTGAACATAATTCGATGACCATAATTATCTACTCGCGAGCCACGTACAATAACTTTGAAGGATTATTTGTGGCTCTCAATAAATATACCTGAGTTCCCTTTTCATTCTCGTGCTATTATATTTCAAAAAAATATTATCATTGTGTATGTTTCCTTCTGTATTTTTTGCATATCTTTTAAATACGTATTTAATTGCGGCTCGCGAAACATCTCAAATTTTGAAAAATGGCTTCGACTCTCAAGGAGCTTGGCCACCCCTGGTATATGCGTTACTGATCTATATTTTAATTCATTCTGTGGTTTTATTTCTGCTCTACATAGACAGAACCATCAGAAAACTTTAGTTAAGTAACAATTGAAAGTAACTCTTAATTTCTAACCATATCTATTTGGTTAAAGTTTTTGGTGATATTTCCTAATAATTTATTCGATAATCTTGGCAAATAGTCTCAATATAATACAAACATACTTTTTTAATTTAGAAACATTTGGTAAGTTAGAGTTAAAATAGTGTTAAGAGAGTCAGTGTTAAAATTCAACCTTTCTAGAGAAAATGTGCAGTTTCAGTTTCAGAAAATGCAAAAACCTTTCAGTTTTAGCGGTTTGTGCTATTTCCTGTTAAAAAAAAAAAAATGTCAACGTAATTTAAGCACATAGGAAGATGATCCGATTTTTGGCTTCATAATCAAACTTGATTCCAATAATTTATTTTTACCTGAAAAACTTTAATTTTTGGAGTTTAATGAATCTAAGGCACATAAAATTGTGAACTGGTCAGAGTTGGGCCATAGAGAACGGATTTGTCTTTTTATGAAATGAGTAATCTTCCAGATTCCCATGTCCAAAGCGATTTTTTGAGGGCAACATTTATTAAATGCCTCCCACAACGCGCCCAGAGATTTTTATTTATGGGGATTATAACCACCAAAAAAACCTTTAAATTTGAAAACTTGGCAGTTTTAGTGCAACAATTGAAACATTATGGAGATATATATTTCTACTCACTCGTATTTTTCCATGTTTCTCTTGGACATGTACTTTGCATCCTTTTTCACATTGTTATACCAATTTGGTTATATAATAGTGAAGTAACTATAAATATAAATTAAATATATAATCAAAAATTATAACATGATTTTTCTTCAGAAATATGTAATATAAAAAAAGGAATATGCTTTAAAAATCAATTAATAAATTCCATTTGAAAGGACATGTTATATTGTGCTAATAATCACTACATTTTATAATACTTGAAAATAGATATAGTCACATCAATAAAAAATAATGCTCCAAGACTTTGAATATAATTTTACAATATAGTTTAGTAAAACACAATGTTTACACGATATCTATATTTAAATAAATGTATAAAATCGATTGGTAAAGCATCTGTTAATACATTAACTTGTACCTGTAGAGTTCCAAGGTTGGGTTTCTTGAGGATTTTTGGTCTAAAGAAATTACACACCTGTTTATACAACGATGATTCGCCAAAATTGTTTGTCATTTTCAAGGTTAAAAATAATTTATTAACATCATAAGTAGTGAATACAAATACATCCTTGGAATATTACAAATAATTAATAAATAATTTTTAACCATGAAAATGCCAAACAATTTTTGGTCTGGAGCTTCCTCATATTCCTCACTGTTGCTGTCCACTTTTGAGCAGCATAGGTCAGCGGAGGAAACACACGCTTTTCTAAAACCCTTCTTCTCTAGTATATTTCAACCTTCGTGTTTTATTATATATACCTCCTACATTTAATCGCAATCCGTCTTCTGATTTCGTTATACAAGCAATGCTGGAAGACAAGTATTTGGTCAAGGTGTATCACTTCATCTGACTATTTAATCCTCTTAATTTGTAGTTTAATTTCTTTTCGCTGACCGTTTGCCATTAAGACAGTATTTTTCTAAATTTATTTCAAGTCCCACCTTTTTCCCGCCTACTTGTATACCAGTTATAATTCTTCCTGGGTTTCTTGTGTTTGAGTCTATTAGGGCTACATCATCAGTATATCTGAGTTCTCTTAAAAATATACTATTCATCTTGATGCTCCCTTGATTCCATTACATTTCCTTAAGAACTTGCTCCTGTTGAATAAGTCAGGTGATACATAATTGCCAGACACACCATTACCAGTACGCAAATTTCTACCTACTACCCACACTTATGCGCATTACATTTTTACGATTTTCAAAGAGTTGAAGTTTGGTTTCTTTATTCATTCATAATATAAACACTTGTTTACATGGGTTAGCCATATTACCATGTGCCAATGTCACATAATGTTCACAGGATGTCACACCTGACATCATATCATATTTATTATGCTCTTTCTTGATTGGGATCTGGCGTTTTCAAAATAGCTATATATGTCTTCAATAGTGATATTCGTAATACCTTTAGCTCTTTTCTAATCACTATTTGTGGCAAACAGACTTGAAGTGAGCTCTGTTATTATTTGGTTGCTATAAGTTAGCAAGCTATTACAATGTGTTGAGTAACAAGTAGTAAGGGGACAGATTAGCTCAGTGGTTAACGTACTTGCCTATGGGCTGGTAGTCCGGGATTCGATCCTCATCTGGCCCTCGATTTGTTTACGCGGGAGGTGAATAAATGTGAGTTACGTCGTCCCTTGGAGAGGACGTTAAGCCGTCGGTCCCGAGCCTGTACGATGTCAGAAATCTGTTAAAGATCCCGAAATTTACTTGAGTTAGGCAAAATTTAGGACTCTCAATGTAGAATCTGTAGAATGACCTATGAAACAAAAAGCCGGTAAACAGCTGACGTTATCACCCGCTAGGGGATCAGTTTAAAAAAAAAAAGCAACAAAACCAAACATATAACATAAGTATAAATAACATGTAAATAAAATATATGTCGTATATAACATATAGTACATGTAACCATAAATGAATTCAATATTATCCTTTTGTACCGAAATTTCATTGATCTCTGTATCATGTTTTTATCAATTTATGCACTACTTTTGTAAAGCATCTACTGACTTTTTATACGACCCAGAGTTATTTAAATAGTATTTTTCGTTTTATACCTCTTTTAGAAAATTATTGTATTTATCAGTAAATAATGATATATTCATATTACATACGTTTCTCTCACTCTCTCTCTCTCTTTCTCTCTCTGTTCTATTTCTCTTCCTTTCATTTCAGAAAGAATATCTAAATACTATTTTTTCATTGAATGTTAATTCTCTTTTAATATTTATTCAAGGACTTATATTTCATTTGTAAATCTAGAAAAGTGACACTCATAGTACTTGAGTATAATACTATGAGTGTTTTTTGTAAGTTTAGATTTTTTTATGAGTAAATTTTGTAAGTGAGCCACAAGAGGTAAGAGGTCTATGACCGTTGAGTTGAAAAATGAATAATATTATTTAAAGAATTCTAGATATTCTTTTGAAAAAGATAATAATAATTAAAAGTGTAATACGATTGTATATCATGAGTGAATGCATGCATCTATCAGACAAGTTTAAACTTAGAGGTCCAATTAGAATTCCATGCACTGTCTCATGTTACCATTTGTTATTTTTACGACATGCGCTACGTGGGGCTCATTCTTGTTACATGCAAATAAATCTTTGACAATGCTTTTTAACTGTCATGTTCTCTCTTGATTCAACTGACAAATATCTCTCATACATTTCACTCAGTTCTTATTACTTCAATTGCATAAGAATTACAGAATTTTAATTGCTTCAATTAAATAATAAGAAAACTTTTAAAAAAAAAACTTATCCTTTTTCATGTTTATTTATGTGTTATTGAATAATCTTTTTTTAACATTTGATATTTGCTTGACAATAAAGAATCTAACAGGTGTAAGCAAACGAAATGACTAATCGATGTGGCCTCAAGTTATTTTTAGAGAAAATTCAATCTTAAGTTGATGTATCAAGTTAAATAAAACTACCTCATAAATAATCATATTACTTTGGTCATCTTGAATCATCTTGGAATTATAAAGGTATAGAATTATTTGAAAGTTTTTGTCACCCGTTCCTTAAACACGTCTTTTCAAGACTATTACATTATCAGTTCTTTAGTACCTTACTGGGGCTCCCAAGGAGTCAGATGAGGTTAGTTGCAGGCCAACTGACAGGACACTGGTGCTTCAGAGTCACTTGAGAAAAGTCGGCCTCTTAAGAGGATCGATAGAGTGTCGACAATATGGGAAGATCGAAGAAACTGCAATCCACATAGTTAGAGACTGTACTCCGCTTGAAGGCCGCAGACAGTTCTTCCCGAACCCGATGCTGCATACCTTGATAATTTGGTAAAGGGAGCAGAACTCGTGCAACGGCTCTTGACACTACTCTGAGTGGTTGTGCGCAAACATCGGATCAGACAAAAAGGCCGTAAGCGCTGACGTTTTTTGACCTGCAAGGGCATAGGTTTCTATTCTGTTCTATTCAGTTATTTAAGTCAAATATTAACCAAAGCCAACCTTTTCGAAGTGGTCGAATATATTGCGGACAATATATTTTTTATGATTTCTTCAAATATACAAGCTATTCACCTTCATTTATACATATTTAATATTTATATACATATACATATTTATATGTACATTTAAATACAATCAACGATCAAACCACCATAAGAAATGGGAAAACAAGACTAAGATCTTTCAGCCGCAACAAGCGGTCTTCGTCAGTTGGGTTTTTGACTCTGACGAAGACCGCTTGTTGCGGTTGAAAGATCTTAGTCTTGTTTTCCCATTTCTTATTGTGGTTTGATCATTGATTGTTATTTCACGTGTTTATGTGAAACGTTTTTATAAATACATATTTATATGTACATATATAAAATTACTAAAAATAAACATTACCACATATATTACTATAAACTATAAGTACTTGTGAACTATGATTATTTAAACAAATATCTATTATTTTTTTTTAAGAATGGTAATTGGTTGAAAAGTGTTTATGCTTTTTTCATAAAGCAAGTGCAGTAGAAATTATTATTTTATAAAATACTTACGACTGCTTCTCATTTATATGAAAATTAGATAATAAATCAAGCAGATATAGTAAACTACCTCGTCGATAAACTAAGTAGAAGAATAGCGTAATGAAAACATGTTAATAAGCTCTCTAATCAAAGGGTAATGGGAACATCGGACATATATGTCCGTTTAGCCATGTAGTATAGTTATATGGAGATAATCATGCGCTATCCAATATGATCCTTAGCAAACTGGATCGCATCCAGCATTGAACAATGAATATATAATTGTGAGTAATAACTGTAGACCTCATTCCGCAACGACTTCAGCTTTGGAATTACTGGCAGCTTTCCAATCCTTTTAGGCAATTCAAGAAATATCTGCTATAGAGTTGCATGAAAGGTTGAAAAAAAGTATAGATTTCAGCTGTGAACGAAATATTCCTGTATGGGAAAAATTGAAAACTCAGATTAATGTCCCTAAAAAAAAGTTATATATATGTGATTGTGCTCCATAAATTTATGGAACATGAGGCAAGATTTGCTTAATACTCTGGAGGGATACTGAGTTGGGTTTTTGACTCTGACGAAGATCGCTTGTTACGGTTAACAGATCTTAGTCTTTGTTTTCCTATTTCATATTGTGGTTTGATTATTGATTGTTATTTCACATGTATATGTAAAATATTGTATATAATATATATATATATATATATATATATATATATATACAGCACACACTTAAAGTCTCTAATTTTCGGTTTGAACCGTCTTCAGGAGAGATAAGAGAGTGCAACCAAGCGCACTGGTTCATAGACGGTTGGAGACCAACAATGTTGCCGAATGCGCACCCGGTCACAAAGAATAAGGTAGACAGGAATCAATTTATAATTAAATTAAATAAGTGGAATATGAAAACAATAAATAAATAAAAGATAAAATTGAGGGATGAGCAGAGAAATTGATACATAAATGAAAGTACAGATTTTTAGAGACTGTAAATGTGTGCTTTTGATTTCTTTATGCTTCTTTTTATACATTGAACTATATTTCTCTGTTTCGGATCGTCTTTCCAACGAAAAAGTATATATATATTGTAGTGTGTGTGATCATGTAAATAAAAATATTAATAATGAATGGTTCATCAACTGTTTATTGAAAATTTTCATTCACAAACTAATTGGAGTTTTATTAAATAATACATGTGGCGGCAAGATATATCCTTTTTTTATTCTTTAACCGTAAAAATTAAGATGTACATATACAATACAGTAGCATATTGTGTTAAATTACCTTAAAGAAAGTATAGAAATACTCATCACAGATACTCAATAAATGTTTTTTAACGAATTCGACTCTTTTAAATTTTAATGAATTCGCTATTGTTTTTAAAAAAGTGTAACGATAATTTGAAAATTAAATTGTTAACCTTTAAATACGGCCTTTCTTGGACTTAATTGGCGTTAATTCATATTGATTTGCTTATAATTATAACTTCTGCTTAATGATGATTTTTTGTTTAATGATTTTCAATTTCAACTCCAACATTTCATTTTCTTGCAACTAAGAATGTTTTCTTTTTAAAAGATATCTCTTTATTACCATTTTTACATCGATGTTTGAAAACATTGCATGGGATATTCAAGAATAATAGTTATAAATCTAGAACAAATCTAATAATTAATAAATTTTCTATTATTAAAATATTGTATTACATACAAAGAGAGGAAGAGACAAGTGAGAGAGAGAGTAAAGGAAAGAATTTGGAGAACAGATGGAGAGAAATAGTGAGAAAGCGTGGGAGGGGTTGAGAAAGAGGGAAAATGAGAGTTCGAGAGGAGGGATGTAGAGAGAGATAGTAAGAGACTGAGAGGGATGAAAAGGAGGTTGAGAGAGGGATATAAGGAAGAAGAAGGGATGGTAGGGAGAGAGATACTGAAGGAGAGAGAAGAAGCATTCTAATTGACACATATCGGATTAAAATGAACGTTATAAAGAACAAATGAATTAGTAGACTCGAGTTTCATTGATGGAATTAACTCAGCTGTTCTTGAAGTTTTGATTTTAATTAACTTTGACTAATAATGAGACATTTGTTGTTTATACATCATTCTTTTGTTTAGAAATCAGTTTTTCCTTTATTAAAAATACATGGTCCATATAATTATGTGATTTAACAGAACTATTATTCAAGCAGTTATATTCATAGTTTGAATGTTTTGCAATCAGTGGTTATGTGCTATTTACTCATATTAGGAAAATAGCTCAAGTACTATTGGTCAAATATTTTGTATAAGTAATTCGTTTCGAACCTGTATAGCTCTTGATCAGGTGACATCATCTGAACTACTCAGTCCATCCATCCATCACAATAATGGATTTAACGTGAACGCTATATATAATCTAAAGAAGAACCCTTATATTCAAAATTCGATGGTTACTTTAACTAATTTCCCAATATAAGTAAGTATATGTTTATTAGATGTAAGTGGGCTACTTGTCAATCATTAATGTCAGATTCATATTATCATTGATATAAATACTTGCTTCTGTGAGTATATTCTTTATTAATAAGCAATAATACATTTCAACATGTTGTTAGGATTTGAATCTTCATTTCTATATGCAATACGAAAATTGTTGCTAAAAATTCTACAAAGCAAAAAAACTTCAGTTTTTTTTTGTCTCAGCGTTTCCATTAGTGAAATGTTATCTATTAAGTTTTTTTAATTTTATTTGAAGTAACAAATACAAACCTGGAAATCGAAATACGTAGCATAATTAGCAAGAACTCACCACGTTCAAAGAAATGTTATCGAACCCTCTCTATTTAAATTTAATAGATGAAATATTATAAACATTCGTAACGGTTTGTTCAAATGTGACTCAGTCCTAACGAGGGTCATAGCCTCATCTAAGAAGGTTGACAGCTAGTGAATATGTTTTTACTTTTCCTTACTGTACTCCCTTGTTTACCCAACATCCCTCCTTGGACTATTGACCTTTACTGCACTTCACACCCTTTTAAAATACCACTCTATCCTCCCACTCCTCGCAACCCCTCACTATGATGTTTCTGCATCTTGACATCTTGACAAGACAAGAACTCTGACGAAGACCGCTTGTTACGGTTCAAAGATCTTAGTCTTTTTTTCCTTTTTTTTTTGTGTTTGGAACAACGTATATACTTATTGATTAAATATTGATAAAAGTATTGACCGTGAAGTAGAAACAAAATATTTTTTTTATCAGGACTCGGTCGGTTCTTCAGGTCCAAATTAAACGCTCATTCCCAATGTTTCAGTTTTTATTTAAAACCTTTTTCATAGGCCAACAAAACAGAGGAAATATAAAAAACGATATAATCATTCAAAAATCAATCATACATAAAAAGCGCAAAAAGTTACTAAAAAGAAAATACAATAAACATTTTTACAATAGATTAGTGAGAACTTACAGAAGTATAAAATTTTGAAACCGAAAAAATTATGTATTACATTAAAGATTTTTTTAAAAAGAAAACACTTTGCGAATTGCAGTAACACCTGTCTAGTTTGAATAAACTCGTAGCACTGAACAGAAAAATTGTTTTTCATTTTGAACTTGTTCAAAATTGGTGTTACTAATTTAAGCAATATTTATTCTGGAGTATTATGCTGAATTTTAGTGAAATTTGATTTTCTTAAGTCTAACCGAAGATTTGCAAGTACTACTATTTACTTACTTCATTTTAAATTTGCAAAGTGTTGTGAATGACAGAATCGTTTATGCAGATAGTATGTAATTGCTTTTTGTTTCTAGTTGAAAGTGGCTTGAGGTTGTTACTGAATATAAACAGTCCGACTTTGTTATTTACTGGAAGATAAAAAAATAAATAATAAAAAAACCTTTAAAAAAATACAAGCATGTTTAACTGCCATTCACCATCTGCAGCTGTTTGTTGTTATAGGGATAAACGATTTTTCTCACTTAAAATGTTTCCTTCTTTTTTTTTGACTGTTTCATTGAAACTGTAAAATAAAATGAATTTACAAAGTAAAATGAAATAAGCACTACATTAGTAGTGCTCCGCATTTACTACTGTGAAACCAATATTAAAAATCTCAAGTGGCCTACACTCAACTTCCTATAAGTGAACTAAATATCAAACTTATTGACAACTGATTGATGTTTTGTGTTATTTTATTGTGACTTTACATCCATGTTAATAAATAATGTATCATTTGTTTACATGTGATTATAATCATGTTATCAGTTTTGTGAGACATCAAGCCATTTATCAATTTGATGGCCTGAATCTGATAGAACTCGTACCTATCAGATGCCTACGATACTTATCAGTCGGTACATTCCATTATTTTAAGTTAACTGCAATTCAGATTTCAAGTTCTTTAATAACCTTTGCAGAAATTTGCAAAGAAAAGTATTACTCATTTAGTTTAAATGATTTGAAAAAAATCCCCATCCTCTCCAAGGCGATTGCCTCGCATTCAAGTACAATGTGGTGAAAAGGTTTCTAACTATTCTAGTCAGAGGGTCATTATTCTTCGCCAAATACAGCTTCCTTTCATAGTAGTTAAGAAGAAAAATTTCTAGAGATGTTCTATATATATATATATATATATATATATATATATCAATGATCAAACCACAATAAGAAATGGGAAAACAAGACTAAGATCTTTCAACCGTAACAAGCGGTCTTCATCAGAGTCAAAAACCCAACTGACTCAGTTGAACGGTTGACGGTTGAAAGATCTTAGTCTTGTTTTCCCATTTCTTAGTGTGGTTTGATCATTGATTGTTGTTTCACGTGTTTATGTGAAATCTTTTTATATATATATATATATATATTATTAAATTTTCCCTTAGAAGATATAGTATTCTTTACAAATGAATGTTCAATTGGAATTAACTTTTTAAACTAAATTGGAGCCTGTTTTTCTAGACACTTTTTAATTGCTTTATCGCGATATTTTTGTCAGTTCAACTTCTGGCGAATCAGAGGTGTGTAGTGCAAAATTCGTGAGACTGCAAAATATTTTTATGGTTACAAACATTTCCAAATTATTTATTCTTCAAGATTTCCCTTGTTTTCAGGTAATTACATGAGAACCAAATCATTTACACTGGTTTCACCATTAATTCATTTCGTTAGTATATTAAACTAGAGCCTTTTTTAAAAAAAAAAAATCAGTAAACATTCAATCGAGGTGATTAGTTGTTATTTTTGAGGCCCCTTTAAAATAATCTATTTGTAAAAATAATAATGTATCTAATTAACGCATAAGTCAAACTTTTCTGGGAGTAAAGGTCATTTTAGCACCGTCCACTTCTCCAAAAAGGTCATCACGAATGGACAAGCAAATCTTATATAATAGTTATATTGTAAAATCCTTGAATTCATCATTATATTACTTGACCAGTGCTTCTAAAACTGTTTTGCATCTTTGAAAAGATTCAGCAGTGTCCTCACTGCCTTCGTTTATTATCTTTGTTAACTCAGGAAAATCATTTTCTATAAGCTTAGACTTTTCAAGTAATGATTGCCTTCTTACTAAATGCCAGAATTTTTCGTCTTTATCACTATAATTTTAATTCTTTATATTTTGAAACATTTTTCTCAACAAACCGCAGAAGGCTGCATTCCATGGTTCAAAAGGCCACATGCGGCTTTAAGGCTGCAGGTTCCCCACACCTTCCTTAGCCATTGTAACTGTTTCATGGCTTTTCCAGTTGAATCATTCATCTAAAAAACCTCATAGAGTATATCCGTAACTTTAATACTTTTAGGCTAATTTTTTTTTCGTTATGAATTTACCATGATTAAACTTTGATGTTGATGACTTCATTCATCATGATTATCTTAATTGATAATAAATTTAATAATAAATAAATAATAATTTGTGAGTTATTATAATCTTGTCATTGCACCTTACTACTTAGGATGAAAATAATCTTGTAAAGTTTGCCTGGAAGAATTGGTGCATGTTTAGATTAAGGTTGGTGAACCACTGACAGCCCGGTGTCGAATGTAGGCCTCTGAAGCTTATCAAAATAACAAATTTTAAACATGAAATAGTCATAAATTATAACATCTCAGTTAATATTCTGTAATTTTTTGTCAATATTGTGTTGGTTATTGCATTTTTATGAAAATAAGAGTTTACTTAAAACAGTTTTCTAATAATATCAAACGTCCAACGTAGTTTTCAAATTAAATCCAATGTTAGGAAAGTGATATAATTTAGTAAGTACCCAAAGCTAATTTAAAGCTGGGTCAAGCCTCTATACCTGCCAATACTTCGTAGAACAGCTGCTGGGGTGTTTAATCTACCTAAGGGAAAACCCTTCCAGGCAACCTCTGTGCACCCTCATTGCTTCAAAACCACCCTTTTAACCATTTGCCTTTCACAAACACCAGTTTAACTGTAAATTTAACAAACATATTGAAGGGTCGTTCAAAATCAAAGCATCCCTTTATTTTATGGTACTCAAGCATCATATAAAATACCACCCTTAAATATGTACTGATATCAAGTTTAACAGAAAAGGAAAAATAGAGGCACCTTATCCACTTATGGGCACTACAAAATTTGTTAGTCATTACAACAACACTCTACCGCTCTTTACAATAGAGAACCTAACAGATTTAACAACAAAAAGTCCAGAAATATCTTCCTCCAGAAACATTTGAGGAACAAGGAGAGTTGGGAAAACTAATTGAAAATCAAACTTGCAAAGCTGTCAATACCTCATGTTTGTTATTATTATCAGTGTCAAACAAATTTATGATTTAAGCCTCTTAAAATGAACTAGAACATGAAGGAATGTCTCATTTCAATAATCCCTCAAATGTCTCATTCCGAATATGAAGAAGTCTTATTCAACGAAAAATGAAAATATGCTTATGTAGCACGGAATAATTTGAAAAAGTACCAACTTGAAGCAATAAATAAAATCCTCTTCAGATTTAACTCAAAAAATATTTGAGAGTTAGAAGACAAAGAGTGGTATTCAATTGGAATTTCTACTGGATATCGCCAGTCACCTAAGAAACGCAAATACTTCATTGCAGGGAAGATATTAACTAATTAACAACATGTTTTGTACAATGTCTGCATTTCAAAGTACAGTTTGGATTTGGAAACCATTGGTAATGTTAAACACTTTTGTTGATATCATTTTACCATTATACCTAAAATCTATTTAAAGTTTTAAAAAAGCATATAGTACTGTCTGTTGCATTTGAAAAATGATTTTCCACCGATGTAATTTGAGCTTTTAGAAAAACTTCATGCTGTCTGTTAATAGATTTTTTTCAACAAAAGAATTTTCGTTATTTGAAAAGGCTTATCTGAGTATAGCTTTCTATTTGGTTAAAGCATATCAAGTCACAAGGAGATCATGTAACAGTATTATTAATGTTGAAAACTGAGTATATACTTTGCAGCAATCTCAGTGTTACCAGCATTGATGAACTTAATTTAGTCAAGCAAAACCTGATTTAAATATACCATGCTTCAACATTTTACAGACATTCAGAGGTTAAAAAAAACACAAGGGCCATAGACAAATGACGATGATAGAGTAAACACATTACAATGAATAAAATATATTTTATTAATCCCAATAAAAAAATGTGAAATAGTTTGATGGTTAAGTTATCAAATAGGAAGAATCTAGACAGTGATATAAATGTAAGATAACCCTTTGAAAACTTCTAGTATTATTCTGGAAAATTAACATATGAGAAAAATATAGAGTATGGAAGAAAAATTACAAGATAATATGGTACATTCTTTAATTGTAGCATCAATCTATATAGTGCTACTACTACTAATAATATGACATTTAGAGTATAAAGTACAGTTAATATAACGGAAAAGTACTTTCATTTTTCTACAACTTGAAAGAATAGTATAACATAAAAATGTTGTATGATTACATCTTAAAGATTACAGCTCTATAACACTGTTTGTAGGATCATAATGGAGATGAACATTAAAATATAATTTAGTTCCAATAAATTGCCTATATTGCACTAAGAAATTTTAAGAAAATGGGAGAACAAATCTAAGTCAACATTGGTGAAACCTAGTATTTCTACATTTTAATGTTATGTATTGGATTCGTATTTTTTTTTTTTGTTCTATAGATAGCTAAAAAAAATCTCCGTTTAGTTTTGTTTTGCTTCAAAAGCAAAAGTCTCTCTAATATGAAGAATAGCATAAATAACTGGTGTACTTTTGTTATTGTAAACTAGAAAATGTAAATTTGTCTTGATATATTATAGAATTCTCATTGTATATGCGAGTATAAGGGTGATACAAACCGTTAGTGTATTGATTTGTATATACAAACTTAACTTTGTATATAACGGTTCAGTCCTACCTCTGAAAAGCTTATAGAGCCCCTGTGCGGATTAAAATATTAAATAAAAAGAAACTGCAACCAGTTGAACCGATTACACTGGTGGATTACTATAAGAATTACAAATCCTGCTGAAGCCTTCCTTATGATGTTTGCTGTACGCTGACCAATATTACGCCTATAGTCTTCAAGTTGCAAGAGGTGACAACTTTGTATTGGTTAGCAAAGGCAACCCAACTAGTGGGGAATTATCACGAGATAACTAGCACCTTCCAATTAGCGCAACCAATAGGCTTGGTAATCCTCGCAAACATTACTGCCTTCTAGTGTTCCAAACGATTTCTCTTTGCAGCTGTTTCCACCAACACTGGTGATACTAAAATTAAAAATAACTTTAGTCTAGCGTTCATTGTGACAAAATCTAAAAAAAAAATAAATTTAGAGCAGAGAACGCTTAGAAATCATGCATTTTGCTTAGAAATTTGCATTTTGATAAATACTTGAACAATGATTATGATACATTGTTGAATGTAATTAAAAATAAGAAATATTATAAAATACGACTTCAATTTTTTTTTTAAATAAATTAAAATTTTCATATATAACCGGTGAAATAACAATCATGATAATAAGGGAAAAGCAAATTTAATTCAATCCATTAGATATATTATAAATAAAGTAAGGGATACTGGAAAACATATCGAAATATATTAAGTTAAACTACATTTAAGTAACTGTACAGGCATAGACCGTAACTAATGGACAAGTCCCGAAACTTGTAAAGTGTGAGGAAACTGTACAAGGTAGATGATAGATATATCAATTATATTAATAACAGACCCTGTGGTTGTTAAGAATTATATTATATAATTGCTAACTTACATAGTCTTCTTTATAAATAAAATAATGATTTTGTCTGTACATTGCTTAGAACTGACTCATTTTAAGTTTTCTTTACGTTTCATACATTGGAGAAACCGAATCCACCCTTAGAAAAATTTCTGTCGGTTTGTCGTTGTCGTTTGTCGGTTTGTCCGCAAAACTTTGTCACAGGTAAACTCAGCTACCATAAGACATATAAAGCTGAAACTTTTACAGTAGATTTGTGTAGGTCTAACTTAAAATATAGGCTATGAATTGATTGGAAATTCAACGTAGAAGTGAAGTTATGGACGTTTAACGCAAAAATGTTTGTCACAAGTAAACTCAGCCACCATAAGACATAGCGAGCTGAAACATTGACACTGGATTTGTGTGTGCCTAACTTAAAATATGGGCTCTAAATAGATTATTAATTCAGTACAGAAGCGAAGTTATGGGGCTTTTAGCTGTATTTTCCTAACTTCACAGACAAGTTTGTTTTGAAAATACACAGGTGTGGCAAGTAGGTATTGTTAGTTGATTTTAATTTCAATTGAGCACATGAATATATTGCGTATTTGACATCATTGAAATGGTGTTTCACAGAGTTAAGGATGTACTATCTATTGAGAATAAATGTTTTGTAAACGAGCAATTCTCAGCCCTTAATATGAACAGGCATGAGAAATCAACAAACAAGTTCTTACGCTATATGAAGCCGAGGAAAGAACTTACAAGTCAGTAAAGAGATTGGATTAGTGATGAAAAAGCAGTTCATTATCTAATTGAATTTCTTGACTCTGAATTTATTTCTCCTGGACTGCCTGCTCATGAGTAAAAACTTAAAGTAGGAGCACCAATGATGCTGCAATTTATGGCAGTAACAAATTTCATGTTACGAAACATGAGTGACCCAAAAACTGTGCAACGGGACACGACTCTGAGTTCGTGCTCTACACAGATATGCCATAGAGGCGGACATAATGACTGGATGTGGTATTGGGGAGTCTTCCGAACCACGGTCTGTTTCCATTCAAATGATTGCAAGGTCCCCTCAGAGTCTATTTCGCAATGACGTTAACTAAGTCGCAAAGGGAGACTTTATCTAACGCAGGAATTCAAGTTAGCGAAACCAAGTTTTTCTCACATGGTCAACTGTAGTTTACTTGCTCAATAGTCAGAGGTTTCAACTGATTGTTCTTCCATGAACCTGAAGGACAGACAGCTAATGTAGTGTATACAGAGGCATTTGTTTAACACTGTACTAATAATGGTGTTTTCTACTATTCTATAATTTCTAATTATAGTATTAGTATAATACTATAATTGATATGTTGGAATACCAAGTATAATAGAATTTTTGATTCCGTCAAAGACGGGTACATTTGCTAGTTGTGAAATATAAATGTGCTAGCTTAAAATCTAGAATAATCCTATCAGTGTTATATTGTGTCTTGTTTGTTACGAATGGGAAATAAAAGCACATAAGCATAAGTACAGAATTCTTCTCAAATTAAAGCTACTACGATGGTCTTAAATTTGCGTATCCATGACTTATTAAAATTTATCTAATTCAATAGAATAAGAGCCTTGGCTGGGCTCTTTGAATTGAACAATGCGCATTATATTTCACTTTTGAAATCTACAGCCCTCATAACTTTTAACAACTTCTCTCTAATTTAAATGAATGTGTCTTTTCGAACTAATATAATTTATACTTCTGCAATAGAGATTCTAGTGTTTCAACTACCATTCACTGGCATAATAACGTATATTCTTAATTAAATAGATTCATTCTGTTTTAAAATATGTTAGTTACTTCTTGTATGTGGTTTGGACCACATAGAATAATGTTTTTGTTCAGCTTTAACAATTAATGATGGCTCTTGTTAATTTGCATTTTGATAAATACTTGAACAATGATTGTTATACATTGCATGACTTTTACAAGTGGCTGCTGAATATAATTAAAAATAAGAAATATTAAAAAATACGACTTAAAAAAGAATAAGATCAAGAAAATATAATTTGTTTCATTATTTTTTTTCATTACAAGTGAATTTTTTTTTCACTTTTATTAAAAAGGGATGTTAGGTTATATTAAAGAATCAAAGAATTAATAATGTCAATTAAAGTGGTTTTATTAATCTGCCAACTTGAACTTTCCAAATTAAAAAGTTAAAAAGGATTTAAGTTGGACATATTAATTTAAATTTGAGACAAATAATGAAACTAACTATTCGTTTATTCCAATTCTAGATATATGGGATGAAGAGAAATGTTGAAAATTAATTTAGAAGTACATCTTTAATAAAATTACGTAATCTGTATATATAAAATAAAAAGTTTATCTGGCCGTCTGCTATAGAAATAAAACTGGAGACATTTAGATACAAAGAAACATATGCATCTTATATAACTTTTTTCGGGGGAACTAACTACGGTATTTTGATTTTGAACAGGGTTCTTGTTTGGGGATCTACCGCCCATAACCAAAACGCCGGGGTATAATCTACCGTTCGGTCTACGACCTTGTTGTATCACACAACCAATGGAATTAAATTTTCAAGCAATAATATTATGTTACAAATTAAATTACTCCTACTACTACAAGTATCAAAGTCATGCTTGCATTTAAATCACCACCTACCTTGTTTGATATAGAATGTGTAGGTCGCTTTTTTTTTTTAACACATATTTGGCAAAAACTGATTGTCGAATTCATCGCAGCGACTCCTTCATTGTATAAAAATCTGGAAAATCTCAACTCAAAGAAGAAACAATATAATGGCAACAGTAAAAGTTGATCAAATGTGTTTTGATAACAGAAGCTTCTCCGCTATCGGAAAGAGTTGAAAATCTCAATGAGAGATAAGTTGTAACAAAAAGAAAATACAAAATTGATGTGATACTCTGTTTTTGAAAATACTAACCATTTAGATCAATTCATTCTGCCATTCGCCCAAACTATTCTCGAATGAATTACTATGGGTGTTGTTCCATGTTTGAAGCATGGTATTTATATTACCAGTATATCTTGTATGTTCCAATCAATTTTATTTCATCTCTTTCAACTTTAAAAACAAAATCGAATTCTACACCATTATCAACAAATTTAGGATATTTTTGTTTCAATAACACTAAAAACTCTCATTTTGGCATATCTTTTGAGAAAAAAACTGACCCTTCAAAAAAAAAACACTCCATCGATTAAACAGCTAGCTAACTTCTTTGTCTTTTATTAGGATAGAAATGGCATTCAAGAAGTTATTTTTACAAACAGGTGAATGTTTAATAAAATAAACTTTAAAATAATATTGATTCACAAGAATAAAATACTTTTCACATTTGACGTGGATTTTAAAAATGAAATATATTCTTTGTGAACCGACTACCATCCGGAGATGGTAAACATTCATCTATAATATAATTATTTCAAGTTTGTAAACCGTTGGATTGTTGTGATTTTAAATATGAGCGTAGTGGTAAGTAATATTTTTTTGTTTCTAAACCTGTCTTGCCTGCGTCACCATGTACACGCAAGTAAACTTGCAAGAAAACAAACCATAAAATGCAAGAGAATTCCAAGTGAATGCAGTAAAGGTCGCGGAATGCTTCAGACCTAAATCAAGGGTGTTCTTTCAAGGTCAAGACGAGCGAAGAGAAGCAAGATGCTTAATTTCCTTATAGCCTGCGGTGAGTACGCAAAATCTCACTACTTGCGCAACTTGTTAACTATTCCAATAGCAATTAGTCGTGATATTTAACAAGCAAAAATTTAATTGTTTTAATTTAAGTTTACAAAAATGATGTAACTTTGTTGCAAATCGTATCAGAACTTACACAAATGTATGAGTTGTATGCATGACTTTAAAATTAAAATTTTCTACTTTATTGCTGGAAACAACAATGATGGAAAATCAATTTGATCACAAATTTATTTTCCTATAGTTGCAATAATACTTAATAGGGTTTTACAACTATCAATTGACTATCATACGCTTAATTTATTTTCTTTTGTCAACTTAATCAATTTAAAAATTTCACTTTGAATATAATCATACTGTTTGGTATTTTTTTCTATTCATCCAAAAAAACATTGTTTTTTACAGTCATAAACATTGCGTTTACCATCTTAAAGACCTTTGGACTCCATTAAAATTAAGTTATAAATTTTTTGTTCAATTTGAAAAAATTAATGGGAAATGTAACATATTTCTCAAGTTTATGTATGTAACTAAACATGTTTTCAAATTTGTCATTGAGATCTACAAATGATGAAGAACCCCTCAAATGATTTCATTGGTTCTCGTAAGTATATACATATGGCTTTTGGTTTCTTAAATGTACTTTGATTAATTCGATCTTGTAGAAAAAAATGTTAATCATGACGATGTTAAATTGAACAAAATCTTATATTGCTTAGTATTTCTACTTTTTACTTTAATATTGCTTTACAAAATCTTATATTGCTTAGTATTTCTACTTTTTACTTTAATATTGCTTTACAAAATCTTATATTGCTCAGTATTTCTACGTTTTACTTTAATATTGATCATTGCCAATAACTATAATATTCTTTCAAACAGTTTTTTTAACAGACCTATCATTTTTATTACAATATCTTTTTTTTTCGAATAAATCATTCAAGCCATCATAAATAATAAATCATAAATCATAAGCCATCAAGCGATGACTGATATGTTTGTTGCTATGCTGCTGTAGTTGCGTTTACAATACTTCAAAGATTTTGTAATACACCTTCATTAGTTATTATTTATCAAATTAACTATGACTAAAACAATAAATGACAGCAAAAACTCATAGCATTTTTATGTTTGAAAAATTAAAAAAGAAAAGTTAACAACATTTTAAAATTTATAATTCAATTACAAAAACCAAGAAGGTCATATCCAATGACAACTTGATTATCAATTAAACTAAGGTAATTATTTTGAGCCTAGTTAAAAAAAAATGTTAATAGTTCATTATTTTCTACAAATAGCAGAAGTTGCTTATATCAGTTTGTGTACGCTAAGAGAGACGAGGTTAACTCAGTAGCAACGTGCTCGTCTGTTGATTAAGAGGTATGGCGTATAGCCACTATGGCCCTCGATTTATTCATTTGCTGAAGTGAATAAATTTGATATGTCATCCATCGGAGAGGACGTTAAGCTGTCGGTTTTGAGCCTATACGACGTCAGATACTCGTCAAAGATTCCTACTCAAAATATACTTGAGTCAAGCAAAATTTAGGACTCCCAATGTAGAATCCGTCTTCATTGTTTGGTATGACAAAGGGTCAATGTTCATCCTATGTGTGTTCCCTTGTGTGAGTGGCTTTGCAACGCCAAGTGTATATTGAAATCGGCAAAACCCTTTGAGGAATAGTTAACTAAAAACAATTTAAGAAGTCATTTATTTAAAAAAAGTATATATGTCATTCTACTATTTGCTGGAATAGTTTTAAATAGAATATTTTTTTGCTAAGGAAGACTTAATTTTTATGATTAGAACTAAAAAAGAAGTAGCTCCAATTAGAAAGTAAAAGTTTTCAACATTTCAAAGGGTATAATTAAGAGTAATTATACATTAATAGGGATGTGTTTATATAGAAATATTTTTGTTAATGACTCTCTTTTAAAATGAGATCAAAGTTCTGTGCACGTCAATGATGTTTCCGTGACTCAACATGTTTTGTTTCTCCCTACTTACTAAACCGTCTCAGTTGCCAAATATTCTTCCGCCCATTCTTCAGGCCTAGTTTCATTCGACATAACTATAAGGAATCTGGACATCTATTTTATACTGTACTATTTAAATTGAACTAAATAATTCTAAAATGAATATTAAAGATTATTTCGTTTTAGAAGTCAATGATGATTAATTTCAATGTTAAATTAACAAGAGTAAACTTTAAAAACATTATTGGACATGTAAGATTGAAATTAATAATATAATATAATTAATAATCTGAAATTAATGATATAAGTACGAAACAAAAAGATGTATTTCACTATTATATCATTAAAATAAGTGCCTATTTATATTATTATATAGTATATAATAACATGTCATATTGTATTATTGAAGTACACTAGAATATAAAGTAGAAATAAAAATCTAAAAATAACCTATAATAAAATCTTTTATTGCATAAATAAGAGTTAAATTGATAGAACATAGGACTAAGTAAAACTTTTGGAACTTAGTGGGGTATTCCATTCAAAACATACTTATCGGCTTTAACGCTGTTTTAGGGGCAGGAAATGGAGCTCATTCGTTATTTAGGATTCATTTTAATTAGGAGTGAGCAATATATCTGTGTTGATTCAATATCAAGGGACCTAGATGTAGGGTAATCACGTTTCTTGCACCAGCAATCTTTAATGAGCACTTGACATCGTGATAGCTGAACACCAAGAACTTTACGCTTTTGGCTATGATCCCCCATCTCTTTAACTCTGAAGGAAAACTTGAAGCCATAGCAAAATTCAAACCTAAATTATTCACAACAGCTTACAAACATCTAACCTGCTTAACCATGCTAAGCAAGAGATGATAGAATTAACAAAAAAAGAAAAAAAAAGTTCTAGTTCGAAGTTGACATTAGAGTTTTGGCAGACCGTATAAACTAACCTAAAGTGTTGGTAATTGACGATTTGGTACGATCGTTTTTGTTTTCTTTGGCGGTCGGGTCTGCGTGTGAATAATCAATTTCGTACACAGCTCGGAAACTGCCAAACGGCTTGTAACTACTTTAACGACTGTACTATCTTGCCACTATCATAAAGAAAGATGACAGTAAGGAATGGCCCAGTAATCATTAAGAAAGACAGTTTATTCACCGTAATATAAAAACAATTCTATGAATAACAGAGTGTCAATAAATGCAGCACTGTACATTAAAATAGTGTTATGTATAAATATTCAGCCATGTCAGATTCAATCTTTGCCTTTACTTAGATATTGCAATACGGCATCGAATATTTAATTTAGAGCATAAAGAGGTTAGATTTTTTTATTTTCTTTTATAAAATGAAATAAAGCTTGATATGCCAAACGTTTAACGCCTGTCCTTGTTTGATAAATGAAATCTACATCTCTATTTATTTTCCAAGAGAAATGCCATAACTAGTCAATAAGAAAAAGGAATTGTTAGATGAAATGAATGCAAATAATCAAATTTACTGTTAGCAAACTGATGGTAAAAGAGATCAGAAAAGTCTGTTACTTTCTTTATATTTATTCTAAAGGACAGTTTTAATATTTTCAAACCAGCACGAATTCAAAATAAAGATATAATTATTTTGTTTTATAGAAATACCAAAAGAAATTATATTATACCAATTGCTGACAATCAAATAAGTCATGATTATTTCTACAGAGGTTAGAAATAGTATGAACCTATAAATAGATTAAATTATTTTGACGAAATATAATAATATATCTGTAACCTGCTTCAACAGCTACAGTAATACATAATTCACAATATCCCCTGAATGTTTTTGAGTTGGTGGCCTACGAGAGCTGTAAATGTGCGGTCTGCTGGGTTAATTCATTTGAAATTCAAAACAGATTTGTTAACGTTAGTATAACCCTCTTGCTACATAAGTTAAAACTTGACATGCAATTATGCATCCAAGACAAACAACTAATCAACTTTATCGTTTGAAGTATAACCTCAAATAATAAATGCAAAGTCAAAACATAACAATTGTCTCAGCAGGCAATATACCATAACAAAGAAGGTATTTTAATACGCTTAAAAGTAAAGTTAATATAATATTTAAATAAAACTTTAAAGCAATATTGTATGTACTGTGGAAATGTTAAAATGTTGGATATACTAGTGACCAAAAAGCAAAGATCTACAAATTATTGAAATGTTAACACTTTCACTTGATACACACCATTTGATGACATTATTGGTAAAAATTGATGTGTGGCAGTTAAACCATAGGTACATCAAAAACTGTTTAACTCAGTGTTGCAACATTTTACAATGTTTTTAGTAAGAAGTTTAAGTACAAGAACAAAATGGGTTCCAGAAGAGTCAACGCAGGAAAAAAAATACGATTTTATGTATTATACGGGATTGAGAAATCAAAAAGAATATGACAGAAAAGTGATCATCCCATCAATTCAAAGAGTTCAACTCGTTATATTTGAGTTTGCCATTTTGAATCTGAGTTCAAGAAACAATGCATGTCATTCAATACTAACGCGTTATATTTGAGTTTACCAATTTGAATCTGAGTTCAAAAAACAATGCATGTCATTCAATACTAACGAGTTATATTGGAGTTTGCCATTTTGAATCGGAGTTCAAAAAACAATGCATGTCATTCAATACTAACGCGTTATATTTGAGTTTGCCATTTTGAATCCGAGTTCAAAAAACAATGCATGTCATTCAATACTAACGCGTTATATTTGAGTTTGCCATTTTGAATCCGAGTTCAAAAAACAATGCATGTCATTCAATACTAACGCGTTATATTTGAGTTTGCCATTTTGAATCCGAGTTCAAAAAACAATGCATGTCATTCAATACTTGATTTCAGTTAATCATTTATCTGATAGAAATTCAAAACGCAAGCACCAGCTGAAAAAATGTCATCTTTTGTTATTTTTTGAAACCAGCCTTCATTGAACAGTTTTTTCTACTCAGACAAAATTATGTCAAAAATAATTCAGCCCAGGATGTCAAAGAATTTGCAGGCGCCTTAAAACTGTCTTAAATATTTCGTCCGCTGTCCCGAAGCAAAGGGACTTCTATTTCCAGATAATAGTTGATTCATAATCTTTAAGCAATGACCTAAAAGAAACTAGCTATTTAATCTTTCTTATAGGTTATAGATCATTACGTCTTACCCATTTACTTATTATATACGCACCATTTTATGTAGTTTGCACATCTTCTTGGTCATTGTTGCACATTCATTAAAAATATCTGTACTTGTCAACTTGAACTTCCAAATATGTTGCGATCTACAGCATACAGAAGTATACGCCTATACCACATCGTAATGCTTAATCAAGATGGCGAAAGCTATGAATGTAATAAATGTTTTACTGTTTCTGAACAATCTTGACCTCGGTTAATCAATACCATGAATATGTATTGACCTCTGAATAATAGCGTCTATTAGTTAGTTTAGTAATGGACCTCTTTGATAAGGCCAATATTGATTAAATGAAAACAGGTTATGCTGCTATCATTTAATCAACCATCATCTTAAGTATTCACCTCCTTGTGGACCAAAGATCAAGTAGACAGTAATTCTACTAATGGAAAAGGCATCCAGTCAAATTTTGTCAAAGTACTACATTAGAAGACTGGTGATTTATATAGTCCCCTAGTTCCCAACCTTTTTTTACTCCTGCACACCTGAAAAATTTTGCTCTAACCTCGCATCTCCTACATTTTATTTTTTGTTCAAGGATAAAAGATGTGGAATTATACAAAATTTTATCAAATGAAGATATTTATTTTACTGAAATATATGTAAAAAAATTAAGACTTTTAGACAAGAAACACCACAGATTGATATTTGAACAAACTTTACGAAAATAATAACGTATTTTTTAAGTGTAAAACAGTATAATCTGGAACTAACTTCGAAATACTTAGAAAAGATTTTTTTTTTTTAATATGTACAAAAATCAAACATATGGACTAGAAATGATATCCCAGACCTACATTTGAATATGACTGAAATACGTGATATGGCCGAAAGGCTGGGTACACGTTCTAATATCCAAACAGGAATATGACTGAAGACCGAAGACAATACTGCTGACTGACATCCAATCTTGGACTATTTATACATATGATGAAATTTTGTACGTTTGGCAGTTTAAACTTAAACGCGGTCGTTCAGTAAGGACGCAAAGAAGAAACATCTCGGGAATCCTTTTTTCTGTTTGGTGCCATGACGTTCTTATCCGACTAAGATCAATTCATCATCAATGTACATATCAAAGAGGAATTAAAAATGAAAATACTATTAACTTAGGATTTCCACGACGTTATCGACCTAAGTTTTTGAAAATTTTCTTAGATTATAACACTCAATGATCAAATCACAATATTGAATTCTGCATGAGGGGTCCGGATCTGAAATATGATTAGCTAGTTTGACCAATTTGTTTTTTCTTTTCCTCTTCATAGTGCATCTCTTCCATGAAGTCACTTCCACCGGCGTGACAGATATTGGAGGCCTCACAGTCTCTTTCTAAAAACAGGTACTGGTAATCGACATCAACCCCACTGCGCAGCAATGTCTTTTTTCTATTTTTTCTTGTTGGGTGGAGATCGGTTGGGTATTGCTGATGCTGGCTTCTTCCATGATGTACTGGTGTGGAGAAATATTCTGTTGTAAAAGGTACCGCGTGGCAACAAATGTGTAGAAAAGTGAATTACTCTTAGAAGCACTGAGAGGAGCTAGTATTCTCTAAATATTAAGTATCGTAGACATATTGGCATTCTTCACTTCATGTGATTATTTAAAATAGCTTATTATATAAATGGAATGTATTCATTTTTTTATTTCAGTTGGATTAATTTAAATTTTCTAAATTTCTTATATCTTACACAATCTTGTTACTATGTAGTAACTTTTACTAACTGATATGTGCTTGTTAGACTTATAGAGAGGTAGCCTATATCTCGCTTTTAGTCCAGTGCTGTAGAAATGGTTTAATTAAAAGATAACTATCTCTTATCGCTATGGGCATCGTCTTTTGCCTTAAAGACATCACATGTTTAACCAAACCTTTTATATGAGGTAAGAAACTATGAGTTCCTACCATAACATTTTGAAGAAGAATACGTAATCTTATTGTCATAGTTACCTCTTCAATGTGTACCACAGGCGGAGCTACTCCCTCAGTGTTTACCATAGATGGCGCCATCTACAAACCATTTTTTTTTTCACTTTCAAACTAAAGTCGGAGCACCATTAAAGTCCCCATATTCCGTATATAGATAACAAGCGTAAGTGTGGCATAGAGATGAACTGTTATTAAAAGAAAATTGCATATCAATATACTAGACTTAAACCTATAACTTTGTAATAAGCACCAGTGAATAAGAATTAGATAAATTGCAAAAGCAAGGAATTGCAAAGGTACCAGGTTAGCTCAGTGGTTAACGTACTCGCCTCTGAACTGGTAAGTCCAGGGTTCGATACCCACCTGGCCCTCCATTTATTCACACGGGAAGTGAATAAATCTGAGTTCGTCGTCCCTCAGAAACGACGTTAAGCCGTCGGTTCTGTGCCTGTACGATGTCAGGTACTTGTTAAATATCCCTACTCTAAATACATTTGAGTTAGGTATGATTTAGGACTCCCAATGTAGAATCACCGATCAAATAAAAAACCGTAAAGGGGTGAGGTTTTTAACCCGCCAGGGGATTTGTTTAAACAATGAAAAAAACTTGTTGAGACTATATCAAGTTAAAAAAATGCAGCACATTAGTCTTTATGATTTCGTTATTTATATGTGACAATGTAAACCAGGCAACAGGCGAAACGATTTGTATAATTATCTAATATAAATTAACATTTCCCTTTGTACACTCAAATTACAATTAAACCCTCATAACTGCATGACCGGTGAAAAGAAGAAGGCAGAAAATAATACCCCAAAGGCCCAACCATTTTAGTGTAGTAATTTTTGAAAACGTCAACACTGAGTCTGTTCTTGATTTACAATGCAATTAAGTAACTATTACGAGAAGGTAAATCTCCATTGTTGCCTAAATAAGATTTATTCAAGCTCAGACCTACTGTCAACTATTTTATTATGTCACAAGAATAATTAAGCGTGGTCAACTAAAAATTTAAATTACAAAAGAAATTAGAATAAGATACAGTATAATTAAAGAGTATTCCTTGAAATTACACTTTTGATTAAAACTTTTTCTAAATATATGTCACAAAAAGATTTATTATTGACTCAATTATTGTTTGTATTGAGTAAATCAATTACAAAAAGATGCAATACTAATATTGTAGCAACTATAAAAATAATAACGATAAAAATAACATTATTATTCAGTAAATTTAACGGTGTCATTTTATGTAGCTTAAACAAGTAAAGTACTTAAATTATACTAAAATAAACATTCCTTGCCACCGCGAAAGATATATAATTAATTCAAAAATATTTATGATTGTAACATTTATTTGTTGAATAAAAAAAATTCAACCAGAATTTTAAACAGAATTAAGCAAGAATAAATAAATTTTGTTTTTATTATTTATTTATCTTCAGAGAACGAAAATAGCCTTTCTGAATAGATCAATACTAATATTTTTGCTTTGAAAAAATTATTCTTCATTTTAGTGAAGTTTTTTTCAATAAATAATATTCTATATATATTATATTACTGATGTTCTCCTTGTAATTGAAATGGTCAATAGTTTTTTTTTTTGTGAAAATGTACCTTAAAAATCATATAAGTTTGTTTTTAATGAAAAAGTCACTTATCACCATTTTACTCGTTTAACATATTTTATTGACAAAATGCAGAGCTTTATAGGACTATTTGACTGATATGTGGAAGCAAATGTGAAATATTATGGTAGTAGAAAAGCGAAAGTACAATGCATCAGTTATTAATGAATTTTAATTGTATCAACCCTTACCTCAGATACAAACTTCGTTACCGTCCAAGAATTAACTGTTAGTAAACAAAACGTACTGGAAAACTTTCAAAAACCATAAAGACAAGACATTTGTCAAATAACAATTTCCGAATTTCATTAGGTGTTAAAAATATAGAAACAATATATAAAATTAAAGAATTAATTTACTATTTCTTCAAAGAAAAGAAAAATTATAAGATTTCAGAATTTACAATTTAATTTGTATACCAATAAATGATTACATTGAACCGTTAACATAGGATCACGTGAAAGCTACGTAAAAAAAGAAAGTATTGTTGATCTATTGTAATTTCACTTCGTTTACTTCTATTGTTTCTTTCCATTAATCTCATGTATAGAAGTTCAGAACAAATTTTTTTTTATAATTTACATTATTCATATGCACTTTACATCATAGTATACACTTATGCAGTTCATAAATGCACCCAACACTCATAATATAAGCAAAAAAATAAAATTGTTGCATGATTTTGGTTACATAAGCGGAAAGGTTTCTAAAAATGACTTCAAAGTTCAAAAAGTAAAAAGATTATACTCTAACTACTTTATCTTTTGGGAGGCCTATATTAGCTCTTCCGGAAATTGAGAAGATCCTTTACTTCATTAAATTAATTATATTTAAGTTTCCTCCTTTCTTATTATTTATAATTATTTTCTACATTTACTGAACTATACGGTTTAGTATTTTTTTCATTTTTTTCTTGTCCTTTTATAATAAAAACGCCAGTTTCTATTATTGTTTACTTTTTATATTTATTCAGTGGCGTAGCACGGGGCGTCCGCCATGTGATGATGTGGTAGAAATAGAAAATAGAAAAAAAAATTAAAATAATAAAAAGCTAACAAAATTCTGTAATTTTATCCCAAAATGAGTTTCTAGGGTCATAAATGTTTTTATGTTTTATTTGTGTAATACTGTTTTTAAACTGATTTTCAAAAGTAATATTTGCAAATAAAAAATAATTTATTTTAAACTTTTCTAAACTTGTTTCTTTAAGGGGGCTAAACATTTATTTTCTTTATTTGTGTAGACATTAATAATTTTTTCATGATACGTTTTTGTTTTGAAAAATCTTTGGTTTTCTTTAATGACAACTCTATGTGTGTACGAATACTGTAATAAGATGTAAGTCTGGGACCAATGACAGCAGTCTAAAAGCAGATCCTTGGTAGTAATTCTTTCAAAATAAATATTTTCATGTATCCACTTTTATCTTTTTTGACAGAGATATTTCACTGGTGAAAAGGGAACGTGGATATTACTCCAACAGACGCTGAACAGTCGTTCAATGATACAACTTGCTTGTGTTAGTTTCGCCAGTGTTCCTTTCATGTTCTCTGCACGTACTTTACTCCTGGCGGATAGTATAAGAACCTATTTTGATTTGTTATCTAACCTTTCGGACATTCCAAGAGCGATAGTATAAGAACCATAAGTTTTTAAGCACATTAAAGTGAAATTGTGAAATTGATCTTTCTTTTTATATACTTGTAATATTGCAGATTTATCCCCCGGGGCCGGACAGTACCCCCCAGGTGGGCCGGATCCGGCCGTATCTTTGACACTCCTGTTCTAGGCTGTGTAATTCTCCTGACCATACTTATAGTGCAGGGCGTTCAGTTTTCTCCTTTGAGCAATGTATATGGTGTTTTGTGGGACTAGTTTAACTTCGCGAAATAATATATTTTCCATAACAGTACGGCTTAATTATAAACTAATTAATTCTTAAACTAACTAAATAATTAAATTATTAATTATAAACTAAAATGATTACGCATTAATTTAAGGTTATCGTCACTTAAATATTGTTTGTTTTTTTTTTTAACGATGAGTTTCTGTCAACCGATAGTCATGAATATATTTTATAATCATAATTAACTTATTTAACCAACAAGTTTGTTATAGTCGTAGAAGTGGTCTTGAATTTAAAAATAATAGCGTATTGCTACAGAAAAATGAAATAGACGATACGTGACTGAGATACTGGAGCGGAGCCACCAAAGAGCGTGGCTGAGCTTATTGTTTGCTCACTGCTCTAACCAACTTGATTTACTGATAAACCCTTCAGACTTAGCAAAGAATATCCAACTTGTGCATCTTGTAGTTATCAAAACAGTTAACATTTGACGAAAATCAATATATATATTTATACAAAACTTAGGCATTATTAAAAGCAACAATAATTGTGTTAATTCAAAAAAAAAACAACAAAATATTACTAGGTAGGCTAATGTCTATTAACTACGAATATGTGACTAGTTTGCTTGTCAATTATTTAAAAAGTTTCTACAAAAACAATTTTTTTTTTAAAAAAATAATGCTTTATCAAGTTAATCTACTTGTATAAGAGTGCTAGAAATTGGAATCAACATTTCTTGAAAATAGAGCACAAGGCTCGAACGCTTTGTTTGGGATTAAAACTTGTTCATATGGATCCTTGTATATTGAAAAATTGTATATTGTAAATTGTATATTGAAAGTGTTTTAGTCGAAATAAATCGGTAAACTCAGGCCAGATAAGAGTATGTGACAGTTTTTTTTTTGCTGATTGTTATTATATATTGTTAAATAAACTACTCTTGAGTTAGATTTTTTTTTTAGAGTACTTATAACTTTCTTGGTTTCAGTTGAATCACTGTATGTCAAGAATACAGATCTAGCATTTTATAATTATAATTAACTTATTAAACCAAGAAGTTTGTTATAGAAGTGGTTTTGAATTTAAAAATAATACCGTATTCCTACAGAAAAATAGACGATCGTGACTAAGATATTAGAGTCGAAAATTCTAAATCTTCCTTACTGTTGACCTATAAAGATTTAATTTTATGTGAATTAATCATTCATATTATTTTATTTTCATTTGCGCAAAAAAAAAAGTTGAACTTTCACAAAAGCAATACTTTTGGAAAAAATATCTGTATTGTGATTAAAGTTTCATGAAATGCAATAATAGGGAGGATTTTCTATTATTAAAGCTATTTTTCTTTTTTTCAACAAAATAAAAAAGGAAATTTAATTGAATTTAGATGAGTAGCCCTGTACTTATTATTTCGATCGTTGAGATATGCTATAAGTTCAGGGTAACAACGGAATTACCGTTGTACTTTAGTCGCTATTTTAAAATCAATAGTTTGAAATCAATCCAAGTTATTTTTAAAATGTATTTTTTTTAAATCTGTACATTTTCTTGATAGATATAATTTCAAATTACAAAATAAAATAATTTCAATTAAGTTGATACTGATAATCGAAAGGTTTTAATGATTTCTCAAAAAAAAAAGTGTCAAGATATCAAGGTCGAGTGTCAAGTTTAATGCTTTTGAAAGCTTGCATTAAACCTGCTTAAAACATATAGGTACGAGGGTCCAAGCCCCGGGATAAGCAACAGCTTTGTACTTAAATACATGAATATTATTATTACCACTGAGGTTAGTATTATTTTTATTATTAATATGGCAAACCGTCATACCTCGTAAGATGATCTTGGAGTCGTTGGAGAGCTTTCGAACGTTGTCCATCTTCGATCGCAACTAACCTACTGAGCTGTTATAAAGGGGGATGGTTGTCTGTCATGTCCACTGCTGTCCTATATGTATGGACAACGTCCAATCATCTTACGAGGTATGACGGTATAAACCTTTGCAGTTGATCCCGTCTTCTATGCATAGAGTTACCACAACCTTAAGGGAAATTTTTAGCAAATTCTAAACAGAAGAATAAATTTCTCTAGGTAAATAGAAATTTTTGTGGTAATAAAGAAATATATAGGTTTATTAATTTCAGGATGTTTTAAATAAAGTATTGATCATAACTTGAATGATTTTGAGGGGTACAAAATAAAACTGTTCTTTATTCAAAATGTATAGCAAAATATAATGCGAAGTACCTGAATTATTGGTTATTTTCTGTTCCAAACCACAGTACAAAACAGTACACAGATACTTTTCATGTTAACTTCCATAAAATGTCTAATCCGTCGAGCCAAACCAATGCCTAGTGCAATTTTGAAATCTGTGATATTAAAAAACGCCTTTTATAACTATTTAGTTAGGTATTTAACATTTAGGTAAAATATTTAACATTAGGTAAATTGAATTACACCTTGCTAATGATTAATTGTTGGTTTCAGGGGTTCTGTGTCTCAGTGCTGTTCTGTTTTGCCAATGTGGATGTCCACTCTGCAGTGAGATCTTTTGTCAAAAGGAGGAAACGAAATCTAGAAAGAAATGCTGCAGGAAGAATAATTGTTGATGGAAACAATGCAACAACAGGAGTGACACAAACGAGAGCAGAGCTAGGCGAAGGGAATAGGAAAAGTCTAAGGCGATGGCTGGAGAACCAGGTATAAGGCTGAAGCGGGGCGCTACCGGACACCATCTGCTGAAGAAGAGGCCTTTGGGCCGTCGAGAAGAGCCGCCCCGAAGCGACCAGAACACTGCTCAATAAATCACTCTTCTCGCAGGTCGTTTTCTTCCTAACTTTATATGCGCTTCATTCCAGGGAAGCTCTATTTATATTTTTCAAAGTATTTTTGTAAATATTTATAACTATGATGGATCTCCATATACTGAGGTTTCCACATTGAGGGTATGAACGCTTAATTATCTCACTTTCCTTACCTTTTTCAAAAAGCCATGGTGATCATCCCAACGCTATGAAAAAATACATTATTTTCCTGAACTTCCTACTATATGCAAGTACACTGCGGTAATTGTATCTTTTAGTATACGGTATTGTATCAACTTAATATGTTACTTATTTCTATTAAAGTTCATATTGGGGAATTTCAAGAATTACGTATTCACACAAAAATAAAGTTTAATACTAAACAAACAACGCGTTTCGAACACTTAGTCGAAACGCGTGTTTGAATTCTACTGAATTTGAACTCTAGGTATTTGAATTCTACTGAATTTGACCCAATCTTAAATCAGGGCGATATTTAGAAAAAAATATTATGAATAATTTTTGCCAAATGATTTAAATTTAATTGGCAATAACACTTTATACTCAAAATGAATTTTTGATATATCATTAATCCAATTAATTAGAACACAATTACAAATAACAAAACTACTTTTTTCTCATTCTTATGTCACCAAGTCCTATTACTTACTAGATTTGCTGTTTGAATACTGACTGATTATACTTACTCTTTTTTTGGAAGCCAAAATTTTTCCAATGTATTTTTAATGCTATATGTTGATAGAAAATGAGGGTTAAGTTCCTAAATAAACAATATACATTAGCTATTATATATGTCGTGAAAAAAAAATTTTACAATAAATATCTGAAATACGTCGAAACCATAGCAAGAAATTTAGAAATTATACTAAGAACTTTTGATCAAGTAACGGTTCTTGACAGTTGTTCATCGTGTGATTCTAACAGGGTTCATTTATTGTTTGAAAAATCTTAATCTCTTTTCTGAATTATTAACACACTTCTAGATAATGATCAAAGTAATCATATTCAGAGAATTGTATTTTACTTGCTGTCTGAAATTATAAAAAGGACATTCATTCCTTAATAGCTGTGTAGAGTTTGATAGAAGTTCAAAACGTTATGCAGAGCACAGTTCAATTTGAAAGTGTTCCATTTGACTTGATAATATCTTTAAGAATAGATGATAGTGAGTATATATGATTTGAGGGAGTGAAAACTTCTTCAGGTTTTAATTACTAATTCACATGACTCAGGAGAAAATTAAATGTTTAATGATGGCATAAGGAATAAAATAATAAGTATCAAAATAGTGCTAGGGACGAAAATCTTAACGAATTTTAGCTAAGATACAAAACCGCTTGATAAAAAAAGTAAATTTAAATTATGTATTATTAATGACTGAAATGGGGGGGTCAGGTTAGCTCAGTGGTTAACGTACTCGCCTCTGGGCTGGTAGTCCGGTGTTCGATCCCCACCTGGCCCTCGATTTATTCACGCGGGAGGTGAATAAATCTGAGTATGTCGTCCGTCGGAGAGGATGTTGAGCCGTCGGTCCCTTGCCTGAACGATGTCAGGTACTCGTTAAAGATCCCTACTCGAAATGCACTTGTGTTATGCAAAATTTAGGACTCCCAATGTAGAATCTGTAGAATCATCGATCGAACAAAAAGCCGGTAAACGGCTGACGTTGTCGTCCGCTAGGGCAAGGGTTTCCAAACTTTTCAATGTAAGGGCCACATTATATACTTCCCACATTTATGCAGGCCGAAGGAATAAATAAAAAAAATCAGTGCCAGTAATTTAATTTCCTCAAATATTAGAGTATAAACTTGGAAAAATTAAAACTTATCTTGTTGGAAAAAATCAGGGTAAACTATACAGATTCTTGCCTTTAGTTTTATGAAATCAAATTAGTGTGACGAATTATACTGTCGATATGACTTCAAAATTTCATTAAAATTTTGTATTGTATCTGTGCGTCACACTATCGCGAGAGAGGGAAACTGACTCGGGCTTAGCGCGACCAGTCAGCAGCCCCATCTTTGAGTGATTCAGCGATGAAAAAAAAATAATTTTTTTCAAGGCCACCATTTACAGGGATTTGTTTGTCGGGCCGGATGTGGCCCGTGGGCCATAGTTTGGAGAACTCTGCGCTAGGGAATCGGTTTAAAGAATAATGAAAAAAAAAAACTGAAGTTAAACAAGATTCGTCGTGATTAACTCCCCACTCGCCTCGTCCATGGTTTAAAAAAGAGCCACACTGTCATGCCTTCTACAATTGAAAAGACGTTGAGACTTTGTATCAGGGCTTATAAGTTTGTTTTCCTTCTGGACTGCTCTGAGAGATATCTTATACTCTGTGGGCCCCTGTGACTTAAAAATGCCTATTTAAAAACATTTTTTTGGAATAAAATTGTCCTAGATAAATAAAAAAACAATACAAAATATTTTTAAAACAACAGGAGCAAAAATTAAAATATTAGTAATTATCACCAAAAAAAAAATCAAATTTTGACGAAAAAGAAAAAAAAGGCAATATAACATTTTAAAATAGTGGAACTCTGATAAAGTAATGAGAACATTCGGTTGGTGTGTTAATTGTTGATGTTTCAATATTCTAGCGGGCAGTTATTTAAATATTTTTCGTTATCACATATTGACATGTCGATATATAAATGTATCGTGCACCACTAGTTATGTACCTCACTGGACGTTCGGAGGTCTGTATGATCAACGTTAAGACCTTCTGCTCTATATGGTCGATTAGAGAAAACAAATATGAAATGCCCAATCTACTGAGTTGCCAAATTATGCATATTCTGATTATTTTACATGTTTATATTAAGAAATTTTCATCCCACTGTTTGCCCAGCTATTTCTTTTTATTCTTGGGATAAATATGTATATTGTAAGTATGATATACGTTTTCAGAAGTTAATTACAACGCTGATAGCATAATGATTTATATAGGCGTGATTTATATTTAAAAGCGAGAAAATTCTTTCTTAGAATATAGCTACAACGAATATATTCATTTCCTACTTTTTCACCATAAAAGTCATTTGGCAACTGAAAAGAAAAATATTGTTGACTAACAGAGAAGTAAACATAAGTCCGCAGACCTCAGAGAGTTTTTCTTCCAGCAGAGGGAAAAAAGATTTATTTTCCTGTCACCGGAACCGCCTCTCTGAAGAAGACGCTGAACCACTCTCCTTTTCATAATATCTGTTCTAGTCGTTTGAAAAAATAAAGACAGATTCATGCACAATCAAAGTTCGGCAAATATTTTATTAAACATTCCACAAACTTTATCCTTTCTTTTTTTTTTGTTAAATGAATCTTTCAAACGCCTACTAAGGTGTTAATAAGTTATTAAATTAATAAATTACTAAGAATTTATAAAATGATAAAAAGAAATGAACAATCAATTTTAAATTATACAGAAGAACGCTTCAACGAAACGGTATTTAATTATGTTATACTTCTACAATCTTTCTAAAAAAAGTAGCAAAATGAAATTTATAATTTAATTACCTTTGTAAACTAGTTCACCAATTTATAATTCATCAGGTAATATCATTGATTTCTTTCATGACATTTAATATTGAATGATATTTTAATGAGTAATAATAATGAAAACTGATCACCTTTTAAGAATTAAGCCAAGTTAACATCATAGATATGATTTCTTATTTTAATAATGAAAATTATTGTTTGCTAAATCTAGATTTCAAGGAGGTTGTTGTTACCTGTTTTTCTTAGCTATTGAGTCACCGATATTAGATGCATCTTATCTTTTAAGTATACAACAATTGATTTAAATTCTAAGCAGTCATCCTAATTACAGTTTTTTTTCTAATTGGCAGAATTATTAGCCAAATGAATTGTCCAAAAGTTGAGGATGAAGTTGACGGAACATATAAAAGAGTAGTTCTAACTCTTAAAGAAAGTTTTTTGCTAAATTGGCATCACTAAAGGAAAGGGTAGAACACAATCATTGAAATACTTTGAAACTCTATTTTCTTGATTCATATTTGTTGCCAACAATAGATAAAGTGAATATATTTTATTTCATTACTATTCCGTATTGAAAGGTGACCCATACATTCTTACTCAATATAGCGAGATCTTATTTCAACCATTTATAGCTGTTCGTTTTTGCTATTACAATGAATGACACATATCTAAAACGTGACACTGTTTTATGCATCTTGGAGAAATATTATTTTCAGAAAAATGCAAAAATCTCCCTTTTTTCATATTCTACTACTAGAATCAAAAGCATAATAATCAAAATCATAATAATCAAAAGAAGTATTTCTATTTGTTAGTAAGCTGCCACGTGATAGTTATTATCGATTTGCAAGACTCAGAGTCACAGTGCTAAAGTTACAGCTTTAACTCCAGAGTAATCACATATAATGCAACTCTGCTTAACGTTCCATTACATTCAAGTACTAAAAAGAAAATTCATCAAAGTTCATCTTAACATTTAAATAACAGGGATAAGTGAAACAGAACACAGAATAATAACTTTTTTTATTTTCTTTTTACTGCCGGAGTAAAGATGAATACAGACCATTATAGAGTTTTTCTTGTATTTTTTTTTTCTCTTTCCCTTGATGGTAATACTGACTGTTGACATTAAGGTAGAAGGTATTAATAATTGTTAGTTTAATTACAAACTTTTCTGTATGAAGTATTTATCATTACATAGGAGAATAGATAGGTGATTTGAATAAACTAGGTTGACAATGTTTACATAGTTACTGGATGTCAGCAAGAAATATCCTCCAGTTTCATGACAACTTGTAGGTATATCCACATTAAAATGTAAGTCATACACAGTAACTTCAGTTTGATGGTACAGTAAACTGTTTTGATATGGTTTCTTTCCAACGCTTACACATAAGATGTTTACCTTCTATGACGTTATAGAGTCTAAATTGTAGCTTATTTGTTATTTTACATCTATTTTCGTTAAATAAAGACCCCATTAGTGGTTGCTTCTACATCGGGAGTCCTTACTCAAGTTAATTAAAAAAAAAAAAATATCTTTATCGAGAAGCAGAAATAGTAAAAGCTTGGGTCCTAGAGTAGTATGTCTTCTCCGAAAACGGAAAATGTTTAATCTCACACATAACATGACATCAACTCCAAACCACAATGAGAAATGAGAAAAAAGTCTAACATCTTTCAATCATAACAAGCGATCTTCGTCAGTGTCAAAACTCAACTGGCTCAACTTCCCAGTTGAGTTTTGACTCCGATGAGGACCGCTTGTTATGGTTGCATGATATTAGTCTTTTTTCTCATTTCTTATTGTAGTTTAGACGTTGATTTTTATGTCATGTGCTTATTGGGAAATATTGTTATTATATAATATGACATGTAATTAAAATCAATTATACCACATACTTATATATATATATATATTTATATATATTATATATAATTCACTTGATAAACGGAAAGACGATCCAAACTGGACACAATAACAGTTCAAAATTGAAGATAGATAGCACACAAAGTAAAGAAACACACTTACAAATTCAAATTTTCGGGCAATCCTCCGTCTTCAGGAGAAAAGAGAAAGGGAGACCAAGCACGTTGTAGACGCAACTAGCCGTTGGGTTACTAGGAGTTGCGTCTACAACGTGCTTGGTCTCCTTTTCTCTTTTCTCCTGAAGACGGATTGCCCGAAAATTTGAGTTTGTAAGTGTGTTTCTTTACTTTGTGTGATACCTATCTTCAATTTTGAACTGTTATATTATATATAATATATGATATATATATATTATACTTATAGTGTTTTAATGATGTATTTTAAACAGAATGACTCGGTACTTCTGTATTTGGCTCGTCTAATGAAGTTAGTTTTTTTGGAGTTCTTATCTTGTCATCAAGCTTCATCTTGAACCATTTCAGATCCTCTTTTACAAATCCACAATTAATTGCTAGTTGCAGTTATTTAACTTCACAATTTTTTGGGGCACTCATGGTGCAGTTTTCCAAAGGCCATCTTTAGGGGAGCGGTGGCCACGGAGGTATACATTCCATAACATTACCTTTCATAAAGATGTGATTCATAAAGGAAAGTAATGCAAAAATGTGTAATTTCAATCAAACTACTTTACAATTATTTAGCCCACAAAACATGATTAATTGGCAGTTGAGAACCAAAATTTAAATAATTAACAATTAAAGATAGAACCGTGTTGTATATTCACGGCAACGTTAACCTTTTGACCTACTGATAACCTTCCCTTGCCCCACTTGAATTGATGGTAAACTTTAATCAAGATTAATAAAGTTATTTAGTAATCCATAGCAAACAAACCTACAGTGAAACAGTTTTATTTATAAATAAATATGCATTTATGTATAGTATTAAAAGTTTTGTATTACTGTTAAACAAACCGCAATAATAATACAGAGTGACTCACCGCCCTGCCTTCTTGCGGGACTCTTCGCTCTTCACACCTCCTGATGACGACGATGGTCGAAAAAATTTATGTGAGTTATGTCTGTGTGTTTCCTTCGTTTTGAATTTATTTTATATATATATATATATATATATATATATATAATATATATATATATAAACAATTAAAATAAGCAGTGACACATCAACAGAAACACAACAAAGACTCACTTTTCAATATTTCGACCGTAATGGCGGTCGTCCTCAGGAGAAGAAGTGAATTGACGGAGACAGTCAACTGTCTGTTTCAAGATGAATCACAAACACAGAACTAAGGAACAAACACACATACTATCTGTGCGCTTGGTGTCCTTATCTCAACTCTCCTGATGACGGTTCAACCGAAAATTAGAGACAGTAACTGTGTTTGTTCCTTAGTTCTGTGTTTGTGATTCATCGTGAAACGTTTGTTGTCCTTTTGGATCGTTTTCCTGTTTACAATATTCAGTGCAAATACCGCAATGTTATAACCTACAGTGAGGTTACTACTCGTTCTTTCAAGTGTAAACTCTTTTACTTGTTATCGTTTCTTCTTTAATGACTTCCCTTTATGTTCTTTTAATTCCTTCACTCTTTTCCTAATTTTAATTCGTACTTTCTTTCAATTTGATATAAATTATAAATATATATATATATTTATAATATATATTATATATATATATGAACGGAGGAACTCAAAGATAGACACAGACATAACTCACTTCTACATTTCGACAGTTACCTTCTCCAACAGGAGAAGAAGAGTCCCACAGGGAGGTAGAGCGGTGAGTCACCACAAATGTGGGATGTGTGTGATTGAATCTTTGTGTTGCTTTCATTATAATGTTTTATCTACAGTCCTGTGGACCACTTTATTTGATTTACGTATTCATCATCTTTACAAGTAATTGTGTTCAATTTTATTACTGACATTATTTAATCGAAATCATATCTTTGATATTTCAGCGATATCCTTTTCATTTTATCAAATATATTGCCTACATTATTTCATCAATTTATTACTTACATTTTCATAAATGTGAAATATAACTTCTAATTAGTTTCAAAATAATTATATAATAGTTTTTCATCAGAATATATAGATTGGTATTCGAAGCTATATCAGATAAAAACCATAAAAATAAATGAAAGTTATTGGGACTGTTATCGGTGCTTCTTGAGAAGGAATTTCCAATATCTGACTCTGTAAGTAATAGCCTTTCTCAAGTATTACTATCGAGCACAAATCGAGTTATGAATGCTTTAAAGCAATTACTATAGTTACTTCTCAGCAATTTTACTTTTTCAGCAACTTTAGTTACTTTTAAGATAGACTTTTTCAACAAAATTTTAATTTGTATTTATAATTGTAAAGATTTACATTCTTTTTTTTTAAAAAAAGTTTCAAATATATATTATATATTTTACCGACTTGATATAGTTAATTCATGTATTTAAAGTGCTCTCCATTTTCCTTATTCATCAATATTATCAACACTTTCCATTTTAATCATATTTCTGATCAAATGATTACCAACATCTTCAAATTTTCAAAATAGTCATATTTAAAAAGTATTATTTTTACCTTTGCAACATTCTAATTGAATTAGTGAATTGGCATTTACCAACAGAAACCTTTTAAGCTGTCATTTATAGACAGCTTAAATTTATTTATAGATTTATAAATTTATAATTTATAAATTTATTTATATATTAAATTTATAGACAGCTTATATGTACTTATGGAGTACGGATGAGTACAAAATTCATAAAACTTTCTTTAATAGCAGGGTTTAAACTTTAAGGTTTTGGTCACAGCACGAGTTGTTAATTGAACAAAACAATTATTTCATTTAGATTAATATAAGTATGATTAATTTGTTCTTATATTATATTAATAAAAATTATATCATAATATTTATTTTATAACAATAATAAAATACTACTAAAAATGACAGTAAGGAAAATAAATTATGTCTTCACCACAAGGAATTTATTTTACGACGCGTTTCGAACACTTAGTATTCATCAATAAACACATCTACAAAATGGCAATATGTACAAAATTATTTTGAAGTTATATAAAGGAACCAAAATTTTACCTTAAAGTGTTTGAAGCGTCGTAAAATAAATTCCTTGTAGTGAAGACGTAATATATTTTCTTCAATGTCATGAGTGGGTAGCACCCAATAACTGCTTGCATAGCTCGTATCTAATAAAAATTATAATTTTCATAATAAAAAATTATATTATAAAAAAATAGTTTTATAATAAAAAAATACTTAGTATAAATAAAGAATATCTCTCTTAGAAACATCAACGTTCAAACCACAATAAGAAATGGCAAAAAAGGCTAAGATATTCCAATCGGTTTTCGTCAGAATCAAATCCCAACTGAAACCAAAGATCTAGAAACAAACGTTGATTGTTATTTCACGTGTTTATTGTAAAATCTTATTGGAAACATAGAGATGAAAGTAAATGAAATGGTACTCTAGCCTAGCCTTACCCCGTGACTGCTGCTGAAATAGATTATCGTGAAGACGAGGGGGAATTAATGCACTGATAATGACTTTTCTTGAATTAAATGACTAGACAATACTAGAATAAAAGTTGTCATTTAACTTCCGTCAGGTGTACTTAACAGCCTTTTTTTTGTTTGTGTTACACTGTTTGTATAACTGTTTGTTTTTTTGTGTTATACTGTTATCCGAAATGTATAAATCATATTTTATCCACATAATAACAATACCAAATACAAAATTTGATGCCACTAGTAAAAGCAAAATGACGGGAAGAATTAGTACTTTGGTCCATATGAAGTACAATAAAGACATTTTTTGTGCTACAATATTACTCAAAAAAGAATAGGTGTTATTTCGCACAATCTTCAATCGGTATTCATAACAATCTATTGGTTGTTTCAATATTTTATATTCAAATGTACTCGATCCCATACATCCAGGCATCTTCCTAAAAACACCAATAATATAATATACACAGGATACCTCGAACAGGCTTGAATTCGGCATTCCTTCTTATACTTTGACAGACGAATTAGAGAAAGAATTTTAACTTCCATTTTGCCAAACATTGTCATAAATACTCACCATCATATTGACACCGATAACATTTTCAAGTTATTACACAGTAATTATAATTTGCGTCAGAAAAAATCTATTGAAGCTTAAGAGATTAGCAAATCCATAAAACTAAATTCCACTTATAGCCTTAAGGAGCCAATCGTTATATGTTTGGATTTTCTTGAAATGTTCAGAGAGCAATGAAAGTAATTTAATTATATAATAGGGGTTATGTTTCCTATAACTTTTATATCTACTTGTTATCTTAATCGTCCTGTAAGGTAGACAAGCTACCTCTGTAACTGGAGAGATCTACAACTCATACTCTCACTCTGTCTGAATGAGACAGTAGTGTCTTTCCTTATCACAAATCTTTGAATGTCAGAACTTCCAACTGCAGCCCAGTTCTTGTACCCCTTCACTCTTGCAGGCATCTTATTTCAAAGTTTATTTTCTATATGTATTTATAAGCTAATTCGCTCTTTGTTATTATTAATATTATAGCGATGAACACTGCATGCTGAAAACGTGATTGTTACCAAAAATGTTTATGCGTAAACTTCATGTACAATCCATAGTGTAAATACATACCACATAGTAACTCAATGAAAATAATGAATGAAACATTTAAATTACAATTTATTTCGTTCAGAAGGGAAGTGCATTGAAATAGATTTATACAGTTAAATTGTAAACATGTCTGAAAATGTTGCAAAGTTATCCTTCATTTGAGCATTCATTCATTCATACATTCAACTTGTATTTCCATATTTACTTGGTTGAGGATATAGTAACTGAATTAGAATGCAAATTTTGAGAATTTGGTCCCTGTTTACCCTTATAAATCTTTGAAGCAAAATCATTTTAACAGATAATTTTCCCAAACTTCAATTACAATGTAGAATTTATAATGATATAGTTTCAAACAATAATTAATTTAAAGAACATAACATCATTTGTTTCTGAAAAATATTATTTAATGCCTTCTATATAATAATTTGAAAAGTGGAGACTGTTGTTTAATATTTTCTGCTGTGAATCCACTTTTATATTCAGCTCTCTTCAAATGACACTTTCATTAATGATGCATTGAACATAACCCGCTACAGCATTATCCGGGTCTACAAAATTAAATTAATACAACACAACAAAAATAAATTTAGTATTAGTATCATAGCTGATGCTAATACTTTTCTTTCTCTATGATCCTTGTGAGAGGCGTAATGCCTTTCCAGCTGAACAATGGTCAAGTCATATTACTAGCAGTGTTACCTATCCAAGTGCTAACCATGTCCAATGTTGCTTAAATTTGGTGAATTAATGTTGAATACCGATCTAGGCTGGATTAATCGGTACTGATAAAAATATTTAGTTTGTAATTAATATTACTGAAACATCAGTTTCAAAATATTGTTTTTAAACGTTACAAGGAGAATAAATAAAGGATGATAAAGCCGTATAGATGCAAAGACTGTTGGAAACCAACTATGTGCGCTGGTTGAAAGGTGAGTAAAGAAAAAAAGTACAATTAATAATTGAGATAATGACAGAAAAACAAAAAAAAATCGGGGGGGCCTAAACTTAACTTTACTGTGTGTAAGTATAATATCAAACTGTCTGACAATCAGTTTAGTTTTGGTTAGCTTGAAGTTTAAACAAACAGTGTTTACATAGTTGAACAAACAGTTTAACTCTGTGATAACGGAGTACCAAACACATAGGTAATCAATTTAATGACTTCATTTGTTTTGATATGACTAAAATTATAGCAGTTATAACAAAAACCGGCTCAGTGATCCAGAACAATATATGTTAATGCAGATAGAACTCAATACTTGTTATCTTTAGCGTAATATTGTTCTTTCAACTTTGTAAGTTCATGCAATATGCATAGTAAAACAATATCTAATGAGAAACTTTTAGTTTTTTGAATCAACAGAGAAGTAGCTTAAATTAGTTACCCTTTTTGTAATCAAGAATAAACAGTATCATTTTCATGCTCCAATATTACCCAAAAACAAGACGGATCATAAACACACGAAGAATTATTTGTCTAACAAGATTTGTTGAAGTGAGTGCCCTAGAGATTAATTACGATATTTTCATTACAAAATTATCTATCACACTCTGGAAAATATGATAAAATGTATGATTGATTTGAGTTTCTTATTACTTTTTAGAATTTTATTTTCCATAGATATTATATTAACTCCTTAAGATCTTCACATTTATTTTACAAAACGTTCCAAATAATACTTCTGTTTGACTCGATTATATGTAAAAAATTTCAATTGATATAAACAAGTACATCATATTGTCATTATCCCAAGTTGAGGTAGAATTTTCAGAGCTATATTGCTCTTTGCAGTGATGAGAGTTTCTTGATTTTTTTTTGTTTCATACTAATTTTAGGTAAATAATTTTTGCAAAATTTCATCTATGCATTATGGATGACTATGACCAGTTATGGGCTTATATATATCAATATGTAAGTTGACCACTATGTCAGTGATTGACCAGTAAGTTGTCAATCATGCCAAAATAATTTTAACGCAAAACTGACCTTTTAGGAAATCTATAGCTTATTTCTGTTTAAGCCACTGCTAGTTCCATACTAATTCCAAAAATGAATTACAGGGACAATTTTTGGCTGCGTGTCCACTAATATTTGGATAAAACTTTTCATCCATACACCAGACATCCAAAAAAAAAAAACTTCAAAATAATACCCAAAAGTGGACTCCATAAACCCAAATGTATATATATGGACACTTTAGCAGTCAGAATAAAACAGTTGTGTCAATGTCTAGTTTAAATTAAGAAAAGAAACTAAGATAGTAGTAAGAGATGAAGTTCCTACTTCATTTACAGAGTTATTCTGTGTAGTACTACTACTACATTTCAAACGGAAATTTAATGATGTTCATTTTGTTTACTAAGACATATTATACTTTCTATAGTATTACATGTCAATTCATAATAAACTAACAGTGACGTTTGATTTATAGTAACTGAGAAGACTAGAACATTTTTCTCCCAGGTGAATTCTGACATTTTCTCATGTTTATAAATTGTTTGATATTTATGAATACTATATTTAGTTTGATACTTATTAGTAATTGCAGATAAATTACTAAAAAAGTCATAATTATGCTCAATTCTAAATTATGTTGAGTTTATTAGAAACATTAAAGTTGAAAGTGCAATTTGATGTTAACAAATATTAATTAATTAAAATTTGGTATTCATCAATACTTAAGTGAATTATTACATCTTACACTTCAATAAACATAATGAGTTATTTAGAAACACATATTTTTTTTTAAAATGCTTTATATAATTATATACATTTCTAATTTATATTTGCTAAATTTTGATGATAGAATATTCATTAAATTCATAATTCATTTCATTGCACCTTTTATTAAATGATTTTAATATTTCCTGAATTTATTTTTCAGGAGCTGAAATAAAATATTTAGTTTATCTCTTCCATTTGAAGTGATTTTTTTTTGTTTCTTTTTATATCCCCAAACTACAAAAAACAATCTTTACATTTTTAAAAGGGGTATTTACGATTTTCTCTTGATATCTGTAAATGCATTCTAGGTAAGCTCTCACTTCCCTGGGAATAATTTCCTACTTCATTTTTTGATTTCTTATTCAGTTTTTTCTAATGCAATACTATCGAAGTAAAATTTAACCGTAGTGTACTTTTGCATATTTCATGTTGTACTTAAATTTTCCTAAAAATATCCCTACAGCCATTAAGTGGCTTAGTTCGTAATTATTTACATTATATAGTCTCCCGTTCCCAATAGTTGTTAAGATGTTTTATCTCACTGTCATAAGAAGAAACATTTCTATGTGTTATTTATATCTTTTAGATTTCATCCAAAACTCTGTTCCATGGAGGCTCAAACGACTGTGATCTTACATTTCAAATTCACCACCTAATTTAACAGTCATAATGTAAATAAAGAACATAAATACTTATCTTTTAGAAGATTTCGCTGTATATGTAAATATTTTAATATATTTATTTGTATTACTGTTTACTGGTGAAAATAAATTAATTTGACAGTAAATGTAGAGTGTTGGGAAAAGATTGACTATTTTTTTCCAATATTTAAATGACTCTACAATTGATTTTCATACGAAAAAAAAAAGAAAAAAAAGTGAGTCAAGAAAACTAAATGTTTTTGAAATGTATGTGAGTGTATTTTATGTAACTGAATTTTTGATGTTGACGTAAGACTTCGCTGTCTGAATACTCTGTTCAATTTATTGTCATTCGAACATAAGTTTTGTTGTGGCGAAAGAAATTTCGTTTTAAAACTTTCAATTCATTTCAAAATATATATGACATGAGTGAATTTAAAGAATTAAATGACAAAAATTACAGATTCTTATTATTGTAAAAATTATGAGAATCAGTTCGTTTAAAAAATTCTAATGGTAACTTAGTAAATACTATTGTGTTTCATAAAACATTTCATAATTGGACGTTTATTATATTGGATGTATTATTTTTCTCTAAACCATATATAAAACAAAAAAGAATTAAATTACTTTTTTTAAAAGAGACTACATTTCCTATACTATCATTCTTTGACCTGAGCTGAAAACTAAAAAGGAATCAATATTTAGCATGAAAAGTTAAACTACTGGACTGCAGATACCACATGAAAGGAAAGCAACTATGATATAGTCATATTAACTATGGCAATGAAGGTATATTAGTAAACAGTTCTACTGCTTAATATAGGGAAAAGTAAAAGTCCATCGTGAATACTAAAAAAGAAACCTAATAATTGTCATTTTGTTATGTAATAATCCTTCTCAAATGTATTAATTACATGTTTTCAGCTACAATGTGGTGAAGTGGCAAAAGGTGTCGATCCCGAGCCTCTACAATACCATGTACTTGTAAAAGATCCCTACTCTAATACACTTGAGTGAGGCAAAATTAAGCCTCCCAGTGTAGAAAGAACCTGGTAATGTGGCTCAATCATTATTAAAATGGCTGCCAAATAGTAAGTGGCCAAACTTTCCACTCCTAGAACAGCACTAAGGATGACGGCTTATAAATTGTAGGTATTGCAAACAATACAGCTGTGTTAGCAAACATGCAAGCTATACGATTAAGCAAGTCCACAAAACAAGCGAACTACTTAACTAATGCCAAGGTGATTAGGGAGAGCTTAGGATGGTCGCCCGTTTCCTCCTGGCTATCGGGCAGTAGTAACTGCAGGCCCACCTCCACCGAATTGGGACAGAACTGCTTCTTCTGTGAGACGGTCATCATGGAGACTTCAGGTATTTCTCTTTTTGTTTCAAATCCAAGGTGATATTATTTTTTATCCTCCGCTTAGTTATTACTTATTTTTTAATGTAAGAAATAAGTCCTCCAAATTTATGAAGCATTTAATAAACAGGCTAATTAGTTTAAAGGACATATAACATCTCACTTTCTGATTTATGGTTCAAAAATTTATTTACAATAAAAAAAACTATTCTATTATCAAGCAATTAAGTTTAGTCACAAATATAATTTGCAAAGATATATCTAAAGTGGGATTTATATTTGTGGAAAGTTATCTGCGTTTGGGATATGTAGAAATAAGCATTTATGAAGCATAAAAACCGGAAGAGCAAAAGATACATGTAATTCTAAAGTTGTACAAAGATTAAAATTTGTTTATACATTTAGAATTTGTTTCTGTCTCTTACATTTTACTTAAAAAAAAAGTAAACAGTAATATTTAAATTCACTTTGTAACATAATACTGAAGGTTATTTGTCAATTTCTCACTTTTATTTCAAACCCTTGACTTCAATATATTTGTTTTTTTGAAAACAGCTTCACACTTTCTAAGCTTGTATTACCACATAGAACAATTCTAGTTCATCTATATTATGTTGTATTTAAGAATTTTAATTTTTCCTGCAGTAATTAGTTATATTTCTTAGTATTTTAAGATCCATGGATATTGAATTCATAGAACTTAAATTGTATTATTAAATATCATAATAGTGATTAATTAAGATCATAAAAACTGCATGTATCTGTTACTTTTGCTTCTATGCTTCGTCATTACCTATTTCTACTAATCTCAACTTTCAGGTTACATTTTCCCTACATATTTTGATAATAAATTTAATTGCTATAAACTTCTTCTCAACCTTTATTTCTCTACTTCATCTGCATTACTCAAGGTTCTTTTATTCAACCTTCAGTTGTACTAAATTTTTTTTTCTTAAAAGCAACTTTAGAATGTACAAACAAATTTAAATCTTTACATAACTTAAAAATAACAACCGAAGAATTACATGTATCTTTTGCTCTTTCTGTTTGTATGCTTCATCAATGATTATTTATACTTATCCAATATAATGCAGATAACTTTCCACAAATATATAATCCAAAATATATCCCACTTTAGACATATCTTTGCCAAGTTTATAAGAATGTATGTAAAAGTCATTTTGATAGTTTACTTTTATATCAACTTGTTACTGAAAATAAGGATTGTCATTCTTACACTTCTCAGGATAAAGATACATTTTTATAATGTTTAGATTTGGGCGTAATGTTTTTGAATAGCATTATGTGATGGTTGTTACTTTGAACATCCACTTTGACAGCTGCGAGATATCCTTATGTTTTCTTCTAAGACTTTGGATTTTCTATGAAAGCATTGTACAAAAACATCTAATTGTCATCCTTCAAAATGTTGCACGAATTTAGGAAGAATTTATTTAGAAGGTAACGAAGGCTCTTGTAAAATGAAATGTACTATTTTGCTTTTACTTTTGTTTTCCCTGTTTAAGTTCTTTTTTTTCATTTTATTTTTATATAGTACGTTTTCGAAAATGGAAGAGCACTGAATTCTTCATTTTCACAGAGAAGAGCACGTTGTTAACGATGGAATATAAAATCTGTAAGTAAGAAAAGGATGGGTTACAGGACAGTGGCGTAGCAAGCGGGCGGAATTTTGAGGAGGTAATAATAGAAAATAGAAATAAATTAAATAAAAAAAAAGCTCACAAAAACTTTGAAATTTTATACCAAAATAGGTTATTAAGGTCGTAATTATTTTTTATGTTTTATTTGTGTAAAAACGGTGTTTAATTTGTGTTTTTAAACGGTTTTTACACTGCAAATTTGCAAATTGAAAATACATTTATTTTAAGTTTTTCAAAACTAGTTTTTTAATGGGGTTGAAAATTTATTATATTTATTTGCCTAGTTTAGTTTATTTGACCATATTTTTATTTATTTGAATTATACGTTTTTGTTTTGAAAAATCTTTGGTTTTCTTTGATGGCCACTGTGTATGTATACGAGTACTGTAATTAATAAGATGTAAAACTGGGACCAATGAGGGTAGTCTAAAATTAGATCTTTGATTGTAATGCTATGAAAGGAAATATTTTCAGGATGTTCTAGAGTTTTGAATGTTAATAGATTATCAACGGCCAGCGGGGCAAAACTTAACGACCACCCCGGGGGGGGGCAAAAATAGTTGCCACGCCACTGTTATAGGATAAAAGACTAAGGGGTAGCAGATGACTATCTGCACAACGGAAATGATTGAATAAAAGACTAGATGAAAATAAACACAAAAAAATCGTAGAACTTTTAATGTATTACAACCATTATATAAATACATCACCAATGTTGAATGTTTAGTAGTATAATTTCTATAAATAAGTATTACATAATTTCATTTGATAATAATGGATCATAGTGGTACTTGTCATACAGTTTCTGACAGTCATCTTCAGAAATCTTCTCCCAACCATCTTTTTTCATATGATAAACTACAATGAACAAAACAATCGTCATTCAACATTATATGAAACTAAAACAGAAGAACCTTTAAAGAAGAAGAACAAACACATAACTCAATATAACAGGCTTCATTTATCATTAGCTAATACATTATCTTCCATCATAAATAATACGAGTATGACAGATTGTTTAAAATGAGGTAATATTTACTTTAACACGCTCAAGGTTAAAAAACAAAAAAATAAATGCTAGAAGAAGGAAAGCTTTGCTTCAAAGATCCGAAGAGTTAATCGGATGATTCTATATCAGCATCGTAAAAGTATAGGCAAGCATGGATTTCTCTTAGAGTTATAATTTTAATATTATTTACGGAATATCACTCTAAAATGGTGCTGTGGATAATTTGGAGTTAATTGTGAGGCAATTTCTATTGAAAGTTACACTTTCAACTATTTCAAGTTCTCAAATTTAATCTTGTCTCGTTTGTTAACTTATACCACAACCTTTGTATTTGCGAATAGGACTCAAAAACTCTGATTTCAAAGGCCACGAGTAGGAATTGTTTAATATATATTATACATAATAAACACGTGAAAAAAAATCGATGTGTTTATTCCAAACTGCATAGCCCTAGAGATGTCTACAAATATAGATATTTGTTGGCTTAAAGGTACCAAATCAAACGCTCACTTATACAATAAACGCATTCACCAGAATCAACATGCTTCAACTGTTCATCAGTGAAAAACTTATATAAACACTATGAATTTATATAAAATATTATAATTATAATATATATTATAAATGTTATATATTTTATATATACATATTAAACGGGTCCAATTCATAAAATGGTATTAAGAGAGAAACCACCTCCTTACCAGGTTGATTGGTCTACATGGAAATGTTTCCCCTGCTATATTGAAATTACTTTAAAATTTGTTTACTATGACAAAACTGAATATTCATTTATTGTTTCCGTTTGTAAACCTGTTTTAATTAATGTCCAAAAGAGAAAATAATAATAAATATGTGTAAAACACAATGACGTATTCATTGGTTTTGTTTTATCTATGAAGTTGGTGATACTGTGCAGGTGACTTAAAGTATTTAATTCATGGACATCTTGACACAGATTCAATTTGTAATTTCCTTCTTAAGCTAATTTCTTCAATTAGTAGATTGACACAAGACAATTGCTAAAACATCAGATTTAATTAAAAGATAGTATACATTATAAATCATAACAAACTGTCCAACAGATAGAAATAATCTACTTGCCTAAACCAAGAGAATTGAATAACATCTATGTTCAACACCAAATTTTAGCAATTTACGACCATAATAAAGAAATTTTGATAGAAGTAGATGCGAGTAGGTTAGGATTAGGTGCTGTTTTGAACAACGTCAGGATGATGGAATATTTCATCCTGTAGGATATTTTTCCAAGAAATTAACAACAGGCCAAGTAAAAAAAGAAATTGCTTATCTGGAGTGTCTTGCTATTAAAGAAGCTATTGTTTATTGGCAATATTATTTAATTGATAAATCATTTACAGTCACATCCGATCACAAACCCCTACTAAATTTAAAATCGAAATCAAGAATGGATGAAGCAGGAGATCTCATGCTTTACCTATCACAGTATAATTTCAAAATAATTTATAAGGCAGGAAGAGATAATATAGAGGCAGAAACGTTATCTCGTAACCCGGTTCTTGAATGTTTTGACAACAAAGACGATGCTTTAAAAGTAATAAACATGATACAATTAGAAGATATACTGGACAATCAAAAAACTATTGCAGAGAAATTAATAATTCTAAGAACATTATAAATGAAGGCGGTATCAACTTTAAAGGTTTGAAAGATCGTAAAAGCATTTGTGTCTCAGAAGATTTTGGGAAACAAATCATTGATTAAATATATAAACATTTTGGACACACTGGCTCGAACCAAATAGCAAATACGTTACGCCCCTTTTATTATTTTAAGAATATGGATGCTATTATTCAAAAATTATGCAAAACCTGTGAGATCTGCATAAAGCACAAAATAAGAACAAACAGAGCAGTCGGATTGCTATCAAAACTAGGACCAGCGCAACATCCATACCATATAATGTCGATAGACACAATTGGAGGCTCTATCGCCAACAGGCTGAAAAAAAATATATGCATTTATTGGTGGACCATTTTAGTAGTTATGCTTGGATTCGTACAACCAGTAGTCAAACACCTACGACTTTATCAAACTCTTAGACCCAATCACCTCTAGATATGTTGTTACAACATTATTAGTAGACCAGTATAGCAGTTTAAATTCAAAGAAATTTAAAAACTAACAAAATAGAACTTATTTTTACGTCTGTAGACAATCCCCAGTCAAATGGTTTAAATGAACGTGTGAACCAAACATTAGTCAATAGAATCCGATGCAAGATTAATAATAGGAACGACCGCCGCCCATGGACAAAACTAGCAGAGTTATGTGTTCAGGAGTACAACAATACGATTCACAGCGCTACATGATATTCACCTGCTTATCTTCTATACGGCCATACAACAGAAATTCTACCAGCCATATTGCAAACAGATTATGATTTACATAAAGACAGAATACAAGCAATGAAGAACTCAGAAGAAATATATTTGAAAAATAAAAAGAAAGTGGATAAGAACAGACCAGAACATGAGTTTGAAGAAGGTGATATGGTGTTTGTAGCCAATGGAAATAATAAATAAAATTAACAGGAACAAATTAGACGAACTAAGAAGTGATCTTTTTCGAATCAAAAGAATAATTTCGAATACCACATACGAAGTGGACTGCGGAAAAAGAAGTACAGAGGCCAACATGTTTCACTCATCGAAATTGACCCCTTACTCTTTTCTTAGTGGAAAAAAGTTATTCTACGGAGATGTAAAACACAATGACGTATTCATTTGTTTTGTTTTATCTATGAAGTTGGTAATACTGTGCAGGTGACTTAAACTATTTAATTCATGGACATCTTGACACAGATTCAATTCTGATGTTTTAGGAAAGTAGATTATTTCTATCTGTTGGACAGTTTGTTATGATTTATAATGTACACTATCTTTTAATTAAATCTGATGTTTTACCAATTGTCTTGTGTAAATCTACTAATTGAAGAATAAGCTTAAGAAGGAAATTACATGTTCTCTATATTTTTAACGAATTGCAAATTATTTTGTTATATTCTTTTTTGTTTGTGCTTTTCATTTTAATATAACACGTCATATAACATTTAGAGAGGGTTACTTTACCTCAAATGATAAAGCAAATATACAATATAAATATTAATCCTATGTGGAAACTGATATGGGAACACTTTCAAATAAAATAAAAGCTCTTTTCACGAAATATAAATAGTAAAACTAACTCTTGGTAATTGGAATATTAGTGCTTTGATAAAAGTGTAGCACTAAAATATAGCAGAGTTATACCTTTAGAAAGGTATCTAAAAGAAAATAAACTTGATTTTAGGCTAATAATAATAAATAACTGACCATTTTTAAATCATTAGTTGTGCAATCAGTAATTGTGTGGTATTTACTCATTCTGAGTTTTTTCAAAAGTCTCCACACAAATGAAGTTTTATTCAACAACAACGCATTTCGAACACTTTGTGTTCATCAACAGGAAAACACTAAGGATGTGGTGCTGAAGGGTTGGTCCGGTGAAAACCGGGTTTTTAACCAACTTCAGCACAACATTGTTGGTTTTCAACCAACCCAACCCTCCAGCACTACATCCTTGGTGTCTTCCTGATGATGAACACAAAGTGTTCGAAACGCGTTGTTCTTGTTCAATAAAAGTTCATTTGTGTGGAGACTTTTGTAAAAAGGTTTTCACCGGACCAACCCTTCAGCACCACATCCTTGGTGTCTTCCTGATGATGAACACAAAGTGTTCGAAACGCGTTGTTGTTGTTGAATAAAACTTCATTTGTGTGGAGACTTTTGCTTGTTTATCCATTTTACCTCAAATAAATAACTGGCATAAAATATTGCTGAAGATTTTCAGTAAAGTTATTACACAATAAATTTGTAAAGGTACAATGCATGTTTCCTTTGGAATTAATACTTTAATGAATTATTACCTCTGATGATTCCTCCTGAACAAGGATCTCTGAAGGTTGCATGAAATATAGCCCTTCGAGCCAATTCGTAAGCTTCATTGTCAGGTAAATCTTTCCTGTAACCTGAGTCAAGGACTCCCAGAGCATAAACTGACCCTGAACCTACACTGAACACAGTTCCTTTAGTTCTCGATCCTTCACTGTCCACATAATACATACTTGGACCCTGCAATCATGTTCCACATATAAAAGTAAAAAATAAAATCTGGACTGGTCTACACTCAACTTTTTATAACTAAACCCCTTATCATAAATAATATAATCAATTTAACCCAATGATTTATTTTAATGCAGATACTTCCAACAAAAATGAAATGAAATTACAGGAGTTAAAAAAAATCATACCAGAAATAATGATTAAAATTAAGGTCAGAAGCAGTTATTTAGTAACATTAATAATTAAGTCATAAAGAGAGTCATTAGTAGTGTATGATGTACTCAGTAGTGTTGCCAATGCCTACGACAGTGATTCTCAACTTTTTATTCGTTACGACACACTTTAATAATTGAAAAACCAACAATTAGATAAATTAAAAAAAAACTGAGCTAATAACTGTTACACCTGTAATAAGATATATTTTGTAAAACTAGCAGACGATAATTTTTTCAATGGAATATAAAGTAAAATTATTTTCAAAGTAAATACAATGTTTATTTAATAATAAATTGTAAACTATAGTTAACGCGAAATTTGAGGTTGGTGTTTTTTCTGACTTCATTTATACTTTGGGCGTAAAAATGATAAAACTACTCTTATGATTATCATTTCAGCGAATTTATAAAACCTGAGTAAAGTGTAAAGTTAATAGGAATATTCTAATTACTATTTAATCTAGTTCATTTTGAATTTTATTTAATATTAGAGATTTTAAATAGGTCACGATTGGGTATCTACTTTTATTTTAAATGATGTTAATAGTTACGCCATTTTCTTGCTTGATTCCCTTCAAATATATATTGATTCTATTTATTAGAAATGACCAGAAATGTTTATAAAATGTTATTATGCACGGGATTCGGTTAGCCTAGAAATTGTCCTTAAGGATCAAAAATTAAGAAAACTGTTTTAGAATATGGACTAACTTCTTATTAATTTTCAAAAAGCTATTAAGAAATATTAATCAAAAGACAGTAAAATACAGAATATAAATGTTAAGTTCGATATGATTAATATGGTACTATTATTAGGTTTACATTGTTTATTCCAATAAGCCAACATTTATGAACTTTTTGCCTTGCATTACGAAAATCTCTCATGAAAGCAATTTCAAATAAAGAAAAATTTATAATTATTTGGAACAATCAGAAATACCAGAAAAAAAAAATATTTCAATATAAAGCGCTTTTCTCATGATGCAATACTGTCCAAAGACAATGGGGGTTCATTTCCTTCTTTAGTACAGAAGAGGGGAAGTACAATAACTTTTTTTTTTAAGACGTAGTGCTATGGTTACCCTCAAATAATAATAATCCGAACTAGTGATCAATTCTTCAAATAACATGATGATTGTCTTATATAGCATTTGTCTTTGGTAGTGACGTAAGCTGTCAGTTGTAATATTGTGTTTTCACGTAGAAGTTATATGTCTTCTGGTTTTACTATTATTGTAACGCCGGATAGTTACTTCTTCGACTTGAACTGTCATTACAATAACACCGACTTTCACATATATGTTCCATTAATTCCGCTCCATTACAACAAATCTGAACTCATTTCAAATACTCCTATAAAATCTTCGATTACTTTACCCGGGTACTTCAGACAGTACTAATGCTCTGTTAGAAAGTCCATATTTATGGAAACTAAATGTAAGTAGTATTTTAATACTACTAGAAGGTAATTATACTGGATCGAAGCTCTAATTGAGCTTGATTCAGTAAATATGATTTTACGCCTCACAACTCGTCGATTTGTTGGGTTATAACAGATTAGTATAAACTGTGCATTACCCTCTTGTCCCATCCAGCAAAAGTCAAGCCCATGGACAGCCCCATACCCTTGTAGCTGTAAGCAATGTTGGACATTATCTTGGAGGCGGCAGCTGTGCTAATGCGCTCTTTGTTACGTAATTCATACAGACGACACTGTTTCGACAACACTCTATACCAGTAGACGCAATCTGCCGCACCGCCAGCTAAGGTCCCCAACAGGTATTTGTTAACCTCAACAATCTTCTTCATTACCTGAGATCCTGTCAACAGAACGATAGTAATAACAAAACATCAACTTATTACTCATCACTTTCATTTATTCACAAATCTTTCATCTTCTATTAAGACATGCATTGTTAAATCGCTACAGCATACGAAAGTCAACACTAGACAATTCACAAGCAAATGCATATCACATTGCAAGGAATAAGGTGAAAAATAATAATGTGTCTATGTAATATTTAAATTAAGGAAAAAACAAACGTAGAAAAAGGTAAAACATAGTTAGTTACTAGTAGAATGAAGTAATTAAATTTAAAAAATAGAAAACTGGTTTAAAAGTGATTGTAAAATTTAAATTTCCCCAGGTGGAAACACCTGGGAAAAATCAGTTTAATCATTTAAATAACTTCCACAGAACTTTAAATTAGTTATTGTTCAACTTCATTAAAGTTAACCTTTCTCAGATGGATTAGTTTTTTTTAGGTGTTCATCATTTTCATTCACTGTTTTATGGTCACCTCAAGGCAGCAATCAGAACCAATTTAACTATGATGTTAAACACAAAAATATTTCTTGGCCTCATGATTTTAATAGGAAAATTTTAAAAATAGGATAAATGGATAGGAAAAAAAGTATAAATGGTGCTCGATCAGTGAGACCCATTCTAGGTGGCATACAAAATAAATACAGGGCAATCGGAAAAATTTTACTAAATAAAATACAGGACTTATCTAATAGTAGTAGCAGTTTATGATATTTAGAGCAAATATACTTCCTCTGCAAATATTTATAATAAAATTAAAAGAATTGAGAATACTTTAGTTTTCTTTTGTGACAGAGGGATTATCATACAAACTGACTCTGGATGAGGACAATATTGACCATACAAATGTAACTGACAATATTGCGAATAGGGCTTTGATTAGTACGAAGCTACAAAAGGGAAAGCCTCATCCTTGAAAAGATAAAATTGAAGATTAAAAAAAGCATGATTTCTCAAATTCAGTGCTACCTATAGAATGTGAATCTTTTATACATTCTACTCGACATTTAAAACATAAACCATATGCTTTTTGTCAAAAATTTATTTTTCCTTTTAATAAAATGATAGTATCTGTTTAGAAACATGCAAATCATTCCGTTTACTGCTTTAAAGTAATCATTATTTGAAAAAATGAATGACTAAATGTGAAATAAAAAGTCTCGGAAGATATCTTGTTAAACTCTATCCTCAAAGAATATTAAATTCAAAATAGCCAGGCCTTCTCTTTTTGCATAAATCACTATTAATAAAATCGTGTCAATCAGGACCAAAAATATCATCTCAGAAGAATATTCCTATCAATATTAGTACCAAAAATCAGTATTTTTTTGTTATTCAGTATCTGTTTCCCTAAATTCTGATAAATTAAAATGCGCATGAATTTGTATAATTTTAAAATAAAGTTGAAATGATAAGCATTAATGTCAAGTACATTAACTTACAAATAAAGTAAGTTTTCTTTCAGAAGTTACAAATACCAATTTCCATGTAGATAGATTACGAAAACTTTATTTTCTTCAGTTCTCTATATCAAGGATACTAATGTTAAACCCCAAAGAGTAAGCAAACCAAACCAATCAATTTGAATACTGCAATAAAATTAACCATGATGCAACTATGAGATATTTCTCAAATGCAGTGTGATAAGCAACTAGAGGATGATTTTTAAATCGAATTATATTTTCACTAATTTCAGGTGAATAAAAAATCACTTTAAACATAAATCCTTTAAGTATCATTAGAAAGTTAGCAATTGAAAGTCGTTGAGGTTCTTGTATTCAGTTTTTTTTTAGTCTCTTTATTTTGCCTGGTGCTGTTGAGGAGTAAACTATATCCGAACTTCCAACAATAATTGGTGGTATATATTGAATATGTGCCAAGAGAAAATGGTTTTGGTGGTAATTTTCTCTTCTCCTTCCCTATATATCAATCCTTTCATCCAGATTTATACCCAATATCACAGAAAATATAGCCTTTTGAAACCATCCAATAATTTGTACAACTATATATATATATATATACAAAAAAAATGGTTTAGAATATCATTGTATGTAAATATTTTTAATTTAACTGAACCTATTTCTTTATTTAAGCAATACAAATTTTAAATAACAATGTAATTTGAATAGTTTCAGATATTCTTAAACTTTTTATTCCAAATTTTCTATTAAATATTTAATTCTTTCAGAGTGCACCCATTATAATTAGCATTACCATCTTAAAATCTATCAAATATTAAATTAAAGGATAACACGTTCCAATCATCGTAGCATAAACTCTGCTTAACTTCTTTGTATTGTTCTTGCAGTTTACAATATTCATAATAGTAAAATCACAAATATTATTTTCTAAAACGCATGATTTTCTCATTTAGATAAATGAGTAACTCTAAAGTTACTCATTTCAAAAAATAACGTTCTATAATTTGAAATATAAAAATGTTAAGAATACGCACCAATGGATCTTAAAGTAAAATAAAGGTTGCATGTACTCTACTCTAGGACTTAATGAAACTAGTTCAGAATTAATGGCAGTATTGAAACAATAAATGAAGAGCTTCTTACCAATAAATGAGCCTCCTGTGGCCCTGGAATCTGCAGCAATGATAACTCCATTATCCGTAACAAAACCTAAAGTGGTTGTACCATGATTCATATTAATTTTGATCTCTCTACCAAATTCATCTCTTTTAAAATTAACTCGGCTTGACAAAGGCTGAAACATAATTTACTTTCAAAGTTTGACATACACTAACACCAAACTAAGCGGTCATTTCATTATTCAAAATTATAAGACAAAATGGCCCTTGAAGTCTTTTAAACTTGTCATTCGGGCTTTCCGTCCTTCATTTTCAGAAATAAAAGAATCTTACAAATATCAAACAGTAAAAACAAAAACTTACATTGGTATATGGTGGAGCTCCAAGTTGCATTTGATCAACTAGATTCATATCTTGACTCATTACATCTTCTAACTCAGAATCATTATGAAAATGGGTTGATAAATTAGTTTGCTGGAAATTACAAAGAGATTCTAAAGCCATTTTTCTAGGGAAAATACTTATCAATCCAAAACTAAGTATGAACTCTAGGTATGACTTTCAAATTGTATGTAACCTTACAGTCAAGGGTCAGGTTACAAACAAGTTTGCCAAATCACGAAATTTACCAGGAACAAAAAAAATAAATATTCGACTTTTATTATATTATTAATATTAATATAATTAATATTAATATTATTAATATAATTAATATTAATATTATTTTATTATTATCAAGTAAAATATATTATTAAATTACTTAACTAAAACATTTAGAATTATACCTCCTTAACTTGTTGGAAGCAACAAATACCCTCCACCTATTTACATGTAAACGGCTTGGTTTACTTAAATTACTCTTTAAAATACTAGATACAAATTACACATAATTATTTATATATTGAAATATGTTATTGTACATCAAAAGTTTGAACTCAAAATATATGCGCTTATTGCAATTTCAATAATTCAATTTTTGTTCTACGTATACGTAAGGCTTTCCATACGTAATTCAAAATAATATGGAGATTTATAAGCTATCAAACTCTTATTTATAATGGAAGGTTTTCAGTTATTTAACAGTAGTGAAAATTATCAACATCAATATTTTTAGTAGGTCGAAGAACTATGCCTGCCATCAAACTATATGATAAAAAAATGATATAGAGATGGATACTAACAACTAAATCTAGTTCAGCATCAAATTTCAGGTAATTTATTAGGACTTATTAAATTGAAATAATAAATTATCAAGTGTAAAATGAACATAGATGTTTACTCCTGCCCTCTATTGATAATAATATTTATAATAGCATTAATAATTCCTGAACATTTAATAATTAATAACAATCTACTCACAAAATATGATTTCACATATCATTATTAAAAAAATTAGATTCATAGCAGTTGATCAATTTAATTAATATAATTATTTCAATACGTCTACTACAATGTTGTGATTATGAAGGAAAATGATCATAAAATAATAATTAGAATCTGTGGCTAAGACTTTCCGAAACACCGAACATAAGATGTGTTTAAGCCTCTAAGTTGTATGAGAACCATTGTATTGAATTTAATGGTTATTTATTATTTTGAATTATTGTTACTATTATAATATTCACTTAAATTCATTGATTTCCTTTTCCTGCTTTACATAGCTACTGCTTTAGTATTAATGTAATAATTATGTAATAATGTAATTAATGTAATAATTATGTTAAGGATATGGTTAAGGGTACTGAATAAGGTTACAAAATAAATAAATACTTGTGTTAAAATTGGCTAGCTGTCTGTTGTACTCTAGCGTAATACCAGAAAACTAATTCAGTTTCTTCCTTTTGTCGATAGACAGCACACCCAGGATTATCTCTACTTGTTGATACTGCTTTTAATATAAACATATACAATTTAAATGAATACAATATATTTCTGAAATCAAATTTTCTGAAATATTTAATTTATTTCATTTGATTTAAAATATTTTGTTCTTTGAGGGCTGAGATAACAGAATGCATAATGATCTTATTCTACTTCATATATAATTGGTAGAAATAGTGGGAACTGATATTTGAATCTTATTGAAATTTCAAACTACTATTAGTTTTTTAAGTAAATAACAATTAAGTTTTTATATTAATTCAATTTGTTATAAATGTAACTAATTGCTCCAGGATTGTGGGGTTTAAAAAAAAAATAATATAAAGTAAATGCATAATACTAGAAATATTTAAGAAGAAGTGAGTTATTTAATCTATATACAGCGATTAATAAATTAGATTTTAAAGAAATTAGATTTGAAAATTATTTAACACTTCACAGTGAAACTGTTTTTGAAATAATAAAAGAGCTTGCCAAGCACACGAAGCCTGTTTCTTATTCTTTTGAACTATATTAAAGTCGTATTTATTTCTATTGGAGTTATTAAGTCAGTAGTATCAGTTCTTTACTACTACCTCTGTTTTTTCTGAAACCTTTCTTATATAAACCTCATTTTAGGTGTTTGTCCACCTGTAGATATAAAATGTTGATGGATTTTATGACCATACTTTTCAATTATCTGTTTCTTGGAAGTGACTCATATATTTGAACTTTTTTAAAACATTCTATATAAAAAATAATATAATATTAACAAAAGTAGGTACTTGGTAGTCGTCCAATACATTTAAACAAGTGAAAACTAGTCCATTAATATTAAGGGAACTGAAACACATTCGCCTTATGATTAGAAGAAAAGAAATACTAAGCATTCCACACACAAAGGATTTAATCACACAACACGTTTCAGTGTTCATCGTCAGGTCACACCTACAACACTCACACAAATTCTTGAGTAAGTTCCTTACAAGCTTGCATAGCTTGTGAGTTAAAGAGATAGCCTTAATCAAAGAATTCACCCAAGTCTTAACTATTGATTGGAATAACTGTTGTAATTTTACTATGGAATAATTTATTAATTGCTTCTAATTAATTGAACAAGTAATCTGGAAACTTAACAAGGACAATACTAATTTTGTACTGATAAGTTATCCAAACATGATCATATGGTTATGGAAGAAAATGGAAACAAAAATTGAAAAGACTAGGTAGGATTGTTGTGAGACATTTAAAAACATGCCTGAGGGGACTGCACAACCTGAAAATGAACCATGTGTTTCTGTATACGTTGACTAAATGTGTAGCTTTGAATATGTTGTTTTGAACTGTGTAAAATAAAAGCTGAAATCAAGAATCTCCTTTCGTTAAATTATTTGATAACGGACCCTCAACAGGTTATGGGCCCAGGCCGTTAAATATTGTTAATTGATCAAAGTTGTGTGTTTGAACTTGGACTCGTGTTGCAATTTGTTTGTTTGTATTTTTGAACAATGGAAGCGACAAAAGTAAACATTGGCCTTCTTGAAGGAAAGAAAAACTGGTCTACCTGGAAATATAAAGTAACAATTTTATTGAAAAGTACTCCTGGTGCACTGGATATTGTGGAAGGGAGAGTGGTTGCACCTGAAGATCCTTCAAAGGATGCAAGTCCATCAGTGGTAAAGGCATTTGAAAAAAAATTATGAAACTTTTACCAAGTTAGATAGTATTGCTCTATTGATTATTACTACTAACATGACGGAGGACACTTTGAAGTTGGTGAATGCGTTTTTCTAATTCTAGGGATGTTTGGCTGGAATTACACAGGTTATTTGATGGCTGCAGGGAGGACAAAGCATTTGACTTGTGTATTCAATTTTTTTTTGCTATAAAATGGATTTTTCTTTATGTTGTAGAAGGCTATATGACTGTTGAACTCAGCCCTCTGATGTTGATTTCTTGAAGAAATATTGCAACTCCCAAAGAAGAATGGATTTTTCTTTATCTTGTAGAAGGCTATATGACTGTTGAACTCAGCCCTCTGATGTTGATTTCTTGAAGAAATATTGCAACTCCCAAAGAAGAATGGATTTTTCTTTATCTTATAGAAGGCTATATGACTGTTGAACTCAGCCCTCTGATGTTGATTTCTTGAAGAAATATTGCAACTCCCAATGAAGAATGGATTTTTCTTTATGTTGTAGAAGGCTATATGACTGTTGAACTCAGCCCTCTGATGTTGATTTCTTGAAGAAATATTGCAACTCCCAAAGAAGAATGGATTTTTCTTTATCTTGTAGAAGGCTATATGACTGTTGAACTCAGCCCTCTGATGTTGATTTCTTGAAGAAATATTGCAACTCCCAAAGAAGAATGGATTTTTCTTTATGTTGTAGAAGGCTATATGACTGTTAAACTTGGGTTTCAAACAAAGCGCAGCTGACCCTTGCCTTTTTTATTCAAATAAAGGGGTCTGATAAACTGTTGGTGGCTCTCTATGTTGATGACGGTTTGGTTGCATCCAGTAACAATGTCATGCTCAACAAATTCATTTGTAATTTGAAGGAACAATTTAAAATTTCCTACAAACCTGCCTCATACTATCTTGGTTTCGAAATAAACCAGACTGATGATGGATCTGTGAAGATCAGTCAGTCCACGTATACCAAACGGATTCTCGTAAAGCTTGGAATGGACCAGTGCAACCCTATTTCAACTCCCATTATCAACTGCCCTTCGGAACCTGTCAAAGACTCGTGTGCAAGCAGTAAACTTGGGGCTTCATCTTACCGACAAGCCGTTGGGTCACTCATGTATTTGATGACTGGTACTCGACCTGACATCTCGTATGCAGTTGGAGTTGCATCCAGATCTTTGGAGAATCCTACCGCGCAGTGGAAGCGTGCCTAGGCCCCGACATTCTGATTTGTGTTCCCGATTGGGACTTGTAGATATGTAAATCATTGTTTGTTTTTCAGTTTTTTTTGATGTTGTTAAATGAGGGAGAGTGTTGTGGGACATTTAAAAACATGCCTGAGGGGACTGCACAACCTGTAATGAACCAGTGTTGCACAACCTGTAAATGAACCATGTGTTTCTGTATACGTTGACTAAATGTGTAGCTTTGAATGTGTTGTTATGAACTGTGTAAAATAAAAGCTGACATCAAGAATCTCCTTTCGTTAAATTATTTGATAACGGACCCTCAACAAGGATTAATAAAATTACCATGAAGTAATTTGAAAATAAGTTATAAAGAATACGATGGTCTCATTTTTTAGGGAAAACTTTACAATACAACTTTCCTCCTTTTTATTTACAATCACTCCTTCTATTTTCAACTTTCCTCCTTTTTATTTACAATCACTCCTTCTATTTTCAACTTTCCTCCTTTTTATTTACAATCACTCCTTCTATTTTCAACTTTCCTCCTTTTTATTTACAATCACTCCTTCTATTTTCAACTTTCCTCCTTTTTATTTACAATCACTCCCTCTATTTTCATCTTTCCTCTTTTTTATTTACAATCACTCCTTCTATTTTCATCTTTCCTCCTTTTTATTTACAATCACTCCCTCTATTTTCAACTTTCTTCCTTTTTATTTACAATCACTCCTTCTATTCTCAATTTTCCAATGATCATTGCTTCCACCCCCCTCTCATTCCATCTGTCATTGATACACACACTCTCTCTCTCCATTGTTCCTATCTCTCTTCCTCTCATCTCCTTTCTCTCCACATCCCGTCTTCCTTTTCTTTCTATATCTTTCTACATACTGTTCTTTTTATCTATCTTTATTTCTTTTTCCATGATCCCCAATCTTTTCTTTTCTCCTGACCCATTTTCTTTTCCTTTCTCTCTCATCTACATTATCCACTTCCCTTCTTATCACTCCCTCTTTATCTTACCATTCCGACCTATCACACATTTCATTTCTGTTCTTTATTTCTTTGCCTTAGTATCTGCTGACAAGAGTTAAGAGATATCTGATTGACATTATTGACCAAAGGATGATCATAATTCCTAATCCGGATTTCCATAAAATTCTTTCTGCTTAGAAGTAAATTTCAGCTTTTTTTTTTAAACTTTGCTACTTATCAGTTTCAGAAAAAGAAATTCATGTTTAACTTCCTAAGATCTATAGGTAAAATATTCATAATTGTACATCTTAGGTCTAGACTAGATGGAAAATTAAACTATGATTAAAATATTACTGGATATTCCTCCAATAACAGAAAATAAAATTTGAATAACGGAAAAATGATATTCTTTTATGATAAACAAACAAAATTCTCCACACAAATAAGGTTTTATTCAACAACAACGCGTATTTAATACTTATTTTATTAAAATAAATAATAAAGTAATTATTTATTTTTTCGTAGCCTAAAAAAATGATTTATTTTATTATGAAGACTAAAAAAAGAATTTTGTTATAAGAAATTATCAATTTCAATTCTAATGTCGTTACTACTTCTCCATTGAAACGTAAAATGAAATGTTAAAAGTACATTACATAAACCATACACAATATTAATTACCTCTACCTTTTAATTAGTAATATTTATTGCTTTTAAACTTATTATTCATATTCTTATATAAATTTATATTCATATTCGACATGAATAGTAATACTTATTTATGATTATCTGTAAATTTTCCCTTTCAGACCCTGAAAACAAAAAAATGTTTTTAATTAGACAAATTTTAATTTCTGTAATATTTTTTTTTTTCTTTTTTTTATAATAGCATCTATATGGCTTTGTTTATTTTTTTAAGTTTCATTTTTTTAAAACCTTTGCATCTTTTATTTAGAGGTTTACTATTTCATATATTCTGTTAAAGATTCAGACACCTCCAGAAGGTTACACTTTGATGAAGGTTACACTTTCCCATGAATTGAATAATTAAATGTTCTAATAAATTATTAAATATTACCCTCTCTATGTTAGTTACACGTAATGGTAGTAAGTTGTTCTACGATTAGTATGTTGTAATGTATTACTAAATCAATTATTCAGTTCTGGAAGAAAAGAAAGTATTTTAACTGGTAGTTTAGTCTGCTTGGAAACGAGCACAACAAATGGATTTTATCTTCATTTAGAAAAAAAAATTACTTTAATTTATTAAAGGTAACTATTTTAAAGTTTACTACTTTGTAAATTTTTAGAATACATAATATACTTGTACTAAGATTCGATGTCATGTAATATAATATATGTTGCATGCAAAATAAATGGACTTGTTTAAAAAAAAAGACTTGTTTATATTGATATAAATAGTGAAATATACTTTTTTATCATGCATATTGTCAACATATCACATAAGTCAGTAAACATCAAATTATTGTAAAAATGTGCCTTACCTCTAATACTTGTACATGACTAAATGAAATTACAGAATAATCCCGATATAAATGATTCATCCGGTTGCAGTTATTTACCAGAGTGTTCTGAGGTAAAATGGATTAACAAACAAAAAGTCTCCATACAAATGAAGTTTTATTCAACAAACAACAACGCGTTTCGAACACTTTGTGTTTGTTCATCATCAACATAATTACGAAATACATCACACTATATGCATCCTACTATATCCACCAACTTAATTCCAAAAAAAAATACATCCCACTATATTCAAGAAACAAATCATCATTTGCAGTTAATACCCTAAATAAATTGAAACTCACGCAATTACGGATTTCACAACTAATGATTTACCAGAGTGTGTTAACAAAGAATGTTGATTATAAACACTCAAGATTTAAATTTGTAAGAATTTATCTATTTTTTGATTTTTTAGCTTCCATTGGACTGGATGAATACCCACCAGCTGTTTTTTTTTACTTATGAAACTCTAGCATGTGAAACGTTTATGGCGGACAGGTTTTATCTAAATGGTATGTCTGACAAGACGATCAATTGAAAGGTAATATAATATTTTGGGCTCTAATAAGTCTCATCTACACTTTTATCTGATGGTATATGGTGCTCTTTTTCTTTTGTTGTGACACACTTTCGTTTAATCCCTCTATCATACTATTTCCTTCGGAGTTTTAAGGTGGGTCACTGGGAACTTTACTAGGCAGCACATAATCCTCGCGTCATTCCTTACCACAGTGGCTTAGAAATTATCTTTGAGATAAAATTATCTCAGATAATTTTATCTGTCTATAAAATTACCAAAAAAAATTTTTTTATGTAAAAAAAAATATTTTTAATAAAGGGTTCTGATTAAGTTGATACTAATATAAACGTAGGTAGTCAAATATAATATATACAATATTAAATTTTGTAAAAATTTATTCAATCTAGAAAAAGAAATTAAAGATTTCATCTTTGCTTACATAACAATCCAGTGTGATTTATATTAGAAATAGGGAAAACCGTCAAACCTCGTAAGTTGTTTTTCCTACTTCTAATATAAATCATACTAACCTCAGTGGTAGTAACAGTATGCATCTATAACAATCCAGTAATTGACTACGTTTTTCAATCTGGCCTTCTTGGTGGGAAAGTATTCCGGGCTTTCCATTTATATAATTCATTATTATTTTAGGAATTCATTCAATAATAATGCATTTCTTAATTATTTAATTCATTTTAGTGATATTAAGATATTTTAATATCAATATTTATTTTTGATTGATTTTTAAAGGAAATTTAATAGGTAGTTTTTTTAAAATTAATTTAAATTTTGATAATAATTAAAATATTTAATGTAGTAATAAAAGAGTGTGCAGAGATTTACTTTAATTTTTTTTTTGTTTCTGTACTATTATTTTTTTTATAATTAAATTAATTTATTGTTTGAATTATGCAGTTGAATTTTCTAAAATTATTCTTTCAGGCAATGATTATAGAAAAGAATAAAACGCTCTTAAATTCTAGTGAGTTGGAATTTTTTCAAGATGTTTGTATTCTTTAACATTTTGAAAGACGAATGATACAGTTTAGCTATTTTTCGTTCTTCTTCAATTTAACAAAGAATAACAGCTTTGAGAAATGTGATGAATGTTTGTTTGTTCTCAACTTAAGGAATTTAATTATAATCGTATTATTACTTTTCTGATTTTTTTTTTAATATACAAAATTTGCAATTAAAAAAAAGAAATCAAGCAGCACGTAGTTTGCGCCAATATTTAAAATAAGTTAAATTAATATTTGTTTTTGGTAAACAATTTTATCTAAAATCAAACGATAGAAAGTAAAGAAAGATAATAAATTTTATGTTTGGCAAAGATTGCGGAAGAGGCGTTTGAATTCTACTAGAGAATGTGGGTTCTTTGCTCTGTTAATAAGCTTGCTCCCTGTTAGGGGCTACACCAAGATAAAGAAAGATATGAAATATGGGCTGCAAACAATAGATTGAGTCCATTGTCTGCAAAGTACAATACTCGGCATATTTCAATTGTCTCCCGTTTGTTCCCTCTCCTTTAGCTCAGTCTTCATCTAAATTAAGACAATACAAGCGGTAATTAATAATAGTTAACACCTAAAAATGAGATTATAATTGACTTGTAATTTTTTCCCCTTATTTTTAATCACTTGAAAAGAACAATTAGATATCATTAAACGAAAGGACTAACTTTTGATTTTATACTTTTTAATCGTTAATTATTACACCGTTTTTAATAACTGTTTTCCATCTATGTTTATAAATATCTGTGATATTGAACCAACTTTAATAATCAGATCATGTTAACATATTTCGCATTAGTCATGTGTAAATATGACTTTCTTAAAAAAAAAATTAAAGAATCAAATAAAATAAAAGCACAGAAAAAAGTCCACATAGATGGAAACTGAAAATTGATTAACGATATTTCGAAATATGTAATCTGAAAGAAGTGAGTAACTCTGAAGGCAATCCAAAACTGAGTACAGTTTTGAATCCCTCAAGAGTACTCAAAGTACTCCGATTTGAGTACTCAGACTCCCCTCGCTAGTTCGCGGTTCAGTGTTTCGCGGGGTCCTGAAATATTCAATTAAAAACTAAAAAATATAAAAAAATATTCTAATGTAATTCCAGTAATAAATAAAAAAATACAACTCGTAATGAAAGAGTACAGTAGTTAGTATTAGAGAAGAAAATATACAGGATTCTTCTCGTACGATCGAAAAAGATATCAAACAACCAATGACTTGCTGGTTCAAAATATATTCTACAGTATTAAATAAAAGGCTAATAAAAACTATTAAAAAATATTCAATAAAGACTAAAAATTAATGAAAAATATTAAAACATAATCAATTATAACAATAGTAACAGCCTTATTATTTACTGTATAATACATTAAGAGTATAATTCTCTCTCTCTTTCTCTCTTATAGTCGGTAAAGACGTAATTTTTTTTATTAATTATTTCTTATTTTTTTCTTTTTGTTTTTCATTTTAATTTACTACACAGTACAGAATTCAGTAAGGTCAGGATACTCTCTCTGTTGAAAAGGTCGTTGTTAGAGCTTTAGAGGCTTTTATAAAAGTGCGTGCATTATTCGCGGATTTTCGCTTTTCGCGGGTGTCTTCGGTCCACATTATCAGCGAAAAGTGAGGGTTTGCTGTATTCATAAGGTGGGAAAGACATTTCGCTCAAGTTTAGTCAAAAGTAAATTAGCAAAAATTATTGGCATTTTTGTATCCAATGCCATACCCCGGCATGATGAATAGGTGGAATGCTTTATTTATTAAATGGTCAAATGCTCAAGAAGGCTTTGATTATTCATTGGTTCGAAGGAATTTATAAAATACTAGCAAATGTACCCGTCTTTGACGGAATCAAAAATGCTATTATACTTGGTATTCCAAAATATCAATTATATTATTATACTAATACTACAATTAGAAGTTATAGAATAGTAGAAAATACCATTATTAGTACAGTGCTAAACAAATGCCTCTGTATACAAAGATTAGATTTTAAGTTAGACATACATAAATCTACAATCAATGTTTCAGATTTATATGTCTTATGGTGGCAATATTTTGTGAACAAACCGACGGTCAGAAATTATTCTAAGGATACATATGGCTACTCTGAAGTATGAAACGTAAAGAAAACTTGAAATGAGTTAGTTCTAATTAACGTGCTCACAGTCAAAAGCTAGCACGCAAGCCACTGGGCTACTCTGGTTCCATACCTTACTTTATTACCAGTGTTTATATTACGCAAATAATAAATTAAAAAAAAATATTTTTGTTGTATTTATTTATAATACATTTGCACTACTATCATCGGCGAGCAAGCAAGCTACTGGCTACCCTAGCTAGATCTCTTTACTTTATTACCAATATTTATATTATCCACATTTTAAATTCTTGAGCACATTTACTTGAGCAAGTAAACTACATTTGACCATGTGAGAAAAACTTGGTTTCGCTACCTTGTATTCCTGCGTTAGATGAAGTCTCCTTTTGCGACTTAGTTAACGTCATTGCGAAATAGACTCTGACCGGACTTTGCAATCATTTCAACGTAAACAGACAGTGGCTCGGAATCAATGGTATGTGTGGTATACACACAGACTCCCAAATACCACATCCAGTCATTATGTCCGCCACTATGGCATATCTGTGTAGAGCACGAACTCAGAGTCGTGTCCCGTTGCACAGTTTTGGGGCACTCATGTTTCGTAACATGAAATTTGTTACTGCTACTAAATTGCAGCATGATTGGTTCTCCTACATTAAGTTTTTACTCATGAGCAAGCAGTCCAGGAGAAATAAATTCAGAGTCAAGAAATTCAATTAGATAATGAACTGCTTCTTCATCACTAATCCAATCTCTTTACTGACTTGTAAGGTCTTTCCTCGGTATGATATAGCGTAAGAACTTGTTCTGTCCGTATTAAGAGTTGAGAATTGCCCGTTTACAAAACTATTTATTCGTAATAGATAGTACATCCTCAACTCTGGGAAACACTTTTTAAAAGATTTCAAATACGCAATATATTCATATGCTCCAATGAAATTAAAATCAACTAACAATACCTACTTGTGCTGAGAAACCTCCACCCTACAATTCCTACTGAAGAATTAAAAGAAGAAGTAAAGTCACTCGGGTTCAGTGTACGGAACATTTCTAATGTTCTGTCACCATCGAAAGAAAAGCTGCCACTTTTCTTTCTCGACCTGGAGCCCTCTCCAAAAAATAACGAAATCTTCATGGTGACACACCTGTATGGTTGCCGAATTAGGGTGGAGGAGCCCTACAGGAACAAGTTAATCGCCCAGTGTAAGCGCTGCCAAGAATATGGTCATACAAAGGCGTATTGCAATCATGTTCCGCGCTGTGCCAAGTGTGCAGACAGCCACTGGAGCCACAACTGCCCAAAACCCCGGGAAACTCCAGCGAAGTGCACCCTGTGTAAGGGTAATCACCCCGCCAACTATCGGGGATGTATCACCCATAAGCAGCTTCAAAAGTTACGGAAAACCAGTCACACTGCCACTAGGCAGCCATTTAACAACCGAGTGGCTGAAGCAACAACTCAACCAACAGCTGAACGACCCTCGACAAGCGAATGCCGGCCATCTGTAAGCTACGCAGAAGCACTCAAAGGGCCAACATCTTTTCAGGAGCCTCACCCGCTAAGTAAGCCATCCTTTATTCCTCCCCCACCCGCATCCTCTGACATGACCACAATGATGTCCTCATTTCTTTCGGAATTTCGCTCTCTCATCGGCCCGCTGGTGACTCTGCTTACCACAGTAGTTGAGAGAGTAATTCCCTTACTTTCCCGACCTCTTCCTTAACCATGCCATCTCCTCAATCTCTCACCATTCTGCTTTGGAATGCTAACGGTTTGAGATCCAAGTATAACGAACTAGATGTACTATTACAACAAAATAGAATTGATATTGCTTTAATAACAGAAACCCACCTTACTTCCAGATCTTACTTTTACATAAGGAACTACAGAACTTACAGAACTGACCATCCCTCAGACATTGCCTGCGGTGGAACAGCTATCCTAGTACGAAACAGCTTATCCCACTTCCTCGTTCCTAATGATTCCTCTGAGTCACTGCAAAACACTGTTGTTAACCTGTCCTCCTCATCCTTTAATTTCAATCTAGCGTCTGTTTACTGCCCACCTAAACACAAAATTACCTATTCACAATTCCTTTCTTTTTTCAATTCGCTTGGTTCTCGCTTCTTATCTGGTGGCGACTACAATGCAAAGCATCAACAGTGGGGCAGTAGAATAACAAACCCTCGTGGTCGTGTCCTCTCTTCTGTGCTCTCCAGTAATCCTCTGAATTACATCTCCCCTCCTGACCCTACCTACTGGCCTGCAGCGTCAAACAAACGGCCAGATCTCCTAGATTTCTTCATCACGTCCCAGCTATCCTCTCTCCATCACCATGTTTGCATACTGAACGATCTTTCCTCTGACCACAGTCCTATTCTTTTAACTCTGGATATTAATCCTATTCTGGTTACTCCCAGAGCAACACTAATAAGTGGTCCAGTTGATTGGAACCTATTCAGACAGAATGTTGAAGACAATATTGACCTTACTGTCTCTTTAAAAACCCACGACGAAATTGACCACGCAATTGAACAACTAAATTTAACAATAGCAAATTCAATTAATATATCAACGCAGTACACTTACAATCAAAAAACATTTACAAAAGACATCAACATTCCTTTTTATATACGGAATCTTATAAACTCAAAACGGAATGCTCGAAAACTCTGGCAGAGAACTCGTTACCCAAATGACAAGCTAACCCTCAACCGTATCACTCACCAACTTACAACAGTACTAAGAAACTACAGATCCCAAAAGTTTAGACAATACACTGAAGGACTGACGACTGACAACAAATCGCTCTGGAGAGCAACCAGAAAAATCCTATCCTATAATAAAGTGTCTGCTCCCCTCAGGCAGACAAATGGTAACTGGGCAAAATCAGACGAAGAAAAGGCCAATCTGTTTGCCTCCTACCTTACCACTGTCTTTACCCCCCACCCTACTATCCTAAATCCTTTATATGTGGCAAAAACAATAGAGAAGTTAGACTGTCCTGTTCCCTTGAGTCTTCCTCCAAAAGCGTTTACCCCGTCCGATGTTCAGTATGCAATAAAAAACCTCAAAACCAAAAAAGCTCCTGGATTTGACCTAATTACTCCATTAATTCTTAAAGAACTCCCCAAAAAAGCTGTACTCCTCATTACATATCTCTTTAATTCAGTTTTGCGTACAACTTACTTTCCAATATCATGGAAACATTCCCATATCCGCATGATACCCAAACCTAATAAACCCTCCCACCTGCCTACTTCCTACAGACCCATTAGCCTGCTACCAATACTAGGAAAGATTCTAGAAAGGCTAATCCTAAAACGCATTATTCCTCTCCTATACAAACAAAATATAATCCCCGACCACCAGTTTGGTTTCCGGCGACACCATACAACAATACAGCAGTGCCACCGGGTTGTAGACGCCATCTCCTCTGCTCTAGAGAGAGGCCAATATTGTTCGGGTGCGTTTCTTGATGTTTCTCAGGCTTTTGACCGGGTTTGGCACCCAAGCTTACTATGCCAACTAAAAGACATCCTACCCTCAACATACTACCTCATCCTTCGCAGCTACCTGACCGAGCGATATTTCCGGGTGTGTGAAGGAACTGCTCTCTCTCCCTATTTTCCTGTAAATGCTGGTGTGCCTCAGGGGAGCGTATTGGCTCCCACTCTTTACCAAATATACACTGCTGATATCCCAACCCATTCCAAAACTACTATTTTCACCTTTGCAGATGACACAGCAATATTATCCAGTGACTCAGATCCTATCAGCTCCACTCAATCCCTCCAAGAACATTTACTCATTTTGGAATCTTGGTGCCAGAAGAAAAGAATTAAATTAAACACTGAGAAATCCACCCATATTACGTTCACACTACGAAAACAAAGATGTCCTCCTGTTTATATTAACCAATCTCCCCTCCCAGTTGCTAACGTAGTGCGATACCTGGGGATGTACATCGACAAACGACTAACATGGAATCCACATACAAGACTGAAACGACAAGACCTACTGAGACGATACAAGACGCTATCTAGACTTCTTGACAACAGATCAAATCTGACACTACAAAACAAAAGACTAATATACACTGCTATACTTAAACCGATCTGGACTTATGGACTAGAAATCTGGGGATCAACCAAGCATTCAAACATCCAAAGAATTCAAGCAGCCCAATCCAAAATCCTTCGCAAAATTGTGCAAGCTCCCTTCTATGTTTCGAACGATACCATACACAAAGATCTTAAAATTCCCTTCATCCACCAAGAAATCCAATCCCGATACCGCAAATTCCATGAATCTTTGCCCACCACTATAAATCCTTTCATTCACGAATTATCATCTCTCCAGATTCCTAGTAACCCTATTAGAAGGCTGAAAAGATGTTGGCCCCGAGACCTGCTCTGAAATGTTGGCTGTCAAGTTCACTAGTAGGATGTCAAGTGAAATGTAGGATCACTAGTTGCAAGTGATCCTAACAGTCTATATGGAGTACTACCAATGGGTGGTTTCTCCACTCTTTATTCGACCTTTATGTAGCATGGATCGTTGTTACTTGTTACCCCGATAAGGGTAGTTGTAATAGAAAAAAAAAAAAAAAAAAAAAAAAAAAAAAAAAAAAAAAAAAAAAAAACAATACCTACTTGCTTCACCTGTGTATTTTCAAAACAAACTTGCCTGTGAAGTAAGGAAAATACGCTTAAAGCCCTATAACTTCGTTTCTGTACTTAATTATGAATCTATTTAGAGCCCATATTTTAAGTTAGGCATACACAAGTCCAGTGTCAAAGTTTCAGCTCGCCATGACTTATGGTGGCTGAGTTTACTTGTGACAAACGTTTTTGCTTTAAACGTCCATAACTTCACTTCTACGTTGAATTCCAGATAATTCAGAGCCTATCTTTTAAGTTAGACCTACCCAAATCTACTGTAAAAGTTTCAGCTTTATATGTCTTGTGGTAGCTGAGTTTACTTGTGACAAAGTTTTGCGGACAAACAGACAAACCGACAAACCGACAAACCGACAAACCGACAGAAATTTTTCTAAGGGTGGATTCGGTTTCTCCAATGTATGAAACGTAAAGAAAACTTGAATTGAGTCAGTTCTAAGCAATGTACAGACAAAATCATTATTTTATTTATATAGATTGGATGCTAATTTTGCAAAGGGTTGAGGTTGTAAAATCCTGGGCAGTCTAGAGTTTCTAAAGTGATTTCTGTAGACCCTTGATGCAGGAGTCTGTGGCAAATTTAAATTAATTGGGGTTGGCGGGGGGAGGTTAGAGGAAAACAGTGCGGCATTTTAGAGAGAGTATTACGAGTATAAAGGAAAAAATAATAAATCGGATATAATGTTTGTAGTTCATCAGAACATGGTAAATTTCTTATATGCTGCACCAAGGTTCAACCTTGAAATGGAAAGAATGTTTCGTAGCAGATTTGTACGCCGATGCTTTTCAAGGCAAAACAGCACCTGCTTTCAAACAATTCGTCTATGCGATTGCAAGGGTGAAGAGAACTCATCCCAGATTAGCGCAGTTATTTTTTTTATAATAGAAAGAAGTGACATTTGATTCAAGGCTTTGTTTATTTATTATTTTACATGTTTGTTTGTTTTTTTTTTGGTTTTGTGTTTAATTTAGTTTGTTTTTGTTTTGTGTGATGTCTGTCGTAGACGACCGCCTCCGCGAGGTCCACCTTGGGCGCGCCGTGGAATGCAGGATCGCAAATGAAATTTGGGAATCTGTTGAGTATCATGGCGTGGCTAAAGGGCGCCTTTACGATGTTAAAAAAACATCGACCTGCTCTGCTTTGTTCCATATAATGGTCGAAAGGCTAAATGGTATATGGGAAGAAATCAAAACAGGTTAAATTTCTTATGATGTTACTTATGAATTACTATTATAATTCAAGGTAAAATATCATCATTTATTTTAATGATAACAACATACTAAGCTAAAATTGTGAACAGCAAATTTAAATTCGAAGATGTACTATTGTTTTACAACCCAATATTTTACTCAAATCCAAATTCAAATGTTCGCAGTTTAAAATGCAACTCGTCTTTGCAATGACTATGAACCGAGTACAATGACCATGAACCGAGTACAATGACCAATACAAGTGTGTGGACTGAATTTAAAAATTCCTGTTCACGCGTCTGAAAACCTTCTATTTGTATAGGTAGCTGAAGGAATAACAAAAAATAATTTTATCCAAGTGCACTTCAATAAATACAATTCAATAGAATACCTAAATCATCATGCTTTTTTCAATAAAACGAGTAAAAATACATAATGATCTAATTAAATATTGTTATTTAATTGAATAAATTGATTATTGTACAATACAAAAAATGTTATGCTTCGGAAATAACTTTTATTTTAGTTTTCATTTCTGTTCGAATTGAATATTTATAGGTTAGACACGACAACGACTCTCAGGTCAGCTACTATGTTAATAATTAAATACTAAATTAAGTTTAGGTAAAGCACGACATTCATTGACTGTTATGCCGTACGAAGTTTGCTTGGTCAGCTAGTTCATTATAAATTATAATGAGTTTTAATTCATAAATCTATTATATATATAAGAATTTATGTTTGAAATATAAATTTAAGTTAAAACACTGAAGGTAATGGAAGTTGTTCTAAATATCCTAATATGCCACTATATACCTCAAGACATAGACATTTTTAGAGTTATAAAATTTAAAAAAATGTTGGAAGTAATATAGTAGAAGTTCTTGAGGATTAATAAATTTTCTCTTAACAGAGAAAGAGGGAGTGGAGAGAAACCTGCTTCAAACTTCAGATGTATGATTAAATTAAATCATAAACACAAGACACTGAATTGTATTAACACGTTTTCAAGGAAGACTATGGGTGTGAGTTTCTTTAAAACCCTTAATGTATATACGAGTTTGATTAAATGTATACCGTGTGTATAAGGCATACATAAAATGTCATTTAATTCGGGGTAGGCTTTATTTCTATTTTTAAGATGAAATTTTTCTCTGCGCTATTCTCGTTTCTTGATCCACAAGAAATAATTTATATTAGAAATAGGTAAAACCGTCATACCTCGTAAGATGATCCTGGAGTTGGAGCGCTTTCGGACGTTGTCCATCTTCGATTGCAACGAACCTACTTGTCAGTAGGTTTGTTGCGATCGAAGATGGACAACGTCCGAAAGCGCTCCAACTCTTACATCATCTTACGAGGTATGACGGTTTTACCTATTTCTAATATAAATCATACTAATCTCAGTGGTATTAACAATATGCATGTATTTCACAAGAAATAACTTACTAGTGCTGACAAAACAGAAATTAACGAGTCAATGACAAAAAGAGACAATATTTATACTCCATCGATAATATTAAATTATCTGTGTTTAACATTTCACAGTAAATTATTTAAAAAAAAACAGCGCATGTTGCATTTTGCTAGAATGGTCAAAGAAGTGCAATCATTTTTTATTCAAGACGATTAAAAAAAATCACTGTTTAGCTAGGCTATCTTGATCTATGGCTTCGTGCAATTTAATAACGAGGGCAGCAAAGCATTATGCAAAATGAATTACATAATCTCTTGACACAATTCCTTGTAAGAGAAAGTTCAAATAGAAATTAAAAATTATCAGAACTCACGGTTATAAGTTAGTTGAAAATTATGTTATCCTATAATCCGACAGCATGAACCAAACTGGCAGTTTTGATTAATATTTATCATTATTCTCAAGACCACATTTGACTAATATTCTGTTGACAAATTCGTATGAAATAATGTGATTAATTATAGCTTCTTTTAAATAAAAGTGTTTTATGACTTCTAAAGCTGGTGGATATCATAATTTAGTTTTTTTAAGATAAACCTGAATATGGAGAATTAAATAAAAAAACAAAAATGATAAAAATTATTATTGAAATGGTGAAATTATTGAATTTATTTAATTTTGTGTCTGGTAGTTGCATGTTCCTTTTCGTGTGTAAAGTCACCATCTTTGGCTAGTTATAAGGTTACAGTGCTTTCAATTTCAATCTTTTCAAATCTTTGCACATATTGTCCCCTTCTCCGCAGATGATACGTGAGGTTGTTTATAACTCCTGTGTAAAGAAAATGTCTAATATACTTGTGTTTCAGTAACAGATAACCAACTAATTTCAAAATAGATTCACTGGAAGCAATCCCGCATACACGATCTCTTGATGTTTCAGTTGTAACGGCTACATTTTGTTGGCTTTTAGAGTATTATTAAATGTGTTTCAGAGAACCTTTTTCAGCAAGAATAATTGCTTTTATTATGGCATAAGAACAGATTTATGGGATAAAAACATACATGTGCACTCACTTTTGTGTGAACAAAAGTATGCACACACAATAAACACAAGAGCAAACACATTATAAACACAAATATGCACAAACATGTAAATAAATATGAAACTTAATATTCATTTATATGATAGTGATTGAAAAATGTCTAATATTTTTTAAATGATTTTGCAGTAATACATATTGAATGAAAAAGTAAATAGCCGTAATAACATGATAACGACAACCAATATACTACTTAGCTGTAAAATATTATGATTAAATAAGCTTTGGTGTTGGATATTAAACTAGAGTGTCTTACTCCAAGAGATAGCGAGAAAGACACTCTACTTTGTTAAAAATTAACAGTCTAAGTTACATCAAAGTCTATGCTAATGTGAAATATGGCTTCTTTATACATTCTGAAGTGCTAATCACTAATCTTAAATCTTAAATAAACATGGTGGATGTTTCTTGTGTCATGGTATTTTTTTATAACTAACTTCTTATTCTAGTCATTCAAATTGAGTTTGGACATTAGTAATCCGTAATCAATTGCAGCCACCGATGACTACAACTGATTGTTTGCTGTCAGTTATCGTAATCAGTTGCTAATTATTACGAGACTTCCATAGAGAGGTGTGTGATTGGGGTATATTTCATTGTACAGGGCTATATACTATATATCCCTATATAGTACATATAGTATAGAGCTATATAGTATATTATACCATATATATAAAAAAAACTAAGATCTTTCAACCATAATAAGAAATTTCAACCTAACTAAAACACATCTAGGAAAATATCATGGTGAGGGGTTGAGAGGAATGGGAGGGAGGAGAGGTTATTTTAAAAGGGCGTAAAGTGCAGGAAAGGGCAATAGTCCAGGGAGGGATGTTGGGGTAAATAAAGGAGTACAGTAATAAAAAGTAAAAAACTATTCGCTAGCTGTCAACTCTCTTATTTGAGGCTATTGCCCTCGTTAGAACTGAGTCAAGTTTTAGCAATACATACTAATGTTTATAATATTTGATCTATTAAACTTAATCGGAGAGTATTCGATAATATTTCTTAACAACACCGATTTTTCATAGGTAATGAAAGAGGGTTGACAGCTAGTGAATAGTTTTTTTACTTTTCCTTACTCTACTCCTTTGTTTACCCAAACATCTCCTCTGGACTATTGTCCTTTCCTGCACTTTATACCTTTTTAAAATACCACTCCCCCTCCCCCCCCCCCCCCCGTCCTCTCGAACCCTCACTATGACGTTTCTGCATCTTCTTGTATTTTAGTTGGGTTTATGACTCTGACGAAGACTCTTGTTACGTTTGGAAGATCTTAGTCTTTTTTTCCCATTTCTTATTGTTGTTGTTTCACGTGTTTATTGTGAAATAATGTTATATATATATATATATATATATATATATATATATATATATATACTTAAAAAAACGGTCCAGCGGACTTTTTTTAAATAAAATAAATTCAAAACGAAGGAAACACACAGAAAGACACAGACATAACTCACATCGATATTTCGATAACTCAGGTCGCCGCCCTGTCTTCCTGCGGGACTCTTCGTTCTTCGCTCTTCACACCTCCTGATGATGACGATGGTCGAAATATCGATGTGAGTTATGTCTGTGTCTTTCTGTGTGTTTCCTTTGTTTTGAATTTATTATATATATATATATATATATATATATATGGACGTGTTTATTTGACGTCCAAGAGTATGATCAGCCCACCTCCTCATGGCAACACACACTCAAAAATATGAGAATACAACCTCTCTTCTTCCAATGCTAGGAATTTTTTCACATTTCATAAAGTTCTTGCCATGTTTCGGATTGAATAGAATATGACGTATAAGCTATTGCGGAATCAATTTGCAAATGGTGACATTTCTTGAATGGTTGATTTCGTTCGATGTGAATATATGATGTGATTGCTTGGCGAGCTCTGTTGATCATTTGTAGAGAGCGCTACATCAGGCAGTGTACTTCACTTTATTGCCATCAGGCGATCTAAATATTAACTTAAAAGAAAATAATCAAAACTAACCTTACATGAGATTGCTCAATACGCAAGAGTCATTAAATACATCAGAAATATTTGATGTCAGTATTAAAAAAAAAAAATAAAATATATATATATATTGAAGTATAAGCAACATTATATGCTTTAATTATTAACTGAACAATTTCATTATTTCATCTGATTATTGAAATTTATGAATTCAAATTTATTCATTAGTTCAAATTTATGAATTCAGTGTTTTTTAATATCTTGAGTCAGTCGTACACATGCGAGCTTTTTAATCTTTACTTTCAAAACATCAATCTAATTGAAACTGTATTACCTATTTCTGTTTTTTACCAGGAGTGTCAAGATCAAGGTTTATCTACACCATATCAACAACTGGAGCAGATACAAGCTATCTGATACACATCCTGCCAATGGTTTAAGGGAATCAAACCTCCAGCTCTGCGGCCGAACTAAGCCAGCTTAGTGGCTAATTCACAAACAGAGGTACTTATGAGTTATTTTACAATTATGAAACTATTATTTGGAGAATTGGCAAAATGAACATGAAAAAGCAGGAACATCTAAATGAGTTTTATATAGTTCTAGTAATTTCAATATAAATAGTAGAAGCGTTCTTCAAAAAGCGTAATAGATACTATAAATACTCACAGTTTCATCTGTAGTTTCTGTAGCATAAAATAGCTTTAGAAATTTATTTATCAACGTCCAAACCAGAGTAAAAAAATAAAAAATGTGACTCTGAAGTGAACCCTGACGAAAACTAGTTGTTTCTGTTTGAAAGAACTGAGTCAGATTTTCTGAATTTCATACTATGCCTTTAGATTATGATTTTTATTTCATTTGATTACAGTGAAATATACAAGGTTGTTAGAGGTGGTTAGTAGTTATATATTGAATGTAACAATTTGTTATTACAATATTAACCATATATTTAAATTATCTTTAATTGATAAACAAATGCGTGTTTACCAGTATTTTGAACCTTAATTGACTTAATTATTACTCGTGTACATTATTCAATAATTCCAAAATTAGTCATACTTATTTCAATTTCTTTTTGGATATGAGATATATATAGTTTGAATTCCTATAATTTTACAGTAAAGAAATATGCATAATATGTATATGATTTTATACAACTTGATTTTTATATTTATTGATTTTATATATACAACTTGATTTTAATATAGTGTTTTCTAATCATAATAACGTGGGCGACATGTTAATAAAAAACTCTACCAGCGAATTGGAGTCCGGTGGTATTTACAAAATATATTTACAATTTATATTGTATTTTATAATAATAATCTTATAATAATTGATTTACCAGTCAAACTGGTAAATCATTAAAGACACGTGTAAAACAACACCAATAGAACGTAAGTAGACAGGAAAAAAGTAGTGCCTTATTCTTGCATATAAAAAATGAAAATCATCATATTGATTGGACAGGAGCTAAATTTATTACCTATGAAAAATCGATGTTGTTAAGAAATATTATTGAATGGCCTCTAATTAAATTTAATGGATCAAATATTATATACATTAGTAACGGTCTCTTCAAACTTGATACTTTCGTTACGAGAGCAATACCCTCTTCAAAGAGAGTTGACAGCTAGCGGATAGTTTTTTTACTCTTTCTTACTGTACTCCTTTGTTTCCCCAAACATCCCTTTCAGGACATTAGTCCTTTCCTGCGCTTTCACCCTTTTAAAATACCACACTTCCTTCCCACTCTTCTCAACCCCTCACCAGATGTTTTCTGCATCTAGTGTTTCAGTTGGGTTTTTGACTCTGACGAAGACCGCTTGTTACGGTTGAAACATCTTAGTCTTGTTTCTTATTGTGGTTTGATCATATATATATATATATTGATAAAAGTATCGACTGTGGAATAGAAACAAAACTGAAGTTTATCGGGACTCGGTCAGTTCTTCAGGTTCAAATTAAACTCTCATTGCCAAAGTTTTGGTTTTTATTTAAAACCGAAATGTTGGAAATGAGAGTTTAATTTGAACCTGAAGAACTGACGGAGTCCCGATAAAATTTAGTTATATATATATATAATTTATTGAATTTTAAAAATGTGGAATTACTTTAAAAATTGGATAAACATTTCATGGCTGTCAGAATGTAAAATTTAATTCCTAGAAATGTAAACTTCTCGTACTTTTTTTTTTCTTCTCCAGAACAGGGTAATTTATGTTGGTTAAAATAATATTTTGAAAAATAAAAGAAATGTTTAGAAAGACCCTATTGGGATTGTTGAAATAGAAGTGCAATCTCTAGGCCTTAACATGCATGAGTCTGGAATGGACAAACCAACACTGTTTTCATTACATTGAACAAGACCCTTTTAAATGGTTTCTACAAACAATCATTCCTAACTATTGGCATAGACTGATGCATAAATTGCTTGAGAAAAAGGATACAGCTTTTACTTGAAGGAATTCTTAACGCTTAAAAGAATACCAAGCATTTGGGTTTTATTTGTTCCATTGAAGAGCAAAGACATATAAGGAATGTACCCCGGATAATTAATACATTGCTTGTTGTACTGCAGATATAAATAATAATAATTTTTAAATAACAAAATAATTAAATATATATATATATATATATATAATTATATAAACAATTTGAATTGTATGTGGACCATCTAATAGAAATAAAATGAATCAGGGTTTTGTCATTACCATGTTCAAACTGAACATTCAATGACAAGTTTCGATTATTCTTAATTGAATAATTCAGTAATTAAAACACGTTGTTTTTATTAAATGTATAGGAGGAGACAGTCATCAGTATTTTCTCCAAATTTACCTTTCTAATGTCTGTGTTACTAAAGTAAATCTAGTTTGTGATATCGGGGTTTCGTCTCCGGCCTGATGGGTCTCCATCTCTCTTTTCTCTTGAAGACGAAGTTTCTGAAAATTTGAATTAATAAGCGTGTTTCCTTACTATGAGTGTTACTATTCTTCGGTTTTGAAATTTTATATATATATATATATATTTAATGATCAAACCACAATAAGAAATGGGAAAACAAGACTAAGATCTTTCAACCGTAACAAGCGGTCTTCGTCAGAGTCAAAAACCCGCTTGTTAACGCTTGTTGACGAAGACCGCTTGTTACGGTTGAAAGATCTTAGTCTTGTTTTCCCATTTCTTATTGTGGTTTGATCATTGATTGTTGTTTCACGTGTTTATGTGAAATCTTTTTATATATATATATATTTGTGTATGATGGCAGCAAATCCTCACGTAAACATGTTTCATTAAAGTACACAGTAGCCTCTGCGTTAATGACTTTTAAGCTGGTCTGCTTAATTTTTTGTGTAATTTGTATTTTGTGTCGTATTAAAAAGTTTTACCTTTCGTCTGGAAGTTGTAATTTTCTTTTTGCATCTGCTCATGCCAAATTAAGATGTCTCTTGGGCAATTTATATGGATTTTAACACCAGCCCACCTCAAGGCTGTTCGTAAATTGGAGCAGACCAGCTTAAGAGTCGTTAACGCAGTGGCTGCTGTGTACTTTAATGAAATATAAATTTTATATATATATATATATATATATATATATACGATCCGTAACGGACAAATAAAAAACAATGAGGACGAAGAAAAATAGAGAAATTAAAAACACACACTTACAGTCTCTAATTTTTGGTTTGAACCATCTTCAGGAGAGATAAGAGAGAAAAACCAAGCGCTCTACTAGGCAGGTCTCCAACCATCTCTGTACCAGTGCACTTGGTTTCCCTCTCCAAAAATTATAGATTTTAGAATTAATATGTGAAGTACAATCAGCATTCAAACCAGCATAAGAAATGAGAAAAAAGACTAAGATCTTTCAACCTAACAACTGGTCTTCGTCAGAGTCAAAAACCCAACTAGAAGTTTGGATTTTTGACTCTGTCGAAGACCGCTTGTTACGGTTGAAAGATCTTAGTCTTGTTTTCCCATTTTCTTATTGTGGTTTGACCATTGATTGTTATTTCACGTGTTTATGTGAAATCTTTATATATATATATATATATATAGATAGATAGATAGCTTAAGTTACACAATAGTACGACACAGAAAAAAGAATAAAAACACACAAATTTTCAATGTTTCGAATGTTGTTTGTCATCAGAAGTAAACTATATAAATTTGGAACGTGCCAAATATTTATAATCAAGATGAAAGATCATTTTATTTCTATTATTTATATGAATTTAAAGAGATATTAATTTTGTCAAAGAAATATTTAATTTTTGCTATTTGGGATAGATGTTTTATAATGCATTTATACATAGGGCTGATGGTTTTAAATGAACTCTGTTCCGCTACAAGGGGGATCTCAGTTTTTTTTATCAGACATTTCATTTAATTGAGATATTAAATCATTTCACTTTTAATTAACCCTGAATTAACTACAGTCTAATGAAAATTAGTCATTTAAACTTTCATTATTTTTAAGTATTTTTCAATTATTAAATAAGTAATAGGATTAATATTTGACAAATTCATGATATTTGTATCATAGAAAGAAAAAAAGAAAAAAATGCGATATTAGTTATATTATAGAGACAGATTCCTTCCAAGAAATCACTGCTATTTCGTGATTGTCATCACTTGTGTGATGATAATAAGTAATTATTATTCAAAAAACTTTTGAATAATTTTATTGATTTAACGAATTTATATTAAACTCGCTGATGATAAATTTTCAAATCAACAAGTTACTTCAGATGTTTTAAAAGTTTCCAACAAAAATCTTGTATATACAGAGTAGCTATTGGTCTCGTCAGAAGCCAATACAGTTACAGTTCACCAATAGTATTTAAAAAGTAATATGAGGGTTGTGATAGGAATAACCTAATATTAGAGTTGATACCACAGATATCTATTTGATAATGTAATATAACAAGACATTTATACAAACAACTTTTTGTTTTCTATTCAACTATTTATATGGCATCTGTACGAAAAGAGGGACTCTTATTTTCTAACTGTAAATTAACAACATAAAGAGGCTTAGGAACTTTGATAAAATGTGTTTAACACTTTAGACTTTACAGAATACGAGGGAATTCTTGAAAACATATAAATGAGTTAAAAACAATTAGAAGTGAAACATATAGGTATACAGGGAATGTACAGTAGAGCAGTGATTACTTATGAAAGTATTCATAGAGAAGTTTGCTAAAAGGATAACTTTAAAGTCTAGAGAGAACTACAGCGTATGTCAAAGTAATGAAGAACAGTCTGTCCTTTACTTTCTTTGTCATTGTCTGAAAGTAAAAAAACAATGTTACTTCAGAAGACTTCTTGTTTGACAATCTTGAGAATCTAGCATCCACTGATATCAAATGGATGAGAATTATATTTCGCAGACGTATTTTTTTTTCTTTTATTGATTAAACCAGTCCTCAGAAATCTACTCAAATTTATTGATCTCTCGGGATGGTTCAAATGGATTAGTGAAGAGGGAGAATAGCCCTATTTTCTTTTGTGGTGTCTCAAGGAGTCAGTTATGACCTACGCGGTACGGCTACTATAATCTAACATAACCTATGAAGGTCTTTTACCTGTAGAACATTTATTTAATAATAATAATAATGGTATCCGCCTATGGGTAAATGATTACAACTTAATCGGAAACCTATAGATAGTAATAACTGTAGTCGCTTTAACGGAAGTGTAAATATGTTTAATAAACGGAAAAATGAAATGAGGCATAGTACGAGATGTTTCAATTGCCTACACCTATCTTATAAACTGGAATTTTGAACTTGATTTTTAAATATACGCTTTTGTTTAATTAGTTACAATTTTTATAAACTTAATAAATTAAGACGTTCTTATGTTTAATTAGCGTCATTTTAAGCCATAATTGAAAGTGAACATATTTTTGTTTAATTGATGTCAATCGTAAATATTTTTTTTTTATTATTCATGATTGAGAAAGAAATGATTTTTAAAGGAGCAAGAATGACGTAATCTAAGTAGACTTGATGGAAGAGAATATCGCGACAGGACAGCAGTGTTGAATCAGTTTCCAAAGAACACACTGGATAGTTGAATACTTTCAGATAAGAGTTAGACTGCAGATAAGGGTCGAATATTGATCAGTTGACTTAATGTGAAGTTTGTTCTAGTGGTATGTAACTTTAGTTTCTCAAGTCTGGACAATTTTCTCAACTATGTTTCTACTCTCCAATAAGCTCATAGCAATAATAGAGCTTTGAAAGTACTTTAATAGGCTAACTAGGAATGATAGCTTACTGAAGTTTGTTTGACAGTTTTGAATTTTAAAACTTACTTTAATTTACTTTTAGCATAGTTCTTTCTTGTTTTCTCTGCATACTATGTTGATTGACTGTAAATAACAAAATTAGAATACTATCTGACATTCAATAAAATATATGTATTTCCATGATAACCCGATCAAATAATTTTCCTTTATTGCGCTATTAGGCATACATAAGAGTTTTATCATTCCCGTAGAGAGGGCGTGGCGATAGAGGCGCCATCCATAGCTGCAACTGGTTTGAGGTGCAGAGTGCAGAACAAAAGACACCAACTTGATTGATAGATACAGGTGGATGTTATTTTCCTTGACTGTTTAATTCTACATGAATAAAAACCCAGTCTCTGACCGTTCTCCTGTAAATTTAATAATAAATTCTATTCAGTAAAATATTGATTAAGAAACGAATTCAATGTTACCAATTTTACCAGAAACGTAAGAGCTAAAAATGTTTTGATATTAATAATTTACAAGATGTATTCAATTTTATACATCACAGCAGATGCATAGATGACTTCTTCCTAATCGTATATAACGTAAATTATGATAAGATACTCTATATAATGACTATCTTAATTCAATAAATATAAAGCAAAATTTATGTATGAAATAGAAATACTGAATTACATTTCGCAGACGTATTTTGTTTTCTATTATTGATTAAACCAGTCCTCTAGTGGGTTAAAAACGTCAGTCCTTTACAGTCTTTTTGTTCGATCGGTGATTCTACATTGAAGTCTTACATTTTGCCTAACTAGAGTAGGGATCTTTAACAAGCACCCTGACGAAGCTCGGAACTGACTGCTTTTAACGTCCTCTCCGAGGGACGACGTACTCAGATTTATTCACCTCCTGCTTGAATAAATCAAGCGCCAGGTGAGTATCGAACCCTTGACCTACCAGTTCAGAGGTGAGTACGTTAACCACTGAGCTAACCTGGCCCCCTTCACAGATGTAACAAGAGGGAAAATTAGAAATATAAATATATAATGTACAGAAAACAAACTTCGACTGATCCAACAATCTATAAATCTCTCATTTACTCTTAACAATAAATAATATCAGCCCCACGTTTTATGAGAGATTGACTAATAACAGTACATATGAATAATTAAGTTAATTTACTATATACTCATATAATTCATATGAATATTTAGTCTAAAGCATGTGTACAAGCCACTTTGCTCCCTTATAATTCCTGTGTTTCATTCTGTGTTTTTTTTTTGTAGAAAATGTAAGAATTTATAACATGTTAACGGTATGAGTAAATTTAATAGGTCATAAATCCATTATTTGGATATGCGATTGCGATAGGTGAGAAATATTAGGTTTAGCGATAGGGATTCTTGAAGTAAAGAGAAAACAAATGTTCTTAATGCAGACAATTTCGCTAAAATCTAAAAGAATTGGATTAAAAAAAAATATATTTTATGTGAACAAATTGTTGTTATAACGTGTCATCTGAAACAGAAAACAAATCGTTATCAATTTTGAAGTATTTTATTATTATTAAAAAATATCATTTATATAAAATAGAAACACAAAATAATGTTTTTCTCTCATAATTGAAAAATTATGACTAATTTGGAAAAAAACACGTATTAAAATAGTAATATAAAACACTGCGTGAATTTTTTAACAATGTTAGAAGTTTCGCTGTGTAGTTCCCAGTGGCAAGAGGTGTACGGGGGTGGCATTTTGAGTGGTTAAAAATAGAAAAGAATTATAAAAAGTTAACAACAAATCTGAAAATGTATAGCAAACTGAATTTTCAAGGACGTAATTGTTTTTATATTTTATGTGAATAATACTATTTCAACGGATTTTTCAACTGTAATATTTGCAAATTAAAAATAAACTTATTTGAAATGTTTCAAAATTACTTTTTTTTTTAAAGCGGTTGAAAGTTTTTTGCGTATCCAGTTAATTTAATTCAACAATTTTTTTCATGATTTGAATTGTACGTTTTTGTTAAGAAAAATCTTTGGTTTTCTTTCGTGACATATACAATTACTGTTAATAAGATGAAAGTCTGGGACTAATAACAACAGAAGCTTGATTGTAATTCTATGAAAATAAGTATTTTGATAGGTAAACGTTTGGAAAATTTTTGGTAAAATTTTTGGAATTTTGAAGCTAAACGAATTGGTAACGAGAGAGGGTGGGGGTCAAGTATCAAATTTTACAACCACCCCTGGTGGCAAAAATAGTGACTTCGGCACTGGTATTGTGTGCCTTCAGCTAAACTATGAGTTTATTTAGCCGCTAAATAAATCTCCTTTTAAACGAGAAATGAATAATTATTTTTTGATATTTTACTAAACTATCTGCATAAATTTACAGTTGCTTACGTTTTCACTTATATTTACGAACTTTGGATGTTATTATAGATTTCAGAATATCCTATAAACGAAATGAACGAAGTATTGAAGTTAAATTTAAGCACACAATTTCTGCAAGGAAATAACATTTTTTACTTGGATATCACATATAAAGTCACCAAATAAACAAAGGTTATCAAAACGCGTTTCGAACACGTATTGTCGTTAGTCAGGTTTATCTAGTTGAAGTAAGAATGTTGATACGGTCATTGGTCGTGTAACAGACCTGACCTGTGTTCCATATATACTTTTTATAGACCTTTCCAATTCCATGTTCTCGGATAAACCCAAAGAAGAATACTACCTGCTCGAAACGCGTAGTTTTAACAATAAAACATTGTTCCGATAAATAACTAGTCTATAATTTTAATTTATAAGTAGACACAAAAAGTAACCCATTAAACGTATTAAGGAAATAGTCATATTTTTTTTTAACATTTATATAAGTAGAGTAGTTAATTTTTCAATAGTCCGACTACATCTATTTGGTTATTTTCTGTCACCAGTTGTTCTTAAGCAGAGTAACCTGGTATAAGGTTACCAAAAAATTTAGTTTGTCTTACCGTTAAGCTGTCCATGAAATATTCTAAAGGAATTAAAAAAATAAAAGCAGGCAGTACAATTATGTGTTTTCTTAAAACAAAAACAGATATTTAAAATTACCTATTTTTCAGTATAGTTTTGCATGAATAATAGTTATTAAAAATATCTGACCTTTTTTTTTACTCAATAGCTCAATCGACTATGCCCTTGAAAACATGTAAGCTAAGAAAGGTTGCCTTGCAAAAAAAAAAGAGACCTTTGAAATCGCTTTTCAAAGGTTATTTTATACTAAAGAAACAAACATATGTATTTCTTATATGACTGAATATTATTTTTTTTTAATTTTTCCGCATCTCAACAATACAGACAGACATTCATGTGATAATGGGAAAAGATTAATGCAGTTCATTTTAACAGGCTTATTTGATTATTTATCTTAACAACACCATTTTGTTATCTGCTATTGACTTTTGGTCTAGATGCCCAAAATGAATCTAATTTATGACTTCATTGATTAATTTCTATCAAAAAAAAGTATACATTATTTAGTTACAATGAAACCTAATAAAGACGAAAGTGTTTTGAAAACTTATAAATTCAATAGATTTTAATTGTTAAGAAACAATTGATCTTGAAATTAAGCAATGGCTACTAGAGAGAATTAGAAAGATAAGGTTTTGTTTTTTGACTAAATGAATTTAAGCGATGGCTGGGTTAGCAGTTGGGTTTTTGGGCAAGTATTATACACTGAGGCCTGTTCTGCTTGGCACTAAATGACGCCTGAAAAGCAATCTCCCCATTACGAGATCATAAATTATTGCCACATTGATTTCGTTTTCTCTCAAATTGGAAGAATTGCTTCTCTTAAAAGATATTAATCCGGCAGCCTAATTAACTATTCAGCCAACCAAGAGCCTTCTCTGATTTACAGCTTTTCCATTTTAATGAGTAACATTCATACTTTTCACTTTACTTTTTTTTTTATACAATTTCGAGACATTTAGAAAAAAAAAACAGAATTCTTTCATGCGATATTTTGATCCTTTGAAAACTGTCTCTTAAAAATAAAACTAATTATATTCGGCACAAAAGTGTGCAGACAACTTTTAAAAATAATTATAGTTCTTAACTCTAAACTGAAGTCAATATTCAGTTTAGATTAATTAATTCCATAAATAGAAAAGTTAGAATATCTATGAAAACATCATAATTTATTTTTTAATTTGAAATGTCATTTAATTAAAAACGAAGTTTGTTTCTTAGGTAAGTTCATAATTATAAATAATTATTTTTCGTCACCTTTTCTAATAACCTAATATTTAAATTAGGTATAATAAATAAAGTGTGAAGATATATATATATATATATATATATATATATATATATTATATATATATTGTTGAAAAGTACTTTTGTAATCAGTGAGATACGACTAGTTAAGGATGTCTGATGTTAGGGTGGCCTGTCGACCACCCTCCACCGTCAGTTAGGGTTTATCCTCGGCGCTTTGCAACAGCTACAATAGTTGCATGATCCGTGCATTCCCTTGTAAATCTTGTAGAAGATGTAGCCCACTAGAATCCAGCCGAGGATGAATGCCAAGATGAGGACGAATAGCTTGGTTGAGATGGTCGCACACCACTGAGTAGTTACATCGGAGGTTCTTTCGGATATTTCTTCAGATGTATCATCCGACTGATCATTTGAATTACGGCAGAGACTTTCGATTTCGATTTCCAGCTCTCGGGATGTTATATTCAAATCTTGCACGTTCTTCCTGATATGTTGAAGTGCAGCACACTTAACATGTCGAGTTTGATTGTCGTTTTCTTCTTACCTATTAGCGTTGCATATACTTTTGTCATGTCGATTTCATAAACGCCTCACACCTTGCCACATCTGTTGAATATTAGAGTACTTTTAATTTCATCAGTATTTCTTATCTTCTAATAACACGTTCAGTAATCATAGAAAACTCTCTTTCATAGGCTTAATCTTCTCTTCAAAAAGACAACTTGCTTGAAACTGAAATATAAAATATATATATATATATATATATATATATATATATATATATATTTATCGTTGGAAATACTATCCAAAACGGACAAATATAGTTAAATGTAGAAAAAAAACATAGGGAAATCAAAAGCACACGCTTACAGTCTCTAATTTTCGGTTTGAACCGTCTTAAGGAGAGATAAGAGAGGGAAACCAAGCGCACTGGTTCTGAACCTGGTCTCTGAACCAGTGCGCTTGATATATATATATGTATAAACGTATTGTTTTCTTTACCACAATTACTAATAAATACTTTTTCTCCTTCTCGGTGTTTGGTCAGGAGAGACCAAATTCCGAGAAGAAGAAGTATATTAGAAGTTTACTACGTGCTTGGTCACCCTATCTCTTTTCTTCTGGAGACGGATCGCCCAAAAATTTGAGTTTGTAAGTGTGTTTCTTTACTTTGTGAGCTACCTATCTTCAATTTTGAACTGTTATATATATATACTTATGAGAGAGAGAGAGAGAGAGAGAGAGAGAGAGAGAATGAAAATTAGAAGTAAGTACATTAAATCACAATTTTAGATTGCACCTCAGTTTTCACAGAGGGTATAGTTGTTATTAGTTAACAAGAGTTCAATAAACGACTCTATTTCCTTTTCTGGTATGAGGGTATTTTCAGTTGGTGTTATTATTACTGATAGATTACATGTGATAATGTTGCATTATTGCTTTTCTGCTAGAGATTCACTGTTTTCACAAATATTGGTCTATATACACTAAAACACACAAGGTCCCCCACCGGTTTTTATCCTTTCTATTCCTCTTTTGCTTTTATTTTCCATTTTCCACTCACATTCTCTACAATTCTATCATTTTTTAAAGAGTTCTTTCTTTTTTTTAACTAGTTTGAGTCTTTTTAAAAATTATTTCTGTTTTTAGAAAATATCATGATTACATTAATCGTATATTCAAAGCTTACTATTTTCTATTATGATGGATGAATTGAGGTTAACTTCGACTACCATTTTTTTTTTCTATTTTTTTAAATGCAGTTTATTTTGGAACTTAATTTGTTAAATTCTGTCTAACAGAAACGATAAAGGCGACAGAACAGCAATATATATTTAAAAAAAAAAATTGATTTCAATATTTCAGAAATTAAGAGTTTTTTTAAATGTGATTTTTTGTCATTGTTTATATTATTTGCAATGTGATAAAAGTGATGAACTTATCCACTATAATAGAAAAAAATCAATAAAATTAATTTACTTATAAGTACATACTAACATCAATATTTGACGTAAGATACTTCTTATTGTAATTTACACTAACCTCTACGGTCTAACGACTTTAAAAAATTTGTACTAATAATAGCTACATGTTGTATGTAATAACAGCATGTTAAATGGTTTTAGATGGAGTCTCAATGTTTTGTACAAGAAACGAACTGAACCAAACTTTGTTTGCTGAAATTGTCTTCTTTTTTTTTCTGTTGATGCATTTTGTTTAAAAAAGTTTGATACAGTATTTCTTAAATTCTTACAAAGTTGAAACCATGTATAGCAAATCTCCTAGTTTTTTTTAGATAGTCTTTTCTAAATTGAACTAGTTAACTGAATTCAACTTGGGAGAGCTGAATACTGGGAAAAAAGAGTTTGGATTTAAAGTCAGCAAACTTGTCGAGCTCTTACTGAACTGATCATTGCTGCGCTCTCTAAAAATACTGATTCATTTTATATTGCCTGAATATATATATATATATATATATATATATATATATCAGTGTCAAAATTAGTTTAAATATGGTATGAGTGCGATAAATGAATAGTAATAACCTGATAACGAGGTAGAAACACAAAAATCTATTTTTAATAATTTGTAAGTAATGACATTTAACTCATTCGTGGTTTATTGGTGTAACTCCTTATTTGATAGTATAACAAAATACTCTTGCAGACCTACTGTGTAAACTATCAACAATAAACTGCATTAAAATTTAAAAGAATAAAGAAGATAGTCAGAAAAGCAGAATTTGTTCACAATTTGAATACCATACGTATATTACTCGTCACCTTTTGACTAGTCGCACACGAATACTATGAAAATGAAAAAAAATTAAAAAGTTATGCAAACCTATTTGACCTTATATATCACCTTTCGACAATTCTTATACAAGATCAATGGAAATATAACATTTTATCGAATTCAGCAAGCCTACCATATTAGTTTTGATTTTTTTACAATTCCGTCACAATTACTGTGAAAAATGAAAAATTTCACCAAATTCAGCAGATTACCATTTTATTTTACTCTTCGAGTTTTGTCTAGTCTCTCTCGACTAGACAATTTTAAAAAAATTAAGCAGACCTACCGTCTTACTCATGGAATTTCGACTATGCTCATAGAAATAAATGATAATATAACTTTTTTTTCAAATTAAAGAAACTTACGATATTAGTGTACACCTTTAAACCATTTTGACACAATTACTACGAAAATTAATAATTTCATCAAATTCAGCAAAACCTACCATTTTATTATTCAGTCTCTCACGAATACTATGAAAGTGAAAAATTTTATAAAATTAAGGGAACTTACCGTATTACTCATGGAATTTCGACTATTCTAACACAAATAAATGGTAATATGAAAGTCAGAAAAATTAAGAAAACTTATCGTGTTAGTATTCTACTTTTAAATATTTTCACACAATTACTAAGAACATGAAAAAAAAATCAAATTAAGCAACGCTACCATAATCCTGGTTACTTTTTGACTAGTCTCACTCAAATCCTCTGAAAATATTTTTTTTTTTCTAAATTCAGGAAGCCTGGTATATTTGTCATCACATTTCGACTATTCTCACACAAATACAATGAATTTATACAATTTTATCGTTTTAAGCAACCCTATCACATTGCTTATCATCATTGTGACAATTCTAACAGGAATAGTATGAAAATTAAAAATAATAACAACTTAAGGAAACTGACCATATTTGTCTTTAACTATTGACTATTCTGAGGAGAATTCTATAAAAATAAAAAGTTTTATTAAATTCAGCAAACCTACCATTTTACTCTTCCTGCTTTTGACTATGAAAATGAAAAATTTCGTAAAGTTATGCAAAACTGTCATATTACTCATCAACTTTGTACTATTCTCACAAAAATACAATACCATTATAAATTTTATCAAATTAATCAAACTGCCCATTTTATTCACATCATATTCATAATTCTCACTCGGATAGTATGGAAATAAAAAAATTATAACAATATAAGGAAACTGAACATATTCGTCATCAACTGTTGTCTATTCCCTCCAAGAATTATATGAAAATAAAAAATTTTATCAAATTCAGCAAACCTACCATTTTACTATTCGTGTTTTGACTAGTCTCACACGAATACCATAAAAATGAATTATCTTAAAAAATTAATCAAACCTGCCGTACTACTCATGGAATTTGAACTATTATCACACAAATAAATGAAAATATAAAATTTTGTCAAATTAATGGAAACCTACCATTTTACTCTTTACTCTTCACGTATTGAATATTCTCACACGTATTCTACGGAAATAAAAATGTTCACAAAAATTTTCATTTTCATAGTATTCCTGTGAGAATAGTAAAAATGTAAAGACAAATACGGTAAGTTTGCATAATTTGATAAATATTTCCATTTCAATACTATTCGTTTGAATATAGTAAAATGCTGAACTTGTTAATTTTTCCCTTTTTAATAGCCGTCGTGTTAGACTAGTCAAAACGTCCGAACGAATGCATTAAATTTGCTAAATATGATAAAACTTTTGATTTTCATAGTATACGTCTGAGAAGTGAAAAGTAATGCAGTAAATTTTCAAAAAGTTATATTTTTTTTTCATTTCCATAGAAGCTGCTTCTTCAGAGTAGTCAAAAGAAGATTACTAATATGGGGACTTACCATTTACATAGTATTAATCTGTGAGTAGGTAAAACGTGAACAATAATTACGTGGTTGGAAGAATTTTATAATTTTTTCCATTTTCATAGTATTCGTCCGATAATAGTCAAAACGTCAACAGTAATATGAAATATATAATATCATAATTTATCATAAATGAAAAACATATTATGATAGGTCTGAAGAATTTGATAAATTTTTCCATTTTTATATTATTTTTCTGGAAATCTGGAAAAATTTTTTTCATAGAATTAGTCTGAGAATAGGAAAAATGTTAAGACTAAAAGAATAGGTTTGCTTAATTTGATAAATTTTTCAATCTTCATAGTATTCGTGTAAGGAAGTATTCGAAGACAAATGAAGTAAATTTTCAAAATTTTATATTTTTTCTATTTTCATAGAAGTCGCTTGAGAATAGTCAAAATGTGATGACTATTACCATAAGTTTGTTTTATTTGATAATTTTTTATTTTCATAGTATTTGTATGAGACTAGGCAAAGCGTGAACAGTAATATGGTAGTTTTTCTCAATTTCTTAAAATTTTTCATTTTGACTGTTGCCGTATTAGAATAGTAAAAACGACAATACGAAAACGATAAACTTGTAAACTTTGATAAAATTATTCATTTTGATAGTATTCGTGTAAGAATTGTCAAAAAGTGAAATATAATGCAGGAAATTTTCAAAATGTTATGTCTTTTAAACTTCCATAGAGGTCGATTGAGAATAGTCGAATGGTGATTATTAATATAGTAAGTTAATAATTTGATAAATTTTTTCATTTTCATAGAATTAGTCTGAGAGTAGTCACAAAAGTGAACAGTAACATATTAGGTTTGCAGAATTTGATATTTATTCCATTTTCATAGTATTCGTGTTAGAATAGTCGAAAAGTGAATAGTATTTCATTAAATTTTCAAAAATGGTATATTTTTTTAATTTCATAGCAGTCCCTCGAGAATAGACACAAGGTGATTACTAACATGGTAAGTTTACTTAATTTGATAGATTTTTCCATTTTCATAGTGTTCGTCTGAGAGTATTCAAAAAGTAAATAGTAATATGGTAGCTTTGCAGAATTTGATAAATTTCTCTATTTTCGTAGTATTCCTGTGAGAGTAGTGATAGTGTGAACAGCAATTTGCTGGATTTCTTAATGTTTTTCGTTTTCATAGGAGTCGTGTTACAATAGTCATAACGACATAACGAATACGATATGCTGGCAAAATATGATAAAATTTTATATTTTCATAGTATTCGTGAGAGAATAGTCAAATCGTGTTTAATATTATGGTAGGTTTCCATAGTTTCATAAATGTTTCCTTTTCAATAGTATTCGTGAGATAATAGCGGAAAGGAGAAGAGTAATACGGTAAAATTAACTATTATGACACAATTACAACGTAAATGAAAAAAATTATCAAATTCAGCAAAACTACCATTTATACTAGTCACGTTTTTACTAGTCTCACCCAAATATTATGAAACTGAAATTTTCTTTAAATTTAGGAATCCAACAGTATTTCTCATCAGATTTTAACTATTCTCACATAAATATCAAACAATATAATATTTTATCAAATTATGAAACTACCACACTATTCTTGACCTTACGACCATTCCGATACAATTACTTTGAAAATGATAAATTTTATCAAAGTAATTCAACTGCCCATATTAATCATTAACATTTTGACAATTCTCACACAACTAATATGAAAATTAAAAATAATAACAACTTAAGGAAACTGACCATATTCGTCTTGACCTATTGACTATTCTGAGGAGAATTCTATGAAAATAAAAAGTTTTATCAAATTCAGCAAACCTACCGTTTCAGTAAATTTCAAAAATGTTTTATTTTTCAATTTCATAGAAGTCCCTCGAGAATAGACAAAAGGTGATTACTAACATGGTAAGTTTACATAATTTGATAGATTTAAGAAAAATTAGAGGTGGTTAGAGGTAACTTTATAAATTATTTAGTTCATTAGGAGATTTCTAGGAATGTAACGATGCTAAATGAAACATAAAACATATTGGACTTGATTAAAGAAAAAAAATTTGGATATTTTCTTTTGAAGTAGAATGTTTGATATATTTTGCGATTTAAAAAATTAATACTAAAATTTCTGTATAAAGGCAAAAAACATTAAAAAAAGTAGTATCAATCATAACTATTGTTTTCACCAAATATTTCATAAAATTCATTTCAATTATACAAAAAACTTCAAAAGAGTTTAAAAGGAAAAAGGTGGTTAGAGGTGGTTTGAGGTGTTTAGAGGTAACTTTATAAATCATTTAGGAAAATGGGTGATTTCTGTAAATATAACGATTCTAAATGATACGAGTACATATCATATATTGTACTTGATTTAAGAAAAAAATGGATATCTTCTTTTGCACTAGCATGTTTAATATAGTTTGATATTTGAAATTGTAAATATTAAAATATCTGTACAAGAAGAAAAAAGCTTTTAGAAAATTAGTATTAGTTATAACTATTGTGTTAAACCAATATTTCATAATATTTTCATTGTTAATACAAAAGAACTTGAAAATAGTGCAAAAAGGAAAAAGGTGGAAAGAGGTGGTTAGATGTGGGCAGAGGTGTTTAGAGGTAACTACTCGTACATAAATCATTTAGTAAAATGGGTGATTTCTGTAAATATAACGATGCTAAATGAAACATATAATATATTGTACTTGATTTAAGACAAAAACTGGATATTTTCTTTTGAACTAGCATGTTTGTGATATTTTGTGTTTTAAATTATATAATATAACAATTCCTGGTAAAATAGGAAAAAAGCATTAAATACCTAGAATCAGTTATAACAGTTGTATTCTACCAATATTTCATAAAATTCCCTTTAATTATAAAAAAAAACTTTCAAAATAGTGGAAAAAAGAAAAAGGTGGGTAGAGGTGGGCAGAGGTGCATAGAGGTGTATACAGTAAAATGGGTGATTTCTGTAAATATGACGATCAAATGAAACATATTATATTATACTAAAAAAAAAAAAATGGATATTTTCTTTTAACCTAAACTTTAGAGATATTTTTTGTTTTAAATTATACAATAAAAATTTCGGTAAAAATAGAAAAAAGGATTAAAAAAAATAGAAGCAGTTATGACAGTTGTTTTTTACCTATATTTCATAAAATTCCTTTTAATTATAAAAAAAAATTTAAAATAGTGAAAAGGGAAAAAGGTGGTTACAGGTGGGCAGAAGGGCAGAGGTGGTTAGAGGTGGGCAGAGTTGCTTAAAGGTACATATATAAATTATTTAGAAAAATTGGCAATTTTTGTAAATGTAGCGATGGAAAATGAAACATATAATATATTGTACTTAATTTAACAAAAAAAAGGATACTTTTTTTAACTACAATTTTTTAGATATTTTTTGTTTTTAAATACAAAAAATAATATTTCTGTAAAAATAGAAAAAAAATCATGAAAAAACTAGAATCAGTTATAACAGTTGTTTTCTACCAATATTTCATAAAATTCCTTTTAATTATGCAAAAAAAATTCAAACATAGTGGAAAAGGAAAAAGGTGTTACAGGTGGGCAAAGGGCAGAGTGTTAGAGTGGCAGATTGCTTAAAGGTATATACATAAATTATTCAGAAAAATTGGCAATTTTTGTAAATATAACGATGGCAAATGAAACATATAATATATTGTACTTAATTTAACAAAAAAAAAGAGATACTTTTTTAACTACGATTTTTGAGATATTTTTTGTATTTTCATATAAAAATTTCTGTAAAAATAGAATAAAAACATGAAAAAAACTAGAATCAGTTATAACAGTTGTTTTCTACCAATATTTCATAAAATTCCTTTTAATTATACAAAAAACCTTCAAAATAGTGCAAAAAGGAAAAAGGTGGTTAGAGGTGGGCAGAGGTGGGCAGAGATGCTTCGAGGTATATATTTAAAATATTTAGAAAAATTCGTGATTTTTGAAAATATAACGATGGCAAATGAAAGATATAATATATTGTACTTAATTTAACAAAAAAAATGGATACTTTTTTTTAACTACGATTTTTTAGTATTTTTTGTTTTTAAATATAAAATATAAAACTGTCTGTATAAATAGATAAAAAAAACATGAAAAAAACTAGAATCAGTTATAACAGTTGTTTTGTACCAATATTTCATAAAATTTCTTTTAATTATACAAAAAAAATTTAAAATAATAGAAAGGGAAAAAGGTGGTTACAGGTGGGCAGAAGCGCAGAGGTGGTTAGAGGTGGGCAGAGTTGCTTAAAGGTATATATATAAATTATTTAGAAAAATTGGCAATTTTTGTAAATATAACGATGGCAAATGAAACATATAATATATTGTACATAATTTAACAAAAAAAAAGGATACATTTTTGAGATATTTTTTGTTTTTTCATATAAAAATTTCTGTGAATATAAAATAAAATCAATAAAAAAAGTTGAATCAGTTATAACAGTTGTTTTCTACCAATATTTCATAAAATTCCTTTTAATTATACAAAAAAACTTCAAAATAGTGCAAAAAGGAAAAAGGTGGTTAGAGGTGGGCAGAGGTGCTTAGAGGTAAATATATAAATTATTTTGTAAAGTGGGCGATTTCTGTAAATATAATGATGGTAAATAAAACATATAATATATTGTACTTAATTTAAGGAAAAAAATTAATATTTTTTTTTGAACTAGGATTTTTGAATTATTTTTTGTGTTAAAATATATAATTTCTGTAAAAATAGAAAAAAATCATTAAAAAAAGTTGATCAGTTATAACAGTTGTTTTCTACCAATATTTCATAAAATTCCTTTTAATTATACAAAAAACCTTCAAAATAGTGCAAAAAGGAAAAAGGTGGTTAGAGGTGGGCAGAGGTGCTTAGAGGTAAATATATAAATTATTTTGTAAAGTGGGCGATTTCTGTAGATATAACGATGGTAAATGAAACATATAATATATTGTACTTAATTTAGGGAAAAAAATTAATATATTATTTTGAACTAGGATTTTTGAATTATTTTTTGTGTTAAAATATAAAATTTCTGTAAAAATAGAAAAAAATCATTAAAAAAAGTTGAATCAGTTATAACAGTTGTTTTCTACCAATATTTCATAAAATTCCTTTTAATTATACAAAAAACCTTCAAAATAGTGCAAAAAGGAAAAAGGTGGTTAGAGGTGGGCAGAGGTGCTTAGAGGTAAATATATAAATTATTTTGTAAAGTGGGCGATTTCTGTAGATATAACGATGGTAAATGAAACATATAATATATTGTACTTAATTTAGGGAAAAAAATTAATATATTATTTTGAACTAGGATTTTTGAATTATTTTTGTGTTAAAATATAAAATTTCTGTAAAAATAGAAAAAAATCATTAAAAAAAGTTGAATCAGTTATAACAGTTGTTTTCTACCAATATTTCATAAAATTCCTTTTAATTATACAAAAAACCTTCAAAATAGTGCAAAAAGGAAAAAGGTGGTTAGAGGTGGGCAGAGGTGCTATGAGGTAAATATATAAATTATTTTGTAAAGTGGGCGATTTCTGTAGATATAACGATGGTAAATGAAACATATAATATATTGTACTTAGTTTAGGGAAAAAATTTAATATATTATTTTGAACTATGATTTTAGAGTTATTTTTTGTGTAAAATTATAATAATTTCTGTAAAAATAGAAAAAATCATTAAAAAAAAGTAGAATCAGTTATAACTGTTGTTTTCTACCAATATTTCATAAAATTCCTTTTAATTATACAAAAAAACTTCAAAATAGTGCAAAAAGGAAAAAGGTGGCTAGAGGTGGGCAGAGGTGCTTAGAGGTAAATATATAAATTATTTTGTAAAGTGGGCGATTTCTGTAAATATAATGATGGTAAATGAAACATATAATATATTGTACTTAATTTAAGGAAAAAAATTAATATTTTTTTTGAACTAGGATTTTTGAATTATTTTTTGTGTTAAAATATAAAATTTCTGTAAAAATAGAAAAAAATCATTAAAAAAAGTTGAATCAGTTATAACAGTTGTTTTCTACCAATATTTCATAAAATTCCTTTTAATTATACAAAAAACCTTCAAAATAGTGCAAAAAGGAAAAAGGTGGTTAGAGGTGGGCAGAGGTGCTTAGAGGTAAATATATAAATTATTTTGTAAAGTGGGCGATTTCTGTAGATATAACGATGGTAAATGAAACATATAATATATTGTACTTAATTTAGGAAAAAAATTAATATATTATTTTGAAATAGGATTTTTGAATTTTTTTTTGTATTAAAATATAAAATTTTTGTAAATATAGAAAAAAATCATTAAAATAAGTTAAATCAGTTATAACAGTTGTTTTCTACCAATATTTCATAAAATTCCTTTTAATTATACAAAAAACTTTCAAAATAGTGCAAAAAGGAAAAGGTGGTTAGAGGTGGGCAGAGGTGCTATAAGGTAGATATATAAATTATTTTGTAAAGTGGGCGATTTCTGTAGATATAACGATGGTAAATGAAACATATAATGTATTGTACTTAATTTAGGCAAAAAAATTAATATATTATTTTGAACTAGGATTTTTGAATTATTTATTGTGTTGAAATATAAAATTCCTGTAAAAATAGAAAAAATCAATTAAAAAGTTGAATCAGTTATAACAGTTGTTTTCTACCAATATTTCATAAAATTTCTTTTAATTATACAAAAAACCTTCAAAATAGTACAAAAAGAAAAAAGGTGGTTAGAGGTGGGCAGAGGTGCTTAGAGGTAAATATATAAATTATTTTGTACAGTGGGCGATTTCTGTAAATATAATGATGGTAAATGAAACATATAATATATTGTACTTAATTTAGGGAAAAAAATTAATATTTTATTTTGAACTAGGATTTTTGAATTATTTATTGTGTTGAAATATAAAATTTCTGTAAAAATAGAACTTATGATACTCTTGATCTACAATGTTTGTTACTTCTTTGTTTGCATACAGACGAAACTCGGAATACCTGTTAATATTAATTTATGCCGAATCATTTAAATAAATATTAAAGAACCCAGTTATGTATATTGCTTTACAAATAACTGCATTAAATAAAAAAAAATCAAAAATATGTTCTCTCAACCTAATTTATTTAATTGAATGACTCCAGATGTAAAATATATTATCGATATTGAATAAACTTAACCAGTTATTTTCTACCATAGATCTTAGGGTTAACCGCTCTTAATTTCATTTTTGGAAATCGAATTTTTTGTTGTTTCGATGATGGTTTTTTATTCCACACATTTACTGTTAATTTTTGTTATACATATATATAAAACAAATGTTATATATACGAGTATGTTTTTTTATCAGGGATCGGTCAGTTTTTCCGGTCCAGATCAAACTTTGAATGCTAACATTTTTATTTAAAATTCGTCGTTGGAACCTTCGTATAAACCAGATGTATGAAATTCCGAAAGCATGTATAATAAACTATTACATTAGAGCTTTAAAATGAATTTTTAAATGATTTTTTGTTTATTAAATATACTTTCTGTGTATATATCTTGAATCATGTTAAGAATACTATATCACAAGCATGGGTCACATAAGAATCTTTCTTTTCATGACTTAATAACAAGAAACATCAATAACAGTTTTCCTTTTACCACATTCCGTGAATTTATGTTTCTTAACTGTTATGTTATTAATTGTTGGTATAATTCCTTAACACTTAGTGTCACAAGGGGTCACGGGGACGTCTGTTATTCAATAGATTTGATCCGGAGTGACACAAATAATATTATTAACTAGATGTATGAAAATTAGAAGGTAAGACTGAAATTCGTTCAGTCAATATAGATGCGTTGCTAAGAATGGGCTGCCTGAAGATTAGATTTACTAAATGGCCCTGCGTGCGTAGACACCGTGCCAAGACATAGGCCTGACATTCAACCCAACACTTCTCATTACTTGAAGGTCATTCTTGAACGTTCAACCACTAATCCATCTAAATAATGCTTCAACTACCCCATCTTAAATCGAGAATGTAACATTTAAGTTAAAACATTTTGAAAGAAATAGATAGATGGACGACTAGCCGATGTATGGTACACGTTACATCATCGACAACCGGGTGATTATTGAGAATTAAGTTGATCATACATAAAGGCATCATTTTGGTTAAGTCAGTGATATAGCAAATATAGCTATATTTGATTAGCAAACGGCTAAACGTCCTCTCCTAGATACGACGTGCTGAGATGTGTTCACCTCCCACGTGAATAAATGGGAGTGGGTACTGAACCCCTGATCTACTAGTCCAGAGGCGAGCGCGTTACCACTGGTCTAACATGACCACCGCTTCTTTTGTTAGAAATAAGAGTATCAATATTAAAAGTATATACCCGTACTGAAATATTCAACACATTGGAGTTAGAATATTTAGACAACCTCTTACTGTCTAGTACCTCTAACCTCCTCTTACCACCACTAACAACCAGTGTAGTGATAGAGTATAATTAATACTCCTAATAGTATTGTAATGGTCCAATTTTCTGACAACAATAAACAAACACATTACTGCTTTTAATGATTCTAATATCTTTAAAAAACAAGCAAATAGTAAATTCAATAATGTGTTCAGAAAATCATTTACCCTTACTGGGTGTCCCAGGCAATGGTTTCAGCCACTAAAACAGCTCTGATTCAACAGAATTGCATCTTTTCGTCAACAACAACTAATGTACAAAAGGTACTTACCTTGCTTTTCAGAGGAGCTACCTCTGACCTTATTTTTTTTTGCTGTTGAATAACAATTAAATATATAAATACAACTTTAATCATCAACATATTTATTTATAATTATACATGTACAACACAGTAATAGTATTTAAATATATAATTTAACAGGAATCAACAGTGATTCAAATTGAAATTGATTTCAATAAAGGAAGATACACTGAGTGTTCATAAAAGCTAACTATGTCCAGATGGGCTCACAATGACAGTGAATTAGTGAAGTGCTTTTTACAATATATATTGAGTAATAACAACAAAATTCTACTTTTTCTTACGCATATATCAATCTTATAGGGTTTTTTAATTACAGTGTAAAATATTTTTACAACAGTGCACTGATTTTTATAAGTCAATTTATTTACAATATAGACAACTTTTTTTTTATCTTGTAATGATGGGTTTTATTAGAGAAACATTTTTTTTTTGTAATTTGTGTTGAAATTTTGTTCAGTTGAAAAGAAATACCGAACTGAATTAACTGGTATGTGCGCATATATTTGATCGTGGTATATCCTGTACTATAAGAATATGAAATAGTGAGAATTATCTCCTAGGGTAAACACCTGAGTTCACCTTTGAGCAATGTGATATCAACAACGAAATAGTCCTGAAGGACAATTATTAAGCACGCGAAAACTACGTCGAAGACTCATTTCAATACTTGGACTTCAGTCCTTATGGGAAGAGATATCATGGATTGAGTCAGCCTTTCAAACCACTCAAATCTCTTCCTGATATCGAAATATTAAAGTGATTCTCCATTGATATTTTTAGTCTTTTAATTATTTAGATAAAATAAATGTTAAAGTACTTAAACGATAAACGAAATAAATAATCATAATTTGACAAAATAATAAAGTTCATAAAATAACTCGAGAGGTTAATAGGTTGTTTATCGGAATGTCAAATTGTTTCTTTGCTCCATTAAATCAACTGATTTAAGTAGAAATTAAATAATATTTTTGAAAAATTATTTCACTAATTTGTGCCAGAAGTGGTCCGAAAGGCTCATTTACTTGTGCGATCAAATTCATTGCTTTGTCAAGGGACTTTTGCATTAGATCCTTCCAAACACTTGTAAGTGAAAGATAACCTTATTCTATTATATTAAGAGAAATTCAATTGATTACGTTTTCCATCAAGAGTGTAATAAATTGTATTGACTAAAAATAACGCTCCATAAGTCATTAAAACCTAGAGTTAACATGTCAGAGTTGAGTGATTCAAACTCTACTCTGCCCAACGAAGAGTCAGTAGATTCTTGAGTAAGTCAAAAAATAAAAAGAAAAAGTGAAGGTTAAACTGCTCCAGTTCATCTAACGATGAAAAAATAGAATTGGTTCAGAAAAATGTGATTAATCCAACCAGCCGAAACGAGATGGAAAACAGTATCATAAACAATCAAGCAAGTGAAACATTCACACCTGCCAATAAGCAAGCCCTGTCACAACAGCCAACAGGCTTTTACTATCCCTTCTCTATGATGAAGACGACGATGTCCCCACTCTCCAACCCAGCACAGCTAGCCAAACAGCTCCAGAATCACCTTTGATTTATTTCAAAAATGTAAAAAACTATGGCAACCTAATTTCCACTCTAAAACAAGTTGTCAGTGAAAAAAACTTCTCGTGTAAGGTGAAAGAGGATTCAATTAGCGTCCAGGTCAAATCATCTGACCAATGAAGAAATCTCTCACGTCATGCGCTTCAGAACAATATTGAGTTCTTCACCCACACAATAAAAGAAGAAAGACCCTACAGAGTGGTGGTGAGGGATCTTCACCATTCCATCCCATTAGACTTCATCAAGTCAGATTTAGAATCAAAGGGTCACAACTGCTTGAACATTACAAACATTAAAGGGAAAAACAACGAGCCTAGACACTTGTTTTTCATTGATCTTGCTCCAAATGTAAACAATAAGGAAGTTTTTTTAATAAAGACTTTATGCTTCTGCATTGTTAAGGTAAAAGAGAAGCCTGGTTCCATGCAAACGCTGCCAGCTACCTGGCCATACAAGAAACTGGTGCAACTTGCCACATCGTTGCGTGAAGTGACCTGGAAGCCACAACACTCTTGCTTGCCCCTGGTCGAAAAAAATGCCAGTAGAAAATTTAAAATGCGTTCTATACACAGAGGAAGGTCATGCAACAAGCTGGAGAGGCTGTCCTGTTCACAAGTCAACCATCAAAAAGAACCTCCAACCAACCACGAGGAACCTCACAACTATCATAGCAGCAGTCGCCCACAAGAGGAGACATCAACGTCAATAGTTTCTACTAGTGCAGCCCAAATTACTGTTTACACAGAACAACACCAAGACGCAGTGGTAACCTCCCAACAAAGTAATGTAGCAAATCATTGAACATGACTCCACAAACACCCATTGATCTGCAATTCTCTCATTGTCGAAACAAATCCACTCCTTCCCCAACCTGTGAACATCTTACATTTACGTTACTTAACATAAATTCATCATCCTCCTCCTGTATCCACTTCCACTCAATGACCAAATACCTGGTCAGGTCACACGACCTGATCCCGTAAGCACACTTTCCACCCTAGTTATTCAAATTCAACAAATCATTGCCCCCCTTGTATCTGTACTATCCCAATTAGCCTCTTCTCTCTCCACTATTCAATCTCCTCAATGAATCGAAAACACTCTCTTCCTCTAAACATACTCTTGTGAAACGCAAACGGTCTCAAGCAAGCAGAAATGGGCTGGAAGTATTCCTTGGAGATAACCACATAGACGTTGCTCTTATAACAGAAACACATTTTAATTCATACTCTCACTTAAACATACAAAACTACAAGACTTATACAACACTGCATTCCAGAAAACAGCCCCCATGGTGGTAGTGCTGTGCTTGTTATGAACTCCTTCACTCACAACTCTGTTCCCATTCAACCAACAGACTCACTCCAAGCAACCGCCAAAACACTTAGCACATTCTCAAATAAACTACTTGTCAATTACAGTTTAAAAGGAATCCTGGTTTAGAAATGCAAGAAAAATTATGTATGAATTAGAAACTTAATCTTAAAGGGGTATAACTACGATAAAATACTAAAACAAAAATAAAAGGGTAATAAAAACATATGAACTTCCAATTAACAACCACTTGCAATGCAATGCATTGCCTATTTTTCTTTTAACATTTTATTTCTTTTACGTCTAAAAATAATTGTTGTTAAAATTATTTATCGACCTATGAAATCTCATTAACCAAAAAAGTGACACATTCACACAAAAAGTGGCCCACCTCCACTAAAATACAATTTTAAGATTGTTTTAATAACTTTTTTTTTATTACTTTGGTATAGTCAAACGAGCACTTTTAGGGTTTGAAAAAGAACAGTTTATTTTTAATAATTTTTTGGGCATGGCATAGGACTTCTGTCGTCAAAAAAGAGTAATAAAAGAACAGCAAGTGGATGACTGTTGCCATCAATCTTAATAAATGAGCCCATAAAAACTAAGTGGATTTTTTTTCTTGTTCACCTAATGTTGCTAGCATTAAAAATGTTGGCAAGTTGTAAACATTTCACTAGAAACATAAAGATAACTCAATAAATTTATAATTTATCTTTAAGTAATGGATATATTGCGAGTGTATCTACATTTTTATATCGATATTTCAACGGTAATTCAAGTTTGAGGTCTCATGAATACAGTGAAACAACTTCTACAAGTAATTCCGTTAATTTGTATGTGTATAGTTTGTGTATGTGTGTGTGTGTGTGTGTGATTGAACAGGATACCTCAAAAACAAAAAGTGATATAACAAAACAAATATCAAATTTTACTCAAGGATTTAAAACTGAACAAGGCTAAACTTTTTTAAGAATATTTCTTTGAAAAAAATTGTTGCAATATAAAAAATCTCTTCCAATGATTTTTAATAATATTACTTTGGTTTGAATTTTTATTTTTATAAGAGGAATCGGCCAAAAAAAAATCCTTCAGCTCTTAAATCTTAGTCTTTTTTTCTCTTTTCTTATTGTGGTTGTAACATATATATCTTTATATATATATATATATACATATTATTAAAGTAGACGGCAGCTTCCGCATTTACGACTTTTTTGCTCGTTTTTTCTAGTTTTCTTACTAGTTTTTTCTGGTAGGGAGTGATTTCATGGAGGAGTTGTCCCAGAGACATCAAAGAAATAATTGTGTAGCTTAATCAATAATATTATAATTTTTATCTTACAAGCTTTCGATTTTCTCGAAATCATCTTCAGGTATATAGATCAATACTAACAGATTAAATTCACACAAAACAATTTTTCCAAAGGTTAAACAGACATTAAAAGGAATAAAATTTAGAGGTTAATAGAACTAATGAACTTTGTGAAAAAACAAAACAAGTCCACTGTGACAAGTGTAAGGTTACAACTTGTCATTGATATTGCCTGGGGGTCCTGTCAATGTAGGCTTATTAAGTTTATAAGAACTATCGAAGTTCTTACAACTTGGTATTATGCCTATACAATTGGCCTGAATGTTCATAGAAGGTTGGACGTCCTTGATGTATAAGGCCTCGAGGATATGAAGGCGGCTGGTATAAATATATATATATATTCGGATTTACTAACGAAGGAAGCCTCCTTAAAAACATTTTAATGTTGTCTACCTGTATTGGATAGATGAGTGTCTATGGAAAATATTGATATTTCACGAGTGCCAAACTTTGATAAATCATAATAAACTTTAAAAGACATATAGTTCTTAGTGAGGTAAATATAATTATCATTTTTCGTCATATTCAATCATGGGAAAGAGCCGTTATCATTCACTATGTCAAAATAAATTTTATATCAGACCTCTGGTCATTTCAGGAACTGTAAATATCAGATTAAATTTAGGCCTAATACGAGTTATTATTAACACAAATCTCAGAAGCATAGCATATTGGAAGGAGAATAACTTAAATGGTAGAACCATTAAGATCCATCTGCAGGACCTTATCAGACTGCTTGGAAAACATTAAATATTCTTTGTTTTGACAAATATATATAGCCAAATTAAAATAATGATAATTATTTCAACATGTGAATCTCTTCATAAACTTGAAGTGTGTTTCCTTAAGTTAAGTTGTATGCAGAATACTTCAGATTTTTTTACTTAATTATATTACTTATTTTAAAAAATACATTTTTTTTTATGGTATAGAAATAAATAGAAAGATGGTGTGTAATAGAGGAAATCAGCATAGAAAAAGAAATGTGTGAAAATGTTCTCTTCGGATAAGCAAGACAAGAGGAAATCCTTAAGGAGACTCATTTAGACGACTGTGTGAAAGCGGCGGAGCCTGTTTTGAGAACACCAGGTCCAGAGGGATTACTGGAGCATTTGCTACGAGTTATGGGGAAATATGAATTAAGCCACTCGTTTTTCCTCCCAACTGGAAATACTCTCTTCCCACCGAATTGTTTCCGCAATGTAAACACTGCAAAATGTTGATTTTCTTACAGGAGGCTTTATATTTGAAAGTAAATTTCCACTGTTTCCATCACAACCAACCGAAATTCTTCATTTTAAACCATGTTATATATAATTATTATTTAAAAATTATTCTTTTTGCATTGACATTCATTGTTAATTTACGATAGTCCTAGTCAAAGCGGTGATTAATTAAATAGATTACACCCTTACTTTTTGAGTATATTAACGAATGAATGCTGTTTATTAAACACTTTAAATATTTAATTTACTTCTTAATAAGACGTTTATAAGTTATTATTTATACTCTATATACATACACGCATGATTTAGTTTAACTGAAGAACGCAGTCTAGTCTTGTGAAAGCGAGGTAGACTCACAACTTAATATTACCTTTCTGTTTAATTCTAAATAAACTCAATGAAATATAATTTTTTTCTGAAAATCCGTTTCATGTAAGTTTGTGATTTTCTGATTTGAATCGTTTAATGAATTATGTGGATTAAATAAATAAATGACATTAAAAATCCTTGGCTGACTGACTGAAATGATCAGTAACATCTAACACGTAATTATTAAATATATTAATTTTATATTAGATACCTTACAACGTAAATGCCACAATTAATCCTGTTTTAATTGTTTTAAACTGGTAATACTTTTCCATTCTCACCAAATATTTCTTATGCATTATTAGAAAACTTAAGTTCTTTTATTTGATCTTTCATATATTTTTATTCATTTATTCATTGTTTTTATTCATTTATTTTCGAGCGTCATATAAATTCGTAACTCTAGATTTGTATGAGAGAGATGAGAAATCTTGTGTAGGTCTTCGTAACTTATACTACCTGCTAGGCACACTTCTCTAAATAAAATTCAATCAGGGAATATTTAGGATTTACCATGTTGAATGAAGTTGATTTTGCAAACTGTTTCGCATTTCAAATAACTAATGAGCAAATCTTATCTTCCGTAGAAGAGTACTAATGGCGACAACCTATTAATCTTCGTTAAAAACAACAAAAATAACAATTCTTCCTTAAGTCAAGTCCACCGAGGTAGACTTCATTTTTATGTTATCAATTTCCATGTGTTATGGAACTCTCCTATCTGTAAATATTTCAAGGTATGAATAACGCTTTCTCAAATTTAGTGAATTGTTACTAAATGTAGTACAAAAATGTTTAGACCCACGTAAAAAACTTACTGCAAATGTTGATCTTAATTTAGTTGGTACTTAGGTACCAACTTATATGAAAACTGTCTAAAAAGGTAACCAAGCATGAAATTGACCTAAAATTTTTGGAAATATATATACATAATTTATCATTAAATACCAGTAATTTAGCTGAAAAATCATGATGAAACTTCAGTAGTTGATAATTACTATAAAGTTTATTTCGTCAGGAAAGAAGCCTTATCAGGGAGAGAAATAGTGCAGAAATCACTTTTGTTCAGTTAGTTGAGAGGAAATTAAATGTATGCACTATGAAATTTACTTGGTTTGATTTATAATGAAGTTGAGAGGGTACAATATTTCATTGTAAATATATAAGTTTGTTAGAGTAAACAAGGGATGAAGCCGGTTGTCTAGAAAGTTGAGTTGTTGGTCCTACTATAACTCATATATATTACAAGAGAGCGCGTGATTTATTTCGTAATGGTCCAAAGTTGCCTTGGACGAATTGATAGTGGGACTTTGTTAGCCTTGTCCTCGTCTGTATTACTCATCGACCAACAAACCAACAATATTCCTCGTAAAAATTGTTATTTAAGTCATGTGATGTATATAAATATAATGTAAAAGAACAAACAAAAAAACCAAATGTAATACCAAGAACACGACAGATTAAACTCAATTTTAATATAAATAAATTGAACAATACAGTGATTGTTATTGAAAACTAAAAGGATAAATAAATGGTATCGCAGCTAATTAATCGAAATGCGATGATGTATGTTTTTGTCAATATTATTCCTACTGGACTGCCTTTTAATTGTTTAATTTATATATATAACAAAATTTCACAATAAACACGTTAAACAACAATTAATGTTCAAACCACAATGAGAAATAGGAAAAAAAATCTTAGTCTTTTTTTTTTCATTTCTTATATTGGTTTGAACATTTATATATAAATATATTGTAAAAAAGAAAATGATCCAAAAGGACAACGAACGTTTCACAGTAAACCACAGATACAGAAAAAAGAAACAAACACACTTATTGTCTTTAATTTTCGGTTGAACTCTTTGTGGTGAGTTATTGAAATGTTTATATAATATCTTATTGTGATAATTTTGAATGTATATATATATATATATATATATATATATGTTTTCTTAAATTCTATGCCTATTTTTAATTTCACCACTTTTCAACTGAGTCTCTCAATTTCTCTAATGCACTTTCTCCATGTTTGTAGTACAAGATAGGTAGTCCAACATTTTTATTTTCATAGCCCGACATGTTTCGGTCCTCACTGACCATTTTCAAGGAATAAAGTTGAACAAATTCATAACTAAACATAACTCGAAAACATTCATCATTAAATAAACACTAAACACATTCTAACGTCCTAATTTCGTGAAAACTGGGAATGGTTGGTTTTCGAGTTATGATACTACATACTAATGTTCCATGTAGTTATAAAACTACATGGAACATTAATATCTCGAATGTGAATGTCCTCTATGTGGTCGGTAAAACAGGGGTACACAGTTGTTAATCAAACTTGGTTTTGTTTTGTCTGAGTATGATATTCGTAAGGAATATTTTATTCTCTGAAAGTATTTAACTTTAACCTATCACCATTAATAATCGATAACAAATAGCAACAAAAGCTGTTGCAAATAAACCATTTAAAATTAATATATAATATACAAAATATTGGATGACAATAAACAAGGTATTATTATTTTTCTACTTATATGCCTGTAAATTAATTATAATAAGAAAAAAACATATGCCCGTTTAAATTCTCAAAATTAGTATGAGAGTGCAAAATTGCAGAAGTAGGAAATCATAAAACTATTTCAATTCATGAAAGATAATGAGCAAGAAATTGAAACTGGAACTATATAATATAAATTTAAGACAAAGAAAAGTGAGTACATTTATTGTTTCTTGTTCTTAGCAGAATGAAAGAGACTAACAGGATATTTATTGATAAAGAAAGTATATCTGAACTATTAGATAGAGAATAGGGAAATGTAAGAGAATGAACAAGCTGTAAAAACAGTTTGCAAGCAATGTCAATGAAAAAAAGCAGAGAGATAGCCGGGCTAGGTGGTCATCGGAGGCGGAACGGTAATGCCGACCCTCCAACAGCCCTAATACTGCAATAGAGTTTCTTACTATCCTTTGAGCTTGCTTTATGAGTGAATAAACTTGAAATACACCCGACGTCTCTTGCTTCTCGCAAAACATAACCAGCACGTGCCTTTACTGTCCACCGTGGTATTTGAAAGATAACATTTCCTCTTGGAATATACATGTCAAGATATTAAACATTTGTCTAAAGTATTTTCTGATTGAACAACAAAAACCATACCCCGACATAATGATAGTTGTGCTTATTATCTTAATGGGGTCAGCCATATCAGCGGCTACAATGACTTTCAATTTCCTTCTTATAAAAAAGGTAATTACATTTACCTATTTACTCATCAAATGCTTTATTAATAATATCGCACGTAAAGAAATTGTAAAAAATAAGAACTGGCATAGTAAGAAATAAACGGAAAAATATAAACAGATTTTTACCTCAAGTTTTAAGTTAATACTGAGAATTCAACCTATATATTAGGAATGATTGGAATTATTCGCACACATGAGTTTATATGTGAAAATGTTCAGGTCGAGTTACATTTGGAAGACTTTGAAATTCTTTTTTTTGTCGGTCCCACAGGGCGTTGTGGTCCTTTGATATGTTTACCTATTTCACCCATCACTTCCTATTTGGCATAACATAGTGTGTAAGTCTGCCTACTTCATGACGCTCAAGTTAAAGGAATAAGCTTTTAAAGGGAGTGAAAACCTCTCTGAATCCTCAACCTCCCTGGAGACAAATTCTTTATATTTGCTCCCATAGATCTAATACAAAAACTCTTTTTACACATGTACCTGGAACTCAATATAAAGTTTAATTTTATTCATTTAGCTGCTAGTTCATAACCTGAATAATAATGACATTTATATGACATATATATATGATTGCTTCATTCGCGCTACGTTCTTCGACGTGGGAAGATCTCTCTCACTTCGTCCTCTCTTCTAGTCTACTCCTGATGACGAACAACAGTTCGAAATATTGAATTCTGTAACTGTTCCTTTTATTCTTTTTTCTATGTCGTACTTTCTGTAATTTAAAGTTATACATATACTCACTTAATGAACGAAAAAACGATCCAAACTGGACACAATAACAGATCAAAAATGAAGATAGGTAGCACACAAAGTAAAGAAACACACTTACAAACTCAAATTTTTGAGAATCCGTCTTCAGGAGAAAAGAAAAATGGAGACCAAGCACGTTGTAGACGCAAAGGTTAGTAACTAGCCGTTGTTACTAGGTAAAGTGAAAATGTTGCAACTACGTTTACAACCGTTACAATGGTTAGCCGGTTAGCCGTTGCGTCTACAACGTGCTTGGTCTCCCTTTCTCATTTCTCGTGAAGACGGATTGCCCAAAAATTTGAGTTTGTAAGTGTGTTTCTTTACTTTGGTGCTACCTATCTTCAATTTTGAATTGTTATATATATATAAATGTTCAAACCACAATAAGAAATGGGGAAAAAAGACTAAGATCTCTCAACCGTAACAAGCAGTCTTCGTCAGAGTCAAAACCTTAGTCCTTTTTTCCCATCTTATTGTGGTTTAAACATTGATTGTTCTTTCAAGTGTTTATTAGAAAGATGAAATTTCCCATATCATCTTGTGGTTTGATCATTGATATATATATATATATATATATAAATATAATATATATATATATATATATTCACTTAATAAAACGAAACACGATCCAAACTGGACACAACAAGAGTTAAAATTCAAGAAGAGTAACACACAGAGTAAGGAAACACACTTACAGACTCAAATTTCGGGTAATCCGTCTTCAGGAGAAACGAGAAAGGGAGGCCAAGCACGTTGTAGACGCAACGGCAAGTAACTAACGGTTACTTGCTATAACTGCAACAACTTTTCTACAACGTGCTTGGTCTCCCTTTCTCTTTTCTCCTGAAGACGGATTACCCGAAAATTTGAGTCTGTAAGTGTGTTTCCTTACTCTGTGTGCTACTCTTCTTGAATTTTGAACTCGTGTATTATATATATATATATATATATATATATATACATTAACACAAAGCAAAGAACACAGAAAATCATTACAGAACACACTTCAATATTTGGACATCCGTCATCATTAGGAAGAACACGAAGTACTCGCGTTGAGAAGGGAACTGCAACTTTTGATGACGACTGATGCCGAAATATTGAAGTGAGTTCTGTAGTGATTTTCTGTGCTCTTTTCTTTGTGTTATTGTCTATACAGACATTTCGATATATATATATATATATATATATATATGTAGTTCAATGTACATAAAGAAACATAGAGAAATTAAAAATACACACTTACAGTCTCTAATGTTCGGTTTGAGCCGTCTTCAGGAGAGATAAGAGAGGGAAACCAAGCGCACTAATACAGAGACGATTGGAGACCAACAATGTTACCGCGTAAACGTCCAGTCACAGAGAATAAGATAGACAGGAATCAATTTAGAATTGAACTGAATTAGGCAAAATGAAAAAACATTAAATAAATAAAAGAAAAAATTGAGGGATGAACAGAGGAATTGATACACAAATAAAAGTTACGGACTAAGCTATGATAAAGTAAAAGTATGAATACAAATAATAATATTAAATAAATAAAGTAATTAAATTGTAAAAAAGAAATAAATAATAAAATAAAATAGTGATATACTCTGAACAATAGTTCTCTTATTACTTCCGTCAACTATAAACCCTCTAATCCCCATTTATATTTACGTAGATCTGGACCAGTACGATTGGTTTCCCTCTCTTATCTCTCCTGAAGAAGGTTCAAACCGAAAATTAGAGACAGTAAGTGTGTGTTTTAACCTCTCTATTCTTCTTTATTCCTTTGAACTATATTTGTCATTTGTCCGTCTCGAATATGATTGGCTATTTTTGACCAAATAGTTTTCCATTTTGGACACAAAAAAAATGTTTGTTTCCGGCTCAAAAAAAAAAAAAAAAAAAACCATTACTCAGTGAAGCTCTTCACTCAGCTTCACTGAGTAATCGCTTTTTTTAGAGCCGGAAACATTAGAGTAGAGCTTCACTGAGTAAAGGCTTTTTTTAGAGCCGGAAACAATAGAGTCCAAAATGGAAAACTATTTGGTCAAAAATAGCCAATCATATATATATACATATATACCAATTAAAAGAAACGGTCCAGCGGACTTTTTTAAATAAATTCAAAACGAAGGAAATTTTCCTTCAGGAAGGAATTTCCTTCGTTTTGAATTTATAAATATATATATAAAATTTTATTATTTGATTTCAATTATTCTCTGACTACGTGAAATATGAAATGCATCAGAGCTTAAATTCCTACCTATTTAAGTTGTGATTGCTTGAAGATATATAAATATCCTTGATATAGGTCTTACAATACAGTTAGTAGGTACCTGAACTGTATAACTGGAGATAATACAGCTTGATCTTAATTTCTACTCATTGCCAAGAGAAAGAAAATTCAAAAGCATTTACCTTCTCTTCTTATGTCAGAAATATCACCACCATGTCTTTGTTTGCTCTGTGAAATTGAGATATTATAGAATGTTTGATCGCAGAGAGTGTTGACATTATGAAAATGAATTACTAAAACATGATTGAAAATATATCTAAAACTAATAATTGAAGCTATGACACTAATGACGTTTAAGTTTGACCACTGAATGATAAGGTTGAAAGGCAAGATAGAAGGAGCAGAGAGGAGCCTTTTAATTCGGCCTCTGAGAGGGTCTGAAGCAATAAGACAGCGCTAATTGTCTGAATCCCTTATCTAGCGCCCACTCCACCTACCCTAAGCCTATTGCGCCCTCGTCATTATCAACTTTCAACGAGCCGGCCATCCTTCAACAAAACAATTCTTCACTCACCAACTTACAAAACAAACCCTATATATATAAATTAAATAAAACTATTCAAAGCAAATAAACTAAATTCAGAGAAAGAATATATATAAAAGTGATCAATAAACTCAATAATACATTTCGACTGCTTCATCATCAAGCAGAAAGATGTAAGTCACTCCTAAGTGACTTACCTGTCACATGTCTGTGGAGGAAGTCACATCTTTCTACCTTTTTAGAAAAGGAAGTCGAAATACAATATTAAGTTTCTGAATCCTTGCTATATGTTCTTTCTGTGAATTCAGCAGACATATATATATATATATATATATATATATATATAATATATACACTTTAACACATAGAAAAGAACACAGAAAGACACTACAGAACTCACTTCGATATTTCGACATCCGTCGTCATCGGGAAGAAGTGCGAAGTACTCGCGTTGAGAAGCAAACTGCTACTGTAGCAGTAGCACTTCTTCCCGATGACGACGGATGTCGAAATATCGAAGTGAGTTCTGTAGTGTCTTTCTGTGTTCTTTTCTATGTGTTAAAGTGTTTATTGTCCACACGGACCTTTCATTTTATTCGAAATATATATATATATATATATATATATATTGTATACCACAATTAAAAGAAACGGTCCAGCGGACTTTTTTAAATAAAATAAATTCAAAACGAAAGAAACACAGAAAGACACAGACATAACTCACATCGATATTTCAACCATCGTCGTCATCAGGAGGTGTGAAGAACGAAGAGTCACCGCCCTGCTTTCCCGCGGGACTCTTCGCTCGTCACACCTCCTGATGACGACGATGGTTGAAATGTCGATGTGAGTTATGTCTGTGTTTCTTTCGTTTTGAATTTATTTTATATATATATATATATATTATATATAGAAAGAGAGAGAGAGAGAGTGCCGTACATAGTCGTCACTCTACCTTCCTCCGGGAATCTTCGCCTCCTGATGACGGCGATGGTTGAAATATAGAAGTGAGTTATTCCTTCTACATTATCTGTGTGCTACCTTCTTTTTAATTGGTTATATCTCAACGTCTATACCACAATAAGAAATGAGAAAAATACTAAGATCTTTCAGCCATAAATCTTGTTATATATTATATACAATTTTTCAGACTCTGTACCAAACATCGCTAAAGAAAAAGGGTTTATATATGTTCTTCCAAATATAGAGAAATAAAAAACACACACATACAGTCTCCAATTTTAGGTTTGAACCGTGTTCAGGAGAGATATGAAAGGAAGGTTGGAGACCGAACCGTCTCTGTACCAGTGCGCTTGGTTTCCTTTTCTTTTTCTCCTTAAGACGGTTCAAATCAAAAATTAGAGACCATAAGTGTGTCTTTTTAATTTCTCTATTTTTCTTTGTCTACACTGAACTTTTTGTCCACTTCGGATCGTATTTTTATCGAAAATGTGTTTATATATATTCTTTAATAAATATAAAGTCGATCCAAAAAGAACACAAAAAGATTTCAAAAGTAAACTAAATTAGCGCATAATAGGTTCACACACTCACGGTATCGGATTGCTCGTTTAACACTCATGCAGGGAAAGAGAAGAGGTATGACACAGAAATTAGGTAACTGACAACTGTGAATAACTGCCAGTGCAGCCACAAGGTGTCTGTTTATAAACTCAGATGTAAAAGATGTAAGGAGTGGGCGAGAGAAGTGACACGGGTGACTCTAAAATAAGATGTAAACGTCTGAAATAGGCCGATATTGAAGGCAGCATACGAGGTAAAATCTTAGCACATTTGTATCACTCACTAGTTTAAAAGAGTTTTTTTTTTCTTTTAGCACCTCGTCTTTTCGTTTTCACAGTGAGTGTGTTAAAATAATGTTATTATTTACGTTCATTAATGTGACAGTATACATTACAATATGACTGTACGAAATACTAAGGTAACTTAAATATATTTTAAACTATAAAAAAGGTTTTAAACTACAACTAGTAATAAATATGAATGTCTCCTTATCTTGACCACATATATTTAACACTATTTTCCTTTTTTATCGAAGTTTGGTCTAGCTTCAATAAATACAACACCTTTAAGCCGACGTTTCGTCTATATTTGTAGACATCCTCAGAGCGTAATAGAAAAATACCAAGGTAATTATGTATATTAATTAAATAATGTAATATAATTACTTTTCATGTGATTGTAATTAAATTTTGTAATGATGTAGCCCTGAAGATGTCTACAAATATAGACCAAACATCGGCTTAAAGGTGTTGTATTATTGAAGCTAGAACAAACCTGGATAAAAAAGAAAATTACTAGTAATAAATATAAATTCCATTATAAATAGCAGACATAGAAACAAATAATTTATAAAGACCTATTATAGAAGTTTTATAAGAACTAAGTAAGAGCTTAATATTATTAACGTAAAGTGCATTTATGTTGTGAATTACTTTCTTATTTAGTGACGTAATTAAAAGTAAATATCTTTGTTTTAATGATTTCAAAAGGCTCGTTGCACCCATTCATTACAAGACTCTCTTATCTCAAGAAACAGACATAAAGGTAACTTTTGTTACATAGTGAAAGACTGGATGGTAATGACGCCGAGGAGAAGGGAAGCTCCGGGAGACACCTCTATCAACATATTCGCACTAGGAGAACGAAGAAGATGCACAAGCCCAGCTCCAGAGAGGTCCATCTGGGTCCACCTGAAATCAAACAGTCTCATCATGTCTTCTGGCATATAACTAATCGCTATTATTATTACTATTTGAGGGTGACTATAGCACTGGGTCTTAAAAAAAAACTATTGTACTTCCTCCCTTCTGTATTAAAGTACTCAAGCAGTTAGCTTCACTTTTACTTAAGTACCCAAAAGACTCACTTTTCAATATATCGACCGTTATGGTGGTCATACTCAGGAGAAGAAGTGAATTGACGGAGTGATGACAGTCAACTGAAAAGTGAGCTTTGTTAGGTTTCTTATGTTATGGAGGAAAAGTGCCTCCAAGAAGTTCAGCACTTTTGCTGTAACATACCCAGTAACATCCCACGAGTAACTGATTACATCCTTCTAACTCCCCTACATGAAAATTATAGAGAACTTTAACAATGCTCAAGAGGGTTTGATTCAAAGTAGTGATGGATTTCAAATGGATGTTGAAATCAGCAATATTTTGTTATTAAAGTGCCACTTCTTTTATTAGATAAATGCAAAGTTTTGATTTCATGCCGAAGACAAATATTAAAAATACATCTATCGGAAGACATCAAAACTTGGATATTTGGTCTCGTGATTGGAATCTAAATATGCTGACAATATTTGAGTATAGCCCATAGTAATGAACATTTAAACACATGTACCATAGTTAAAAAAAAATTTCTGCATATTTTTACGAGAACGAACGAAGAGAAGAAAATGTTAAAAATTAATAACTGAACTGAAACTGGAGGATAGAAAAGTTGGTCAACTTCCCCAATAGATAAAGCTTCTGGAGTGAACTCATATTTTAGCCATAATTTTACATACATGTTTAAAGAAGTTATGTAATTCCATGAACCATAGTTTAATAGTCTGTCAGAAATCTGGCTGTGTTAAATTTTTTTATGGTCAATAAACTAGAGGTGAGTAGTAGTCTATCTCCTACAGTTAGATGTAATATTATTATTATTATTGTAAAATGATATAAATATAATATTATTATTCAAATAAATGGAAAAGATTCCTTCTTTACTAACTTTATGTAATAGAAAAATTTGTAAGATGTAAGATAGAAGTAAAAGCCTGTATAGGGACTAAACACTACTCTCTCCTCGAAGAAAATAGTTTTTCTCTCATTTTCATGTACAAAACAGGGGCAATCCTGAGTATACCACTATGATCATGGCAGGGAATACGATGACAGCTGAATAGCTATATTCCGCATTATACAAGTGACTCATGTATACATACATATATATAATTAAAATTAACTGTTACACATAGAAAGAAACATAACAAAGCTCACTTTTCAGTTGACTGTCATCCCTTCGTCAATTCACTTCTTCTCCTGAGTACGACCACCATAACGGTCGAGATATTGAAAAGTGAGTCTTTCTTATGTTTCTTTATATGTGCCACAGTTTATTTTAGTGTAATCTGCTACACCGGACCGCATTTCGTTTATCAGATATATGTTGAATAGCGGACCATTAATTAAAATCATTTCCTTAAAAAGTCGGATTGTTTTAATTTTTATATGCTTATACCTGAGATTTTCTCCAATTTTCTAATTAATGATTTTCACTGGCCAGGAAGAATATGCAAAGAGCACCCTAAGTTCTTGTCCATAATTTGTAACTATTGATATAAATTTTGGCTTACAGTATTAACACTTTTGGTGAATTGTGTACATTCTTCCCTGCAGTGGTAGTTTGTAATTAGAAAATTGGAATTCATCACGAACATAAGTAAAAATTAACATTTTTAAGTACAAAAATTATATACATAATTCGATGAAAAATTGTATTATGTTATACAATTTTGAAATTTACGGTACACACCAATTTCGATATCGTATATAGAATAAAAATTTCACAGCCGAAACCAATCAATGTTTCCATTCAATATTTGCGTAGGGTTTATTTGATTCTCTTTTATCTAGCTTTGACTATTAAGAAAATAAACAAAACATAGTCTTGAATGTCACAAAACAAGTTTGATAGAGTTGTAATTTATTTTACCAGTTTAATTCAGTGGATCACAAATTTATTTTAATTGTTAACTAGTTGTTTAACAGAAGAGTGGAGTTTTTTGTTCCAAGTGGTAGAATAAGAGAAGAAGTGGGGGGGAGGGGACAACTTGTACTTATTGTAAAGTTTCTAAACTTGATTAGGTCCAAACCATCTGACAGGTTCGCGGAAGTAATCCATTGAGAAAAGTTTTCAGTGAAAGTGGCGGCTTCAAGATAAATATTTGTTGAAAGCAGGCGTCTTTCTCTTAGTTTCCAAACAATTCGGGAGTGATTCCTTCGGCTAACATAATTTAAATAACTGTTTTTCTTTTTTTTTTTATAATTGAAGCTCTAATCAACTCAAATCTTTTTAAATTGCATTGTTGTTATGCACCAAACTAAGAAAGAAATCGTTCTTACTTCATGAATTATTATTCAACTAAATGGAAATGCCATTTATCAAAGATTGTATGACTTGACGTTTAAAAGAGGATACATTAGTGACGTCATGTACTAAGTTGATAACAGAATAAACTAATGTAATGAAGTGCAAAATGGATGACGTCAGTTACCGAGGTCTGATCAAGGAATAAATATTCGAATAAAAGTTCAACAACAAGCCTCATTAACAAACTTTTTGAATGTAACAATTACAGATGACTGTACCATAATTTTACTACAATGAATGTATCGTACATTTTCTTTTTCTCACTAGGCAAGAAAACTGAGAGATTTATTTTCTCTCTGAAAGAAGAAAAAGATTCCAAACGGGTAAAATAAAGAGGAAAATTTATGAAATAAAGCTAGTGCTCTTCTGCAGTTATACTAAACAATCTCTTTGGTTTTAAGAATAGCATTATCATGTTTTCTGAAATCATATCATAAATTACCATAAATAAGTTATAATAATAAGTTATCATAAATAACCTAGAAATTGACACAATAAACAATTATTTAGGGCTTCTATTTATGAGTTAACATATAATAAAAAAAAAAAAAAATCTCAATGAACCAATGAACACGGACGGCATGATGGCAACACTGATTTACGTACAGGATATATATATATATATATATATATATATATATATATATATATATATAACCTTTAAACAGAAATGACTATCAATACTGTGTATATATATTCAAGTTCTAAATCAAAGAAGACTAACAGACAAAGTAAAGAAACACATATAATAACTCAAATTTTTGGACAATCCAACTTAAGGAGAAAAGAGAGAGGGAGAGACGAAGGAGACCGCCAGAGACGCAACACCAGGCATGCCCGTTACAAAGGAGGGTGTCATTAATCTAGGACCAGAGAACAATAACTTCACTTACAATTAACGAACTGGATGGTTCTATTAACCAATGACTAACAAAGATGCTACGCGAGCTCCCAGTAAAAAGGATAAGTTTTCTTGAACTTAATCTTTTTTAACTTGTCTAACAACCCTTTCCCTTTTAGCCTGGCAATATTGTTAGTCCCAAACGTGTTATTCCTAGTTTTAAAAATACAGAAAGTAGTTTTCGGTTGCGAGAGAGGAAACAGACCGGGCTAAGTTTATTCGCCTTGGGCAGTTCAAATTATATGGCCTTGCTATTTCCTTTTCTAGACCCCCACCATCTCTCAAAAACTGTATCCCTAACTTCTAACATTAGCAGCAATGGTTAGTTCTTTAGATATATATAGGAATTAAATGAATCATATAAGTTGCTATTCTTAGGTATAATTTCATTCTTATTCTATTTAAAGTTATTACTTCTATCTTCTTTACTAGCTTTCACTTTGAAACTTAAATCAAAATTTGTAAGTTGAGTTGTTTTAATAATCTGAGGATGTTTTCAGTTATTGCTGTTTTTAACTTCCATTATAATGCCAAAATTTCGAGATTCTCGAATTAGTAGTGTAGGAGAAATAAAATGTCAAAAACATCTTTTGAATAAAAAAGTGATTCTCATCATTCACTACTGACCCCAAAAAATTGAAAAAATTTGAACTATGAGGCCCATTTTTATGTAAATTATGAGTTTAAACCATAAAACATTCTGGACTGCAGAGTACTCCCAAACATTTGCATTCACACTGACCCATCTATCCATACACATAAACGCACACACACACACACACACACACACACACACATATATATATATATATATATATATATATAAACACTAATAACTTCTCGACCGTGTGACAGATATACAACTAAAACATGATTGATCGGGATGCGGTCAGTTTCTTCCACTTTTTAATTCAAACTCTCATTGCCGACGTTTCGATTTTATTCAAAATCTTTTTCATAGGCATAAGTAGGAGTATTGGCAATTGAAGGAACTATTACATTTTCATTTCTGAACTAGTAATGACTGGTATCACTAGCCATTACTAGTTCAGAAATGAAAATGTAATAGTTCCTTCAATTGCCAATACTCCTACTTATGCCTATGAAAAAGATTTTGAATAAAATCGAAACGTCGGCAATGAGAGTTTGAATTAAAAAGTGGAAGAAACTGACCGCATCCCGATCAATCATGTTTTAGTTGTATATATATATATATATATATATATAATCACAGAAAAGAACTTTAAGAACTTCAAAACATGTAAATCTGTCAAAATCGGATCATTCTGAAAGTATGATCACTACTTATACTAAAAAAAAAAATGCTCATCGTCAGAGTGTCACACTAGATTAAGTGATGTAGGACTTCTGGTGATGTATTAAGAAGGGAAGGAGACAAGAAAGGTATTTTAAAAAGCCCAAGAAGAGTGAAGAAAAGGCTGGGTAAGGTAAGTCAGGGTACACAAAGGAGTTCAAGGGGAAATAAGTAAAAGTTATCGGCTAGCTCTCAACACCCTTGAAGACAAAGCCATTGCTCTGTTTAAAAGTGAGTATGGCTTGAACAAACCATTACTAATATTTATAGTATTTGATGTATTAAAGTAAATAAAGGGAACTCAATAATGTTTCTTAACAACATTGATTTATAGCTACTCATTTGCCTATTGTCGGGTTTTCATCAAGATTTTCATTGTTTATATACATAATATACTTCGTTCATCTCCAGTTACGATGTATTGGTGTTATTTGGCATGAAGTTTTAAATATTGATCATTCTAAACTATGAGTATTTCACTGCAGCATTTTCACAAAATTTTCTATATACTACTATACCTAAGTTCCTTAGGAGAGGTTTTTATTAACAAATAACCTACAGTTTATGTTAATAAACAAAAAGTACAGTAGGAGTAGACTCTTACAGTTTTTTAACACTGATTTCTGTAAGAGATCTTGTTTTAAATTGATAAATATAACAGGTTAGGTAATGTTATTAGGGGCCAGGTTAACCCAGTGGCATCGTCCTCTCTGGCTTTCAATTTAATCGCGCGGGAGGTGAAAAATCTGCGTACGCCGTTCCTTGGAAAGGTCGTTAAGAAATCGCTCCCGATGGCAGGTCTTGTTAAAGATCCCTACTGTAAACACACTTCAGTTTGTCATAATTTAAGACTCCCAATGTTGACTGTCCTTTATGTAGTATCACAAAGGGCCAACGTTCAGTCAATGTGTGTCCTCCCATGGGGCCACCACTGCACTTAATGTAACTCAGATAATTCTATTCTTCTTTTTTTTTTTTGCTTTAAAATGTTATTAGTACTATAATGTTACTAAGTGAAAAACGCGTTTTTAATTTTATTGGTAAACAGATAACTGAAATGGTTTTTTTTTTTACTAAACTAAAACAAATTAATCATGAGATCAATTGCGAAAGGTTAAAGGAAGTAGACAAGTTAATTCGGGAGCATGAGGGAATTGTTTCTACGGGTAGGGGACAGATTAATCTAGCGAAGTGTGGCAGTGGGACAGAAAGGCACGCGTCCCTCAGGCCACAATGCTGCCGGATCAATCCAGGCCTAACGAGCTGATTCACCATCAGGCCACCAGTCCCCTCCACAATCATTCAAACTTAATGAAATGTTGCCAACTTAATTAATAATATTCATTGTTACAGCTGCCCCATTGTTGTACAGCAGCACCTCTTTTTAACCTACCTCTCCTTGTTACTCTATGACCAGTGACATTAATTATTCAGCAACAGTTGGGTTAGATCGAATTTAAAATAAAAAAAAAGTTTTCGTTTTATATTTTCTTCATTCTGAATGTCTTTTTTAGTCAAATTATGTTTATTGTTGCTAGAGAAAGTATAATTTTGAATTGAAAATCGGGCAACTGTTTATTTATAAGCCTAGTGTTGTGCAAAGCTTTTCTGAATCCATAAACCTTCATGAAGTCGATGATAAGTGCCGTTTGGTGGGGTTGGCAAAAGCGGAGGACACATGTTACTCCCAGCAGGGTTGTGCTTTAGTTGGGGCCTGTTCCTGAAGTTGAAGAGCAGCTCAAGACAAAAGTAAATAGAAGCCCTAAACAGACTACGCATTGGTAATAGCCGTCTTACGCAAGGCATTCTTCTTGCTGGGGCTGACAGACCACTTTTCTTCTGGTATAAATAAGTTTTCACTTTTCCATTCCAGATAGGAGACTTTCATGGTTGAATGAAAGAATGAACAAAGCAGAGATACTGTTTCTGTTTCCACTTGTGCTTTAGAACAGTAGCAGATATACCAAACAATAACAGAACTCCATATATCACGTAGGATTAATGTGATATAAGGAAAGGTAAGAATGAAAAGCAATAAGAAATAACCTAAATGTTAGTGCTCTGAGTGTTTATACTATCTCTAGTCTACCATTGGTCGACTCTGGCTCCCAACTCGAGTGTATCAATCCAAGCTCTGTTTGATGAAACTTCTCTGACCAAGCAAATAGAAGCATTACATGGACAATAATATTTAACGATACATTTAAATTAGAAACAAATATGTTTGAAAGAAAGAACGTACTATATCATATAAGTAGCGATATATATATTTTTATTTTACATGATGGAGAACTATTACTCAAAAAATAGCAAACAATATTGCAACTGATTGTTAACAACTAAAACTATAGTATTTCTGATAATTAATAGAAAAATGAAATAAACATTGTTCTGAAACTAGAAAATCGACTAAGCATAACCTTTTTCCTACAATGAAAAACAAAATAATCATATTTGAGTAAAGCAGAATTTAGATAAAAGATACAAACATTGTAGCCGATATTATATACAATATACTGGAACTTTAAAACTGTGATATAACACGTTTTTAATATGCGAAATATAACAAAACATCCTCAGATTTTGGAAACAACTTCATGACGTACGAAAATTTATTGGATGACAGAGAAAACTGTATAAATACGACAATGACCAATGCTAACTACAACAAAATTATCAGAAATATTTAATCATAAACATTTTACACGACCATTTTTAACAGTAATATGAACATTTTGCAGACAACCTACTTAGATGATTGAGAGCTTCAGTGACAAGTAAGAAAAGGCAACGCGATAGACAGGAGACTGACGATGCAGCAGGGGATAGAGAGCAGTTAACATAAGTTTAAAATAAATATAAATTAACTAAAATGTTTAATATTATTTGTTTATAATAAAAAAAATCATATTGTAAAGGACATCTTATATAGATGAAACATTGGCCTCAGTTGTATTTCTGATAATTATATTACACTAAACCAAACTTTGAAAAGAATATATATATATATATATATATATATATATATATATATAACAGATTCAATAATATATCGACCGTTTGATAGAATAGGTGTGTTGATAGAATAGGCAACGAGAGTTTGATTTTTTATCCTGGAAAATTGACCGAACCCCGATTAGAGAACACACCTATATATATATATATATATATATATATATATATATATATTTGTCAATTTGGGGAGCAATCCTTATTGTACCCCCATTGTATTTATCATGGACAATTGTGAAGATTTAATCCCTGAATACTTAAACTTCATCAAAGATGTGGTAGACAGCGAAGATCTTCCATTGAATATATCTAGGGAAATGCTTCAATGGGGTACAAAAAGGTGAGAAAACTTGAAAGATGGACGATGAAATTTATTCATGCCACAGTACAAAGGGGTCGATTAACAAAACATTTTATATATATATATATATATATCAGCTCAAAAATGAAGAAAAGCAACACAGAGAGAGACACACATAAAAACTCAAATTATCGGATGATCCGTCTTCAGGAGAAAATTCAAGAGATAATTTGAGTTTGTAAGTGAGTCTCCTTCTCTTGTGTTGCTTTTCTTCGTTTTTGACCTGATTTGCGTCCAGTTTGGATCGTTTTTTTCGAATTTGAGTGATATATATATATATATATATATATATATTATATATAAAGGCAAAAAAGAATAATAATATTACCATAATTTCATATTCATACTATTTATTTAATTGGTATATATTGGAGTGTGAAATCGTTTTAATAAATAATACCGTTGAAATTTAGATAATACGCCTAACCATTTGATTTCTAAATGTTTCAGAGGTCGGTCTGAGAGATTTAAATCCAGGGCCGATATGTCAAGGCTCCATATCTCTCGGGATTCCTAATGGTATCGAGGTTCTATCTTCATTTTTCCTTAACCCAAATTTTCATCCTTTATAGAGGCTTCTTTTTTGATATATTCCACTAGGGCAATATTTTTCCATTAACATTTATAGTTTTGACAAGTTTTATATATAACACAAAACGAAAATAATTTTTATATATACGGTATTTAGTTGAAATATGAGCAATTAAAAGGAAAATGTAAAGCAATAATCAATAAATTGTAAAGCCTTTCAATGTGAAGATAGAAACATAAGAGTGTTTCCATATTTCTACAAAGCCATAAGAATAAAATTCGATACATGTATATTTGCAAGTATTAGTAATAAGAATATAGTCCTAAGAATTATATTTCAGTGGTGTATAATTCTTAATAAACCATTGAATTATGAATGGTATATTAATTCATTATATTGATTATATCAATAATTCAATTTATCAATGTTTTATATAAATTACTATTTGAAAATAAACTTATACATACAATGATAACTTTCAACCGTTACAAGCGGTCTTAATCAGAGTCTAATTTCAACTGACGGGATTGCCCGACGGTGTTTAGTTGATATTTCAACTAAATATCGTAAGATTATTTACTCTTCATTTCCAATGTTAACATGATATACATTCATAAAACGAATGCATGCACTTTTATATACCAAAAGAAGTGCTGTATTATATAAATAATTACAGAAGTTTGAAAGGGTTACATTGTTTAACTAGTTGAACTGAGTAACAGCAGTTTTTGTTTGTTACAACACATCTATATATATAATCTCCATAAATTGTTCTTGACCTCTTCTATTCTATTGCATGTTTTGTTATTGACGGCTAGGTCAAATAAAAGAAAATAAACTCCTTCCTAGGCCAACGTTTCGATGTATTTGTACATCATCTTCAGGGCTAAAATTAGAGTAAGAACTATAATACATTTACCAAAACAAACATTTACCATAACTATAATACATTTACCAATTTGTGTTAGTTCTCTATGTGAGTTGTAGATTGTTTTGGTAAATGTATTACAGTTTTTACTCTAATTTTAGCCCTGAAGATGATGTACAAATACATCGAAACGTTGGCCTAAGAAGGAGTTTATTTTCTTTTATTTGACCTAGCCCTCAATAACAAAACATATAATATATGTATATTATATATATATAAAGATTTCACATAAACACGTGAAATAACAATCAATGATCAAACCACAATAAGAAAATGGGAAAACAAGACTAAGATCTTTCAACCGTAACAAGCGGTCTTCGTCAGAGTCAAAAACCCAACTGCCAACCGAACAACCCAAAAACCCGAAGTTTGTGGTTTGATCATTGATATATATTTATTTACATATCTATATAAAGATAATTACTGGTATAACTGAACTACTGACACAATAACGAAAAAAATACATAAACATAGGCATACAAAAGTCACTACTATATATCGACAGACGTCGATATCAGGTAGAGTACTCCTCTTGAGCAGCAGCAGGTGATTAGCAAAAAGCAGTCTATATTTGACTCTGCCAAGCACAGAGTAATTTTGTGGCTTTCAGTAAAGGAGGCCAAATCTATTCTTGAGATGTTATACTTGAGTATAACCCACACCAGAATAAAAATCTGCCTTTTTTTTAAAAAAAAAAAGAAAGTAAAATAAAAACCTCTTTGGCAACAATTTTTTTTATTTTTTGTTGTAAACTCAGTTACAGCATTTATAACGAACATTTAATCACACCTACAGTTTTTATAACATATCATAACATTTACAACCCTGATCGAAATATATTATTGATGAATTATGAAGTAGAACGAAGAAGATAAATCATAATGTTGAATGATTTATCAATTTGATGCTGCGGAATATCTAGAACTAACTGTATTATCAATTTCTTTTGGTTGAACGAGAAGGAATATTACCTTTATGCAGATTACATAAGCTATTCGATTCGTGGACAATTTAGTTAATTAAATTTTCTACTTTGTTTATTATACTTCAAGTTTAGCATGTTGTTATTTTTCAGGAAACTTATAATAAATAAGCAAGATTATTTTAATAAAGACATACATCTAAAAAATGTATTTTAATCAATTGCAATATATTTAAATATAGATGAGATAGTAATCTACCAAGTGACCTGAAACTTCATTTCAATTGAAATGTAACGTTTTTTGTCAAAAAGTTTTGTTTTATATATTCAAATATGGCCACGACCTGGGTGTTTGAAACATTAGTTTTGAAAACTGCAGACAATCAGAGAATTTCCTAGGCAGTTTATAAATGAGGAAGACTACAAATTATTACATATGAAATTTCTGAAAATTATCATCACCTATCTAGATAATTTGCTGGTTTTGTGCTACACAAAGACAACAAGTCAGGTTAGCCCAGTGGCAAGGCGCTCATCTCAGGACTGGTAGGTCCGAGGTTCAATAGCAACTCTGGCCTTCGATTTATTCCCGCGGGAGGTGCATAAATCTGAGTATGTCGTCCCTCGGATTGGACACTAAGCCATCGTTCCTGAGCTTGTACGATGTCAGGTGCTCGTTAATGATCCCTACTTTAAATACACTTGAGTAGACAAAATGTAAGACTCCCAATACAGAATGTTCACTATGTGGTATCACAACGGCCCAATGCTCGGACTATGTGTGTTCCCTTGAGGGACTGGCATTACAACTTAACCCAGCCTAACCAAAACACAGACAGAAGTGTGGACTCTTTCATGATTCGGCACCCATATAAAGCATGGGTAATTCACGTTATCTTAGCACGAACTTCACCTGGAGTCATCTAAGATTTAACTACCCATAACATCACTCAGATTTGGCCATATTATACAAACCAACGTATGCAAATTCTTGAAGAGTAATATTTGTATTGTCAATTTACTTATATGGTTTCAATAAATCAGATTACGTTTTAGAATACGATGTTCGTGTTCTATAGGTATAAAATATCACCAGAATGTGATTTCCATATTCATGACATGAAACACAGATAATATCATAAAGCAAAAAAATATATAATTATTTTTTAAAAATTTATTTGTACAAATGTTGTCTGTGACATAAGATATAATTAAATTTTAAAATAAGTTTTAAAACACAAAGGTATAGCATTTTTATTACTTTAATAATTATATTTAATAATTTTTCTGGTTAATCGGATTTAAACCAGAAAAAAATTGTTGGCGATTGATTATTGGAAAACTGATGTTTGGATGTCCGGATTTAACATTTTTATGAAAGGTGTTCAAATCGCAAGAAAGCTAAGACGAGCTTATTGGCAAAGCTGGAGCAGATACTTAGAGAAGTCTATGCACTGGAATACCAAAGGACTTAAAGGCTTAAGACGGGTTTAACGGTTTGATAAGTTTTTAAGTTACTTAGAAGTTTAACAACTGTGATAGATTTGAGCTCTTTTAAATCTCCATAATAAAATAAAGCCAGTCAATAAGAGATATGTTTTAAGTCACATTTTAAAACTCAAGGCGTTACTGTTCGTTACAAACACATTTCATAAATCATAAAGAATAACTCAACATCTGACGTCTTATGTATACTATGCATTTTCATTCTACTATAAGTAAAAAGGTATAGCCATAATGAGACAAAATAATCTCATATTTTGAAGGATTCACACTTTTTGTGCTTTTAAATTCGATTATGACATTTTTTCGATGATGACCGCGTATGAGTGTGGGCATGATTAAGGCCACGCTGTCTGATGGTACAAATTTATATTACACCCAAAAATGTGTCCTATAACATAGATCTATCCTATTATTTTAGGCCAATATAGATTCATTAAGAAAGCACTTTTCTATCTAAAATGTAATTTCAAACACTTTTTTCCCCAAAATTCTAACATTAGAGTGTAGATGTTTGGAAATAAAATAAATAAAGATGGCAGCAGAAAAAATACATCTAATTTGCAAAAAAAATATAAATATTGTGCATACAATTGAATATAGAAATTGATGAGAACGATATATACTACACCGTTGGACAGAACATAATGAAATTAGAACAAAATGCAGCACTTTCTAAAAGGATTTTGTACGTGCACAAAAAAAAAGATGAAAATTATAGTGCAATTTATGATTTTTGTAAATGTTTTAATACCCTAAATAGCTGTGTATTAAAGAATTAAATTGTGAAAAAATCTACATAAATTTGTTTGGCTGTTACAAAATGTCAAGACATTTAGAGTTAGTTAGATTTGAAGGCCATATACTATAGCTCTAAAAACTGAATACTCAACTTGGAATAAGGGATAACTTTATGGACTTGTGGATTTGTTTACATCAACTTGGCATTTCTCATTAGAATCGAGTCTAATAATTACAAAAAATTGAGGTTCTAATATAAAGATAATACGATACTTAAGAACAATAAACGTCTTTCAACTATAAAAGTAAATGAAAATCAATCTTATATTTCATTATGTTTTCCAGGGTGATCGATAGTTATCTAGGGTCCAGATATAAAGTTCTTGGTGTGTGTTAAGAATCTCATCGTTTTCAGGCACTTTATCGTTGTATATGGCAAAACGGATAATTTTTAATTATTTATCCGGTAATTCAATACGCCTTAAATATTGCATTACATGTTGTATTAGTTCAATATTTTCTTAACTTTATAATATTAGAAGAAATTAATTAGAATGAAAATGGCAACTATTAAGTTCAATCTGTAGAAACGTGAGAAGTTTTTACTAAAGAATAACTTATCTGCATTTCACTTTCTGCTGGGAGTTTCATTTATTCGCTCACCCCTTCACTGAATACTAGAATAATCTTTTGTTGCTCCTCATCTTTAAGTATCAGTACACCATCATCTATATACTTGGAAAAATCATCACAGCTAATCAATCAATTTTGTCTGCATCCACGGTGTACTACTGAGGTTCATATTTCTCTACCTCTTGTACCTCTGACACCATCACGACGGTCACTTTTTTTCTGTAACCATTTAGATTCCTCCATGACTCACTCCTTACTGGGTAATCCTTCCCATAATGCCCCATTTCTCCGTTGCATTTGAAACATACAATTACACTCTGTTGTGAGTTGTGTTAGAACTACATTTAGAACACTTTACATTACTCGATTGTCCATCTCTTGTAACTACACTTTTCGCTTTAAAATTTTCCACAGCAAATGTTTTCTTAGACCATATCATTGACTTTCTCACAAGAACGATTAAGTACTATTTACTCATTCAACTCTAACTGACTTTTCTCTCTAAACTAAATAGCCAACTAGTTTGAACAACACTTCACAAACTGATACTTCATTAGAAGGTCCCTCAATCGTTCAAAAGTTTTTTGAGTACTTGACAACTTAATAAAGCTGCTCAGATAACTCTTTAAGCTCCCAATATATTGCTCAGGGTTTTTTTATTTTTTCCGTTTTACAGTTTTTAAATTATTTAAATATTTGTATCTTCAACAAAGCTGTGTTTCTCTAGCATAGTTCTTTGCTGTGGTTATGTAAAGTCGATAGTAGACATCGAAGGCTTAGAAGAGCCCAAAGGTAGACACTTCACTGTTCTTTCTCCCTATTATTAAGAGTATCAAACCTCTCAAACCATTCTATGTAATCATTACTTGCCTTGAACAAATTTTGGCAGTTTTGGCATTGACTATGCAGCTTTATTGGATCTCCTGCTTCTGCCTCAAATTTACGCTTCTCTATTTGCAGTCTCGATACCTACAACTGCCTGTCTTTCTCGTCCCTCTCCTTCTAAAACTCTCTCTCTCTTTCTCTTTTCATTCCAAAGCTCTTGCTCTTATCTTTGAAATTCTCGACCTTTCTCTTCCAACTGTCTATATTTCGTCCTCTCTTTTCTCTCAAACACTTGAGTCCATTGAATACATTTACAAGCAGCTTATAGACAAAGATCCAACTACTCACGCAGGGTAAGCAGTTTATGAATTATCAGTTTGACAACATACAATACTATAGAAATTAATTAATTATGACAAATTCAAATTAAATGCATAGAATACTCCTGACAGGGGTCTCCAATAGTCTAATAACACTTAATGAACTAAAATATAATAAAATAATAATAATACAGAGCACAATTATAACACCCAGTAGTTCTCAAAATTTGCTTCAAAATATGTAGCTCCTTTACCAATATCTATTAAATAATACCCTAATCTATATAAAGTTCTTGAGTTTGTTTGTTCACTCATTTTCCGTAGAGATAGAGACTTGAAATTATAATAATCTTTACTTTTGTTGTGATTGGCTTTGTTATAGTTGTATTACATAATAACAAATCGTATTAGGGGGGGGGGGGGGGGGGTCAGGGTAGACCAGTGGCTTGCGTACTCGCCTCAACTTTCTACAATATTATTTAATAATATTTCTCATTAGGGGGTCAGGGTAGCCTATAATATAGAATAAACGAATATATAGATATATTATACATCTTATAATATTATATATATATATATATATATATATATATATATATTATATATATAATGATATATATTATATATAAATGGAATAATATGCAATTGGAATCACTATTAACGACATTCAATTTATAATGATGTGAGGTAATCATCTCATATGCACCTCCTGTAATGTTAATAATTAATAATTAGTAATAATATAATCCAATAAATGTAATGTCTTAATTACATTTGATATAATTAACATTCATGTTAAATATATTTTGCTTGTTATATATTTAGATGTAAAAAAAAGAAGTTTTTTCGACATATTATAGGGAGAATGATGTGTAGTTACATTTGAGTTTGTTCTAATGTCAGTTAATTGGCAGGGTCTGCTGTGTCAAAGGGTAATGACATGCCCTGTATCGACCTTGTCAACGCTGCTGTCTCATGTCAGAATCCATGGAGTAATAGTTAATGATGGAATGCATGATATTTCAAACAAGTAAACAAGGAATATCTTAAATAAGTATATAATGGGTGTTCTATACAGTATATTAAATTAAATTAATAATTTTGTTGTTGTAAAATCTCAACAAACATTCCACACTGGAAAAATGCGTAAAGGCGAGATATTTTTAACATGATTCTATCAAACTGTATAGACGCAATCCTGAAAAACCCTTTCACAATAACCTCTGATATACCCGGTGGTATTGAGACGTTTCTGGGATTGATTGGTGATGATAGAAGCCGTAGATAGATAATGTATGTGGGTTTGGACCATCAGAAAACTGCGATATTTTCTTCATGTGACTTTGCTTTGATTGCATTTTTGCAATTAGCATTGAACCCAACGAATGGTCCTCCCATTCATTTCTGCAAGGGCGCATTACTCGTCCTCTTCATGACTTCATAGAAAAGGTCACACCTGACTAACCAAATTTATGACCAATGTTTTTTTTACATTTTTTTACAGGTTCAAATTGGTAATGAAACATTAACAACTATTATTAGTCAAATAATAATAATATGATTCCAATAAAGTTCAATTTAGATCCTATAATGCATCCTATTTTTTGTGAATAGGAAGTCTCCACAAAAAGAAGTATTATTAATAAAGGTATTTCGGTTACAATATGTGTCCAAATAATTTAATACTACAAGTATCTAGTGAACATTCTAAATTAATAATAATAAAATCCGTCACTTAACCACAATAATAATAATAATAAGAGTAAGACAATAACATAGAGATATCAGAAACAAGGGGTTTCAGAAATAAAACAGATTAACTCTGGATTGGGAGTCTAAAAAGCTTGCTAAGAGTTTTATCTTGGAACAGACAATTTTATACGCACTCTAACAATAGAGCGAACAACACTGAGCAATCATACTTGAAGCAAGAATGGACACAACTGGCACGTCTGAAACCCAGTGGTTGGTTACGAAGATATAGGTTGAGTGAATAATGGATTTTTGTTCAGTGAATATCTCAACTTGTATACAATGCATCAGGCTTTATTTCAAGTTCAGATAGATGATAAATAAATGAATATACAATGGTACCTCGGTTGTCGATCATAATTCGTTCGAATTTGTTGGTTGAAAACCGATTTGTTCGAGAACTGAAACATTTTTTCCCATAAGAAACAAAGGTAAGTATTTTAATCCGTTTTACCCAAAGAAAAATACCTAAAAAAATCAAAAAAATCGTGTATCTAAACAACATTAAAGACCTAAATGTTTACATAATATAGAATAAACATAAAAAGAAGTAATATAAACCATTTTGTTTCATTTATATACTTTTTGAACAGCGGTGTGATGGCATACAGGGTGACACTTGCTTACGTTTCTGCTCCACTCGGCTATTTTCGGTTCCCAGCCCGAGTGTTCGAACACCGAAATCTGTTCGAATTCGGAAGCATTTTTAGCTCGAATTTTTTGTTCGAATAGTGAGGAGGTCGAAACCCGATACCACTGTATTATAGAAAGGTTGTAATATTTGATACATCAAGAATAATTTTTATATCTAGAAATAGCTAAAGGACTAACATTTTTTTGTCATAAGACTCATAAAAAATATAATAACTACCCAGTATTACAACATTTTCAATAAATTTGTAAGTTTTATCAGAAAGAGAAAGGTTAATTCTAGTGGGCTTATAAAAATAGACCGGCAACGACCCATGTCGCTAAACAGTAAATATCAGTATAAAGCGAAGTGCCTCAAGGGGAATCTGTCATGTATTTCTCATAAAATATTAAAATCTCAATATTTTGAAGAATACTTCAAATATATTTTGTCTTTATTTGGTAGAAATAATATAAAATAATATGTAACTGTTATTCATGATATCAAAATAAAAACCTTATTATGTTTGAATGTTATTTGATTATTGATTATTAAAAATCACAGGTGGTCTGCACTCAAATATACACTTTTTAAATAGCACTATGAAACAATCTCAATTGCCGTATTTATCTTAATGTAATCGTTTTATACTTTTATATAATAAAGCTCTGTGGTAATTTATCATCAAGCTCATGGGGCTTCAATTGAATTATGATATAATTATACTTTATCTTGGTGTGACTATCAGTTCACTATTTGTGAGATTTCACTTAGCTTTTACATAACTTGTTACATGTTTCAATAATCATGAAAATTTAATGGAAAATATAGATCAAAGCTAATATTTTCCATTCCTAGAGTAATATTTCCTCTTCCAATATTTAAAATTCATAAAAGATTTATCACAAAATATTCATATAAATATAAAGTTGATGCATATTTAAAGCTTCAGGAATGATTGACAGTTAATGTAAAAATGAGACTAATATTATTATTAATAACTTAATATTTTCATTAGATATTTATACTACATATTCCAATAGATATAGTAGTATAGTATTTAGACACTTCTGTAAGATATTCGTTCTTTACCCCACTATGATCTATTTGTCTGTTCATATGTCTCTCTATGAGTGACTCATAGAATGCTTTAACATTAATTCTCATCGAAACCAGTTACAGAGATGAAGTCGTCATCGGCCATGGACATTGTAGTTATCTAAATTAAGAAAAGTGCTAATCCCAAATAATGTGCCTTGGTCAAATAACGCTTGTACAGCCATTCTACAGCAGTATTCAATAGTAGAAGGGAGTGCTCAGCGTTTTCAGGAAAGGAAAGATTTTACACTTTTTGGAAATAGTGAAGAACAATCCGAAAACAGACATACATACGCTTAGAAATGAGTATAAGAACAATTTGATTCCAAATTGAGAAAACTACATACTGACCACCTAGAATGTTTGTTTAAACTACCATTAGAAGAAAGACAAGAGTCTACGTAGCCACTGGGTTAGCATCAATTGCTTACCCAGTGCAACTCTCATCTTTAACGAAGTCATTTGTTTTAGCCAATAAGACATTTTTTAAGACTTGGTATTTATGGGTTTTTTGCAGCTATGTTAAGATTGCGTTAATAATAACGAAAATTTCATTTTAATAAAAAACTAAAAAAAGTTTACAATCACCTGTAGGTAAGACACAAGTGCGAAATATGTTGTCGGAGTCATTATACAATATTTATGTATTAATTAAATTGTATTTTACATCGCTCGCAAGTTCACTTGACTTACTGGCGTTCTTCAGATTTTTTTTACACCACAGGAAAAAGTCTCATTGTCAATTTTTTCAAGATAGCTCTGAACCTGATAAGTATGCACTTATTAGGTTCAGATCCATATTATTATTCTCAGAAAGTAGTTAAACCCATGTTACGAAATGTCGCCAAAGACACATTCCCGTTATATATCCCCGCTAATCGTAGAAACCAAATTAGAATCACTTCTTAATATAATTACTTTGTAGATGACATGGAAAAAAAATAAAAAAAGGAATGTTAAAAGTATAAGAATGTTAAAGTAAAAGTTAAAGCGTTAAAATTATAATAATATTGCTATAGCAAAAAATATTATCAAGTCCTTTCACAGTTTCATAATGCCGACAGCAAACAAAGAAGATAACTCAGTTCAAGCGTTTATGTCAATTATAATAGAAATTAGCCTGAAAACGCTGATAATTATTTATAAAAAAAAAAAAAGAGATATACTGACTGTAATATCCAGATATAAATTAAATTGCGATTTATTTTGTACAATGTGACATTTTTTCTGAGTTCATGGTATTTTGATATAACGAACAATGCAACTTTTAAATAATTTCTGTTCAACCAAGCGATGTATCATTGTTTCTTACAGAAAGCACATCCTAAAGAGAGGTTGGTGGATAGTAAATAATAAATTTGTCAGGTAAATAAAACATGATTGTTTTAATTAAAAAAAAATGCCCCGTTGAAGAAGAGAGCAATTTTAAGGTACGTTTTGCATTTGTCGAGAATTTCTAAAGCTTGTAAAAGTAGATTTATAATAGCAGTCTGGATTCATTTAGCACGTACTTTTCTTGCTGTTTCTTTATTAAATTAATTATTTCTGCACCAATTAACGATAATTTAAACTAAATTAAAATCTTCTCACCATTTGTAAATTAAATGGAATCCTATTTATTCAAATGAGAAATTATTCATGTGTTCATAATAGCAAAATCAAGGTAACATTTAATAATATTTCTAGACATTATATTAAAAATTGTCCACAAACCACTTTTTCCTCATTTGTGAAAAAAAGTATAATTTTTTTTAATTATTCAGTTGAATGAAAATAGAAATACACTTTGATAAATTAGATGTGAAATATTGTTCTCTACTACTTAGTTAACTAAGTAGTATTTAGTCCTATTTAGTTAACTTGTATTTTACAATTTTTTGTATTTTGTGGTGTCCTGTAACAAATATTTTATCGAAAATTGTATTTTTTTCCATAATATAAAGTTTTTAAATTAAGATTTTTTTGTAATTTGTTTGTGAAAGCACCACCGCTTTCATTTACTTCAATAAAAATGTGTACTTTACAGACAATTAATAAAATTTCTTATGCAAATGGATTATTATCTGGGCCCAGATTTATTAATTGAAATACTAATTATCAATACTAATCATTAACTGTTGAAACATTATAAATGAAGTAAACAATCATTTATTTATGGCAACCCTTTGGACAGTATTTCTCACGAGGAACGCTAATAGTAGCGAAGATACCAAGATAATTAATATTCTAGCTAACTAGATTTTTATATAACTTTAATCAACTTGGTTCGTTTTAATATTCATTACCTATATTTTACTGCTCTTTATTGAATATGAATACCAACTTCATAAGAGCACAAGATAATTTACCCCTATTCCTGATTCCTATTTCCCTATTCTCATTATCTTCAACACCAGGCGACGTATCTTATAAAACTATAATTAATAAATAAGTTTTATAACTTATAAATTATAAAACAGTAAAGAAGTAGAAGAAAGCTTCCTCTTAACGACACTTTGTTCTCTCCCAGACATATCATAGAGAAAATAAACGACTTAATATATTATATCACTACTATTCATAAGCTTCAAAGTAGTTTATGCATTTCGTAGTTTAAGCAGTAGAAAACTATATCTAGTAATACTGAGGCTTACACTCGGGACAATATTGATAAAGCTAATCAATCCGATTGCAGATAAGAATGTACAAGTTATTGAATGAAGGTGTAAAGTAATCATTAAGTAAACTCCAGTGCAAGTGAGGTATGAGCCATCGAAATCGTTCGCTAGAGCGATTAAAACGAACGAAGGAATCGTTCATTGTATTTTATCTAGTCCTTGTATGTGCTGTCAGAAAAGGCCATGAATACAAAAAATAACACACAAAATGCCTCAAAGCAGTGGCATAGCAACAAGGGGGAGGGGAGTAACACGTGCCAGGGGCCGGCATTTTGAGGGGGGGAGGGAAATAGAAAATCGTAAAATATTATAAAAAGCTAACAAAAAATCTGAAAATTTATACCAAACGTCTTACGACTGCCCCGGGCGGCAAAAATAGTTGCTAAACCATGGTTCAAGCTGATTTTACAGTTAGAGTTAGACGATACAACTAGTATCTACATATCAATAAATATTTAGAGGATACACGGATCACTATTAAATAAGTTAGATGTATTCTCCACACAGAATTAGTGACAAAGTAACAAGCTTTGAAAGTTAACTAAGAGAAGTTAACTCAACCATTGTGAAGAGAAATTAATTGATTGCTACTTGAGATAATCTTCAGATACCGAACTCTGAAACTGATTGAGATGTGAAGAGGAAATTAGAGGTAAGAAAGCCTAATTCTATAATATAATTTAGGAAAGTTCTAACTGAAGATTATTGTAATCAAAACTGAGTGTCAGAAGTAACACAGGCTTTCTGTTACAAAACAATATTCATTATGAACTCATAAAGCATTGGCTATCAGGATCTGTAACATTACTTTTCTATGATGTTCTTATATGACATATTCTGATATTTTGGGCCAGAAGTGCGGTTGATGAAGAAATTGATTTAATAAGAAATGTTAATTTTCAAGAAAAAGCACTTTTGAAAATATATAACTATGTAAAATGTAACTACAACTGGCCAACTTGCATAACGAAACATCTGCTGTTAACTCATCTGATAAAATACTTTTGAGTGAAACACGTGACAATATATAAACATTAAAACATCCATCTCAAAAAAGCTTAACAAAAAATATGGTAAGAGAAAGAAAAGAAGAGGGAATCTAATTTAACTGTATAGAAGGGGGCAATGATGCCAGAATTCTGAGGATTAATGGAGAGCGCGACACTCGCAGCCAGAAATCATTTGTTGAACTTTGTATGATAATGATGAAAAATGATAAACACATGTCTCTGTGTCTTAAAAAAAATGTGTTCATAAAAACGTGTGGAGAATTTGTAAGAACAAGAAAAATATTGCATTACTTACTAAATGTAACTGCAAAGGGTCATATATTCGTTTTGTTTTTTTTTTTAATTTAAGACAAAACTAATTCTTAGTTTTGATACATATTTGGTCTAATGGTATTAAGTTTGGTTTAAATGGAAACAATCATAGCAAATTCTGTACTTACTAATGACTAGAAAAAAAAAAGATTACATTTTAGTTTTTACGACTGACAGATAGACGTTATAGGTTATGATCAAACAAACAATCAAAGAAAATTAACCAGAGTTTGTAAAGAAATAAACTTAATCAATAGACTTTAATAATAGACTATAAAAGTCCAGAATTTTTTGAAAGAAAATCATGGCTTCCAGGAGAGCTTTTGTTGGTTTATACTTAACATAAAGCCTTACAACGTATGAATGCAGGAAAAATATTATTGTCTCCTGAGTTGAGAGTGAGAAATACTTTCCGGGCTCTTTCTAAAAATATGATGTCCAAACACTAAAGTTGTTCTTACGGTGCTTCTTTAAACTGTTTACACAAGTAGGAATTATGTTTTCAGATATTTTTGGTATTTTAGGTCAAATGCTATCTCAACCAAACTCCAAACAAAATATAAGTCATTTTTTATTCTTTGTATCAATAAACCAGATTTTTTGTCTGTTGATAAAAATACAAGATGTTCTCAATTTATTTAGGCTCATTCACTTGTTAAACCATATATTTATTCTATTATTATATAATATTGTATTTTATATTATGATTAAGAAATATACTGTTTGATAATGAATAATCATAACTAATGTATATCAATCATAGTGAACATATTATCAAGAATATTGATGACATATACTCGTAAAATGCTTACAGTTTCAATTCCCTTCAATCTGAGCCAGCATTATTCTACATCCTTCAAGTTAAATACATCTTACATTTCACAGTATTTATTTGGATGAAACTATGTTTCACCTAATGATGGAAGTTAAGAAAGAATAATATGTTTCCAATTATCGTTGTTTCTTCTAAACTGCACTCATTTTATCCACTTTAATAATACATATCTTAGGTTAAATACAATTTCATGATCCATGCAGTATGCCACGGTTCTTTTCATACAAATTTTGAAGTTAGATCAAATTTTAGCAATTGAAAGGATTTTAACGGATTATGGAACATTGCTTTTAGTCAAAATGTAATATCTAGTACAATATGTTAAATTTCATAATGAATTATACAGTTCTCAAAAAAAAAAACCAAAAAGTGATCTTCTACCAATATTAAAGAAATCTTATTGTATTTTGTAGATCTTTTGCCCATTCTACAGGTTTTAAATTTTATAAAAAATTAATTCAGAAGTGTCCAAACTTGAACAAATGCCTGGAACTGAAATATACTATGAATATTTAAAATATACCTTAAAATTCTCTGAAAAAGTCAAAGGATGGGCATAATATTTGATTGAAGACATTGTGGTTGAATGTAACCTAAGTTAGGTTCGGTTAGGCTGCAGTGGTAGTTCCAGAAGGAAAGACACATAGGTAGAGCATTGGTCATTTGTGATAATACATAACAAACATTCCACTACATTGGGAGTCCGAAATTTTGCCTAATGCAAGTAAGATCATTTAGAGTAGGGCTCATTAACTGACATTGAACAGGCTCACGACTGACAGCTTAACGACATTTCCGAGGACGATAGGCTTCCATTTATTCACTTTCTGCGTGAATAAATCGAGAGTCAAAATCGGTATTGAACCCCGAATCTACGATTCCTAATGTGAGCACGTTGACACTGGGCTAACCTAGCCCCTGAATGTAACCGAAGACAAAAGTAAAGAATGTCAATAGGGAACCCAACTTATGCCCCACTCCGAATTAAACTTTAATTCTCTTACCTTAAAGCTATGCATAAATTCATAATAGCCAGTAAAAATTACAATAAGTTGGTTTCTTTGGTTTTCCGAGGACGATGGGCTTGCATTTGTTCACTTATATCACTCTTATATCAATTTTAAGACAGCTTCATATCACCACACCAATGGTTCTATAAACCTAATATAAGATACGATCATATGCGGTTGTGAGGTAAACTCCATGTTTTGTTTTATCTATCGTCAACACTTTTTATTTTTTTAATTTTTTTATTGCTTAAGCCGATCCCCATAACGTCAGCCGTTTACCGGCTTTTTGTTTGATCGGTGATTCTACATTGAGAGTCCTTAATTTTGCTTAACTCAAATGAATTTCGAGTAGGAATCTTAAATAGATACTCTACTCTAATACAAGCACTTTTCGAGTAGGTCCCGGGCCTGTCCGACGGCTTAACGTCCTCTCCGAGGGACGACGTACTCAGATTTAATCACCTCCCGCGTGAATAAACCGAGGGCCAGGTGAAAATCGAAACTAACAGCCTAGAGGCTAGTACGCTAACAACTGAGCTAACCTCGCCTCCATCTTCAACTTACATGCAAACTTACACCTTTGTATAAGTCAAGGGTCTCATTCATAATTCGGGTCTCACTAATCAATGAAGGTTGATTAGTGGCAACCAACCTCCAATCACCAACAGCACTTAGTGTCACCCATTCAAGTATTAGTCATGTGCAATAATACATTAGTCTTCATTTCAATGATCTAGAATGGCCACTATCCTGTAAAACATAATCTGCTTTAGGTAAATCTCAAGACTAATTTCGAATCAATTTCATGTTTATCTCATAAAATCAGTTTATGATTACCGGGGGGTATTCTAAGGACAGGATATCTGAAATACTTCACCAGGAAAAGTGTACATTATCCTCTTATCGACAGAGTAACATATAAATTTACATGAATGTATAAATAAAAGAAAATCGTTTTACACCGATCTCAAAATTGCAAATTATAGAGAACTATATTGTGTATACAACCCGAATCATTGATTGAGGAAGACTTTCTTATCAAAGCTGATGTTGGATATTCATATAAAATCTCCTTCTGTTAACATCAAAGATTTTTCTTTAATTCATTGTTAGGATTACACGACTAGAGAGCTAATATGAATGGTCTAAACAAATCTTCAACTTTTGCCTTAGAATATACATCAATGAGATTTGATATAATTATTATGTATTTCACACATTTTATAGCAAGTGATAACAAAGATTTAATTAATATTAAAAGCAATTTTAAAATTATTTATTATATAAGTTAATAATGTCATTCGTATTATAAAACAAGACTTGTGCAGCTTGAAACAAAATTAATTTCAATCAATCTGATAAATTTAAATGTCCTTAAAGATTAATTTAATTAATATTCATTATTCTAATGCAAGGTTATTGATACAAGTACAAAATAATTGTGCAATAATCCAATGAAATCAAACCAACATATTTATGATTCTAAGTAACTCTAAAATGGGGCAACCTATCGATTATAACAGTTCTTGTCAGGTAACAAAAGTGGATGAATTAGAAAATAGCTGCTATTTTTGGAAATATAGAGTTAAAAAAAAGAGAACAATTTGAAATAAATAAAAGTAGGGAAAAGTTAAAAATATTGGACAGGGCATACTGAAGACAGAGGTCAGACACAAATCAAAAACACTCTACCAGATGATGTAATGCTCAAAGGCTAACTTATTTTTTTTTTTCATTTTAAAAAAAAAATTGAATAAATTATTACTGATATCACCAGGGTAGCTCAGTGGCTCGCATGTTCATCTCAGGACTGATAAATCCCGGGATCAATTCTCACACTAGTTTTCAATTTTTTTCACGTAGATGTAAAACAATCTAAACACGCCGTCTCTCGGAGAGGACGTTATGCCTTCGGTCTCGAGCACATACAATGCCAGATACTCATTAATGATTCGTCAGGGAGTAAAACATTTCCTTAGCGAATTACTTTCTTGCAGATGAATAATCCAACCCAAAAGAGAGAAAAAACACTTATGCCTACATATTGGGTTATACATTAAATTATTGCACCAATAAATTAAAATAATGAATAATCCGATAATGTTTCATAATATGAATGGTTTTAAAAATGTTATTACTTCAAGTTAAGGTTAATTTATTTTGTGAATTGTATTAATAATATACTTAAGGAATTAATTATAGATGCATAAGGGAATCAATTTAATATTTGACTTTTGCACATAAATTATTAAAGACCTAATGGAAATTTGACTGAAGTTGAAATTATTATGCACGAGAGGTCGATAATACATTAAATATGGTCCCACTTTAATTAATTAAATTTTACACACCAAGTACCTTAGTTATCAGAAATGGTTCATTCATTGTCCACTCTATATGTCCTAGTATAAAATATAACAAAGCTGAAAGGGACTGTTTTTTTTTTCATTTATTTTTGACTCCTTTATTCTCACTAGACTGTACAACTTTTTCCTGTTTACTTTACCTTTTACTTAATAAATATTGTTTCTCGTTACAGCGTAATTTCAACACACACACACACACACACTCACACACAGTTGTAATATTTTTTAAATGTATTCAGAATACTGATTCTAGTATCATATCATTTCGTGATTGTAATAAGGCTCATACTTGTAACATATTGTATATTATGTATCTCAGGGACTCCAGGTACTTAAACAATAACAAACCAAACCATCAATTTTTACATTACATGATGAAAAATATATTAATGATGACAAAAATGTATTTTCGAGATTTATTTTTTTTGAAATTCAACATAGAATAATACCAACCTGCACTTACGAGTATTTCTCGGATTTTACTCATGAACAAAAAATAATTTTTTATTATTTTAAACAAACTGATTTATTATATTTCAAAGATTTTAAAAAATCTGTAATTACCTTTCAACGATTCATTTGATTTATTAAATGTTTAATAATTTTAGTAATATTAAAGCAAATAATATGACGACTTAAAAATTTAATGCAATTAGAAATTTCATTAGAAATGCTCAAGATTGCAAACAAAATTGTAAGATATATACCATAGTTTATTATAAAAGACTTTTATTGTGCATGAATTGCAATGGTGCTTGTAATTATTAATGTAAATAAGAAATAAAAGGCATCCAGAACTAGTGCTATGTAAATTGATGTTTAATTCTTGTAAATTTCTTTAAAATTAAATGAAAACTTCAGTTCTTTTAAAATTGAATATGAGATTATTTCATTTCCATCCAGATGGCGAAAATAAAACACAGTGTGCTGAGAAATGTTCACTTTGAAAAATGCAAATTCACTGATATATATCTATTTACATTGTACAACCTGATGCACAAGTAAAAACACTAAAATATAGTATGAATTTTTAAATTCATAGATTAAATTTAATCCATGATTAATGAAGAAAGACACTGCACACAGAAGACCAAAGGAAGTGGATGATTTGGATATTGTTAAATTTTTTAAGCCCGAAACTTAATGACAGACTGGGTACTTTTGCGTCTACCTATAGCAAGATAGGAAAGCTTGGAGTGCTTTCCTATCTTGACATCCGAGTGCTGGTAGTTTCAGCGGTAAACGATGTGGAGCACACATTCTTCTCTGCTCAAAACTGAATAGCCAGAGGAGGGGCTTGGTGAACAGAATCAGCATATTCTCCCCAGAAACAATCATTGACAAGATGATCCGGAGTGCTGAGGTGTGGAATATGGTGGACTGACTGGTCAAAAATATACTAACAATGAAAAAGCGATATTTAGAAGAGTTGGCTGCTTTACCTAAGAAAAGAATAGCCTAGCCTGATGTAATGTGGAAATCGCTTCCTGGTTATTGTCCTAGAAGACAAGCAGGTGTTTTAGTTGGTATTATGTTTTAACTGGGAGCCCAGCACGATGTGCAAAAATGCATTTCACCTCCTTACAAAAAAAAAAAAAAAATACCGGATGTATTATGAATAATCAATGGTTTTGTTTTTGTATCGTACGACTACATCACGATTTATTCCTCTCTTGTTGTAGTCACTGCATAATTGCAAGGTGTGCACTGTTTTAGGCATTGTTTCTTATTACTTGAAGCATAATAATTTGGCCTAAAGTGCACAATTATAGATAAATTTACTTATTAGTCAACGACCACCCTTGGCTGTTGGCGCATTCAGTGACGCGCTGATCAGTAGAGACAAATATAGATAAAATACTTTAATAAATTAGGAAAACAACACAACAAAGAATTAAATATGTAAAATGTTTTTTAACAACTGCTAAATTGTTATTGTGGTATTCATAATTATATTACTAAAATCTATTTATTAAAATCTAATGACAAAAAAATGCAAACTAAGATCGTTATTACTTTTAACTTCATAACAATTTACTGTCTTACCTTCTCATATCTAAACCGATTTCGGAACTCGTCCAAGTCTATTCCTCTTGACATTGGACGAGTTCCAAAACTGATCAAGATGTGAAGGAAAACAAATACGGCAACATGGGAGATTTTATTATAACGTAATAAATAATTTGTTGATATTATACGCACAAAGATATTTGATTCTCATTTTTTAGTATAAGAGATTGAAGATAACACAGTAAATGTCAGGCGCATCATAATTAGTGCTAGTTATTCTGAATAATTGGTATATTCATTTTTCTGATTTGTTTTTGAAATTGAAAATCTATAGATACACACAGATGAAAGAATTGAATATTTTGTTGGAGTCAAGGGTTCAAAATACGTATTTCCTTTGAACACAAAGAAATCAACGATTCTTCCTGCGCACTATAGTGCGCGTTGTAATTAGCACTTCCAGATCACGGACATACTAATCCTGAATTTTTATACAGTGCTGTTTTACAAAGTATCAAAATTTTGACCTGAATAAAATGCTGTTACATTAAGTTTATCAAAAGATTAAATGAAAGTTATAATTATACAAGGAGGGTTAAATGTAAATCTTTTTTAGTCTTATCAGTCTAATAAGTGAAACAGTTTTTAAAAGGTGAAGACGAAGTACCTGAAAGCAGCGGAGGCTGACTGTTCTGCGGGGCGGGTTGTCTTTGACCTCGAGGGCCGGCGGTCGGTGAGGTCGGTCACCTTCCACACTCTCCTCATTGCTGTTCCAGTAAACAGTGGCAATACTGGCCAAACACTTGAGCTTTAGATCACCTCGGCGGAAGTGGCGTCGTTCTACCCGGAACTCCAGCCCTAGGCGCGTCCTTACTAGCCCTTCGCCGCCAACGTAATGAAGCGTTGGGCCTCGTAGGAACGAGTCATTTGCCTAAAACCAAAACATTTATATATAAACTTTCTTCCTGTGTTATAGCATGCTCATATAGTATATTACATGCTGTAATATTAAATCATGGAATATCCATTACATTAAATTTAACATTAAAATACACATAAAAGTTTTTTAAAGTCTACGAGGTCTACGAATTTTTTGAAATTTTGAAAGAGTTCACTGTTTTGTACTGTGGTGCTATTAGCTGGAGGACAGTCATTTCCAGTTGTTATTGTCAATGCCATAAAACTTTGCCGCTCTTGGACGACAGCCTGTCAGGGTTAAAATTTTAATGTGTACAAGTAACATTTCATGAGGTATGTATTTATTAGATAAAGTGTTAAAGATGTCTTCTTTTACCTGTTTATATGATTTAGACCTTAGATTAACAGCAAATTACAATATAGCATATTTTAGTTGACATTGTTTACTAAAGAATCCACAATCATTTTGTATATCGGATGATAATTAAAACCAAACTGTAACAACATTCGTTGCTTGATTCAAAATTTATTTATCATCTGTATATCTAAAAGTGGTGTATTTATGTCTCTTCTTCTTTTCTTCACTCACACAGTCTCTTTCTATCCATCTCATTCACCCTGTATCTCCTCCTCTCTTTCCCCTCACTCTCTGTCTTTCTCTTTCCTTCCTCTTTCCTTTTAACATCTCTCCTCTTATCCATCTGTAGCTCTCACTGAATCTGTTTTTCTTTCGTCTCTCTTTTCAAAGTACTTTCTTTCACTCCCACTCTTCTCCTCTTTTTCTTCTATTTCTTTTCCTTCCCTCCTAATTCTATAATTTTCTCTCACTCCTTCTCATCATGCCACTTTCCTTCCTCACACTTTCTCTCCACACTCTTCATCATACTCTCCCTCCACACTCTTAGTCTCTCTCACTCGCTTTTTATTTCTTCTCACTTTCTCTCAACTGTTTCTTTCTCTCTCTCACATATTAGTCTTCTCCTCCTCTCTATCCTTTCCTCCTTACTTCTCTCCTCGAGTTCTGACTCTCCCACATTATTCTTCTTTCTCTTTCAGCCACTTTCTTCTCAATTTCTTTCATCTCTCTCTCTCTCTCTCTCTCCTTCTCTCTCTCAGCGAGTATTGGAAATATGAATGTTATCTCTTCCATTTTTGTTATTCTAATGATCTATGACGTCGTATTCTTTATTTCACACAATTTTTTTTTAGAACAATGAGTTCCCGAGACTAGAATATTAAAAGATAATGACACATTGCTTTTATTATTTTTTGTAGAAATATATAGGCGTATATAAAAAGAAATTGTCTCTTGGTTCATGTTTTTTATCTGTTTTGTAAAAAAAAACCAATTAAATAAAGAAGGAACATTTTAATAAATATATCGACTCTTAGAAATGAACGCCGCAGTTGAGAGATTGCCATTTTTGTCTCTTATTTACGCATGTTCGGAGAATACACTGAAAATACATTGTTCTGTAAAACATGTAAGATTTTGAATTATTTAGTGAAATGGAGGTGAGGAATTATTAAAAACAGATTTCTGTGAAGAGAATTACTGAAATAAATTTTCATTTCCTAGTAGAGAACAACTCTGGTATTTTGAATAAACCTTACAGAAATTGAAGAAAAAGATTTTTCTTTCAAAAATCTAATTATCTCTCTTGAGAATGTTGCATATAACTGGCTCTCTAAGTTGTACAACAAGTAATTTCCCATGAGCTCCATAAGATAGAGCCTTTAGAGCTCTTATTAACTTTTAACTAAGTCTCAGATAGCGGTATTACTTTCCATATTTAGAAAACTACCCATTTTCATCTTGCTGAAAGCATTTCCTCCAGTGGAAGCAATGACTTTAACGAATTACCACCATTTCTATTCAGACTGTTAGAATAATTGTAATGAAAGTATTATTTAACAGCAACACATAAAGCGTAGGTCAAGACTTATAGATTAAAGTATCATAGAATTATGGGACGAAATTTAGAATTATTACTTCAAATAGCAGACTAAATGCCTTAATATGAATTTATTGAAATTAATTCATATATCTGATCAGATATTTAAATCAGATCAATACAGTAATATATTATTACAATATTAAAACCATTATATTAACAATCTTAACGTAAATAATGCCTAACGTAAACGTAATAATATCTTAACGTAAATAATCCACTCGTACAAAACCTCGCTCCTTCCTCACCTTTCCAGCATCCCCTAAGACGACTTAAGAGTAGATGGCCGAGAGACCTACTGCCATAATGATCCAGAATCAGGAAACGAAGTGAAAAGTTGAACCAGTGGGTTCTATTCTTTGCTCATGTTTGTCAAAGTTATTTGTTTTATTCATACTACATATGCTTGTTACGCAACATATGCTTAGTTGTGTATTTAAATAAGTATGTTAAAAAAAAATGCCAAAATTACTTAACGATTCATTATTAAAAGTAAAATAGGAAAAAATAACTAATAATTAAAAAATTGAATAACTCATTAAAATATAAGTTATTTTCTTTCTATTCTGTATTTGTGGAATCGGTTAGTATGACGTATACCCTTATACTTCTAAATTATGGACAAAATCACGAAATAATTAACAGTTTGCTTAAAACGTGGTTTAAGAACTTAGTGTTCCTTATTTTTTTACTTCATGAAATAAGATTGTAGGAAAGTTTCTATAGTTTGACTACAGAAGGTAAACCTGAAAGAGATTCAATATGGTTAGAAATGTGTTCTTTTGTTAATGGAACGTTGATACTAAAGCAGATAAACGCAAATAAGACCGTATGTGCTAGAAATGAGTTTTTTCGTAAATGAAACGTTGTTTAATTGAAAGGTTGGTCTTTTTCTAAAAAAATCTACAATCTAAAAGATTAATATATTTTAAAACTAAGTCCATTTAAATATCTCTAAGTAATATTTTGTTACATAAACTCAAACGGATGAATACATAATCTGGATGAATTATACTCTACTTCAAAATTAGTAATTGCAATTTTAAACTCGTTTACAATCAATTTATTTTATATTTTTATTATTAATTATTTTATTTTTTTATTTATTTTAATTTGCCTATGGTGTAGACGTTCTACACAACTCTTTGGTCAAGTATTATCAAAGTCATTAGATAATCAACTTCATTTGTTTTAATGTCGGTATATCAATTTTATCAATTATAATTAACTTGAAATAATCTATTTATAACAATGAGATATATTATTATTAAACTGCGGGCATGAGTGTCATTAGGATATGTGTTCATGAAGGCCACAATTGTCTATATCTCATTTGTCATGTGAAAATACAATTTCAGATTTTAAGTACTTTAATGAACTTCATTAATAGCCTTAAAAAGTCTCTCCACTTTTTATATTGGTTTTGACATGGTTTGCCAAAAATCCTGGGTCACCCATAGAAAGTGTTCAAAAGTTTCAGTCTGCATTGTTCATACGATGTTAATTACACCTCAAACAACACTAATCAACAGCTGAATATAAATTTAAAAATTGTTATAGAATAAATCTTTCATTGAAGTATTCACTATTTTTTATATTAATTTATTTATATTTGGAAGGAGCCTTTTAGAATTAATTAAATACGTTGTTCTAGAAACCTTTCTGCTCTCTTCTTCATCCAATCATGAATTGAGTTACACCTTTCAGAATGCTGCAGTGTGTTATGTAAACAGGATGGAGGCAGAAGAAAGTTTGACTGGCTCTAAACATCCGCTCTCTTGCCTCATTGCCTGAGTTCCCTTGTGGCCAAGTACCCAGATGAAAATTAATTATTTTTATTACTTTTAATCTACATAACAAAGTACTACTATACAAAACATTACTGTGACCTGGACCTGGACTTACGGACTTGAACTATGGGGTTGTGGCAAAACCATCCAATATTCATAGAATACAATCATTGCAATCTAAAATCCTCCGCACTATCACAAATGCTCCGTATTACATCAAAAACTACACCCTTCATAAAGACCTAAAAATTCCATTCATCCAAAACCTTGCCTCTGATCGTTATAAGTCATTTCACAACAACCTTTCCTCTCACCCAAATCCATTTGTACGAATCCTTGCTTCCTCCTCACCTTCCCAGAACCCACCAAGACGACTCAAGAGAAAATGGCCCAGGGATCTACTATTACAATAATATACTTTAAAAAAAAAAAAACAAAGCGAGAAGTTGAACCAGTGGGTTTCATTCTTTGCTCATGTGCATCGATGTTATTTTGTAATCTATTACTACATATGCCTGTTACGCATAATATGTGTAGTTGTATATTTGTAAATAAAGATGATAAAAAAAAAACTTTTAATATTCTTGTTATACCATTAGTATACTAGAATAGGGATTCTTTTATGAAATCGGGAAGTATGCAACCTAAGATATGTTGACAACTTCATCCCCTGGACACACTATCTGGCAATATTTAGTTCAAACTATTCGTATTTCGTTCGTTTAAAATTTTGAAAACTTAATCATCCACTAAGAAATTTTATTTCGTAACAGTTTTAATAGATCTCAAATTTCCTGCTCCTTGGTACTATGACTTAAAATGTACAAAAAAAGATATATTAAATCTGGTATAACGAAAAAAAAAAGCATTAATCAATTAAGTTAATGGTCGAAAAAATTGACTTATGATAGATTTGAAAGCTTCTGAACAAAATACTGATAAACAGTCTGGCATGTCGTAAACCACTGCATAAACCCTCATAAATTCTGGTTCTACTAACTACAAACAGATTGTGGTACTGCTAATTTATATAAATATTTCCTCGCACTTAAGTGTAATAGCGTATAAACGCATTTCCTCATTTTTTTCTACAGAAAAGAAAATAAAAATGATTTGCTTGTTTTCAGTAAAGTAAAAGGAAAAACTTTTTATAACTAGAGCTAACTTTTTAAATCTAAAATGAAACTTTTTTATCTGATATAAGAAAGCAGGTCATGTATATTAATATAAAACAAAATGAGATAAAATATTTTGCAATTGCTTAAATTAAAACTACGTGAAAGATTCACTTGCAAAATATTAGTTTATTTTTGTTGTTTTTTTTTTAGATTGAAGGAGAGTAAGTTTTGATAAAGCCGTGAGTGCGTTATAACTCCTCTAACTCTTTTGTAACACAATTTATAAAGATTACAACCATGAATTCCAAATTGCTATAAACGGCTTTTTTTTAGTGGTAAAAAGTTACAGTAACATTTCATAATATTTTGGGATCGTTATTTTATAACTTACAAAAAATAAGTAGGGTCGACCATATTTTTATTCAGTTTAACCTTGATCATGAGGATTGACTTTCGAATTATATCACTATTCTTATTGTGCAATTTCATTTCAAGATAGCAGCAAGACCTTTATTTTATACTTTAATGAACATAATAAAACGATCATACCTTGTAATCACATAGCTATATCTCTTAAAAAAACAAAAAAAAACAATATTTTTTCCAAATTTTAACCATTAAGCATTAATTTTTTTAGTATTAATTGATCAGTAGTGTTTTTATAAGTACTCTATTAGATGCCTTACACAACATTCATGACAATTCATTGCTGTGTCATACGGCATATCATTTGACTTACAAAAGGAATATGCTGTCCAGGAAATATGTTTGTTTGTTTTCGAATGCCCACACTTATGTATCGAGCCCACACAGCTGTTCGTTACGTATACCTTAAGCACTTTCACCTTTTAGTGCTGTTCTAGGGGCGGAAATTGTGGCTCATTTATTATTTGGAACCCATTTTAGTAATGAGCAAGCCACATTACCTACCTTGGGAGTCCTAAATTTTGCCAAACTTAAGTTTATTTAGAGTAGGGATCTTTAACGAGCACCTGACTTCGTACAGGCTTGGGGCCGACGGTTTAACGACGACGTGCTCAGCTTTACTCACTTCCCGCACGAATAAATCGAGAGCCAGGTGAGAATCGAACCACGGACCTACTAGTTCAGAGGTGAGTACGATAACCACTTAGCTAACCTGGACATGGCCTCCCAAGTCTAGGAAATATTGCTGCAGTCATATTTAACCAAGAAAAGAAAATACTACACTTCTGTACCACAGCGGTTCGTCACGTGAGTGATCTTACGCATACCTTAAGCACTGTAGAACCAATGTGTTAATTATATTAGAGCAACAAAATTTGACTAGTTAAAAGTACATATTGCTTACTTTGAAGTTCACCGAGCTGACAATACACATTTACTTGCCTCATCACATTAACCATAAATGTTATTTAAGTCATCTCAAAAATTAATTATTGAGATTGACAAATCGCACCAAGGAAGAATAAAAGAATCAAACGTTGATTTCAAGTGTTTTGAAAATTTTAAAATAATTTTTAACGGTCTACAAATCTAGTTTATGTCTCCTCACTTCTTAAAATTCTGATACTGACAAAGTTTTAAACCAAATGTTTTATGGCTTGATTTAGATAAAATCTAAATTTTATCTAAAAAATTTAGAATAAAAAAAATATAGAAGATGTCGAAATATAGAAGTGAGTTCTGTAGTGTCTTTCTGTGTTCTTTCCTATGTGTTAAAGTTTATATATATATATATATATTCAGATATAAACAGATCTGATCGGATTTGATCTCAAACTTTGAAAAACACGAATGAAAAACAAATACTAGGGCTCGCATTCAATATTTTGACTATTTCCTCGAAGGATATTTATAAACCATTGACTTTTTATAGAATTTATTCGGTATACTAAGACAAAAATCCATTGTAGCCTTATCAATTTGATAACTAAGCTCAATAATGATTACATGAGTAATAGTAAGAAAAGTTGTTAATTATTCCCCCAGAGCCTTAAAAGCCTGGAGGCTAGACCTTTCTAGCTGTACAAGAGGTGAATATAATTTATTCTACGCACGGCTCAGCAGTCAAGTGTGAACATTGGCTCAAAGAAAATATTATCCTAGGCTACCATAATTTTTGTCTTAATTTTTAAATTTAAAAGTAGACAGTATGGTTGATTTTTCTTTCATTCCAACCATGTCGTTCCAGAATAGGTGGGTCTTTTCCATCCAAAGACACGTGAAACCACCCATCGAAGGAATTAATAAGCCCCAATAATTACTTAACTTCGGTGTCCTAATAGAAGCCAAATATTCAACATGTCCACTACAGTTGGCAGATGGATGTAAAATAAATAGAATGAGGCACTCTAACTGGAAAATATAACTGACAGCTCTGTCAGAGAACCAAAGCCAGAAAGAGTGTTTATTTCAAAAACGCCAGCTCTATCAGAAGGGATTTTTAAGCAAATAATTGATATATCTTCACTTTATCATCTGTAGAATGCCAAAACCACTGAATAAAAAACAATGTAATTCAAGTAAAACAAGTTAAAATTTGGAATTGAATGCGACATCAGAGAGAGCTTAAATTATGAAATGTTAACTTTGAAATATATTAAAAAATTTAACATTTATCTTAAAACAAAAAAAAAGCTCAATCATGTTGATGTAATAAACAACTGTTTTTTTTTCCCTATTTTGTAAAATAGGTAATCTGATGGCATTCTGTTGTATTAATTAAATTTCATGGTGATAATTTTTTTAAATTGAGACATATTTATATTTAGATAGATAAAATTCGCTACATAAACCAAACATTCTATTAAAGAAGGAAGAAAAAAGATACACGATAAAGAATTTAGATTGAAATATTTAGTTGTAATGAAGAAGGGATCCCCAGAGAGAGAGAGACTTAATGCCTGGTCTTAAATGGAGGAGACAAAAGAGTCTGCGACACAACGGCTCCAAACAAACAGGACTTCAGTATTTTTTTTTTCTTAAAAGCTTTACCAAATAATTGGAGGCATTAGTGTTTACTTTCTGTTGTATATCCTCTTCATTTTAAAAGAAAAATCCAATTTTAAGTAAATAAATCTGTATTTACCAAACACAACTGTATTATTGTGCAAGTGCATATGCTATATGTTATATACAATACGTATATATATATATATCTTTCCTTAATAAAACCAAACACGATCAAAACTGGACACAATTCGAGTTCAAAATTCAAGAAGAGTAACACACAGAGTAATGAAACAAATTGTTTCCTCGTCCTTGTATTCCTTTGAATTTTGAACTCATATATATATATATATATATATATATATATATATATATATATATATTTGTGTACAATGACAGCAGGTCTTCCCTTAAGCATATGCTATTAAAATAAGCAGCAGCTTCTGCATTGACCAATTTCTTGTTGTCACTAGTTAACCAATTTTGTCACTAGTGTCAAGTTAACCAATTTTTTGTTGACACTCTCTGGTTAGCTAGAGAGTGGAGAGTGTCAACAAGAAATTGGTCAATGCAGAAGCTGCTGCTTATTTTAATAATATATATATAGTATATGTATAATATGCTACTGGTTGAAATCCGGTTAACTGTATTGATAAGTCTGATATTTTTTTATTTAACTTTATACAAATCTGAAGCAGGTAATTAAAAAGTTTAATAACTATTTGAAAATTGTTTCTGCTTAATTTTTCATTTTCTTAATTTAAACCTTATTATTATTATTATTATTATTATTATAATTTTTTTTTGCTATGTAAGTAACATGACAACCACCGGTTAATGGAACAACTGGATTAAACATTAAGTAGCTGAAACTTCATCTGCTGAGTTGTTACATTAACACAGAGGCATTAGAATTAGATTAGTAGATTTTTTCTAGAAAAAAAAATAGCAGAAAAGTGAGGTTTTGCAGATTTTCAAGTGTGGAACTGCACATCCACAGTCTAGCAGTGGGAAAAACCAGTTTTTATTTTTTGCAATAATTATGGCAATCAAAACAGCAGTCACAAAGGGTAGAAATATAATCGAGTAATAGATATTGTCTGCTCCAGAAACTATTCAGCTCTAGCTTTAGTATCCCAAATGACTTGGAGATTATAAATAATACTAAAGTGCGCTGAGCTATTTGATACCACTGGGTGAGTGCATTAATCTTCAACGAGTACCTATTCATTGTAATGTCTCAGGAAACGAGCTAGTGCACCAACTGGCAAAAGAATTCTATAACAGTTTCATGTGGATGATTTTATAAATTACAGTATTTTTATTTTTTAAGTAATTGACTTCGAAGTAAATAATAAATATTTGAAATTTGTTGTTTACTTAGATGATATTTTCTCAAAATTTTAGATAATTTATTTAAATGGATTAAGACATTGACGTGTTTATAGAATGACATAAAACTTGATACCAGCAAAGACTCAGTAATAGTAACTATAAATTGAATTATTAAAAGATGTTGATCTAGGGTTTGACATCATTTTAAAATAACTGTCCATTACGTGGAAATTGTAGTCTATATTGGACTTAACGCTCATCATTTTGAGTGTTTTAAAAATAACTTTGTTAAGTCACAAAATTTTAATATTGTATGTATGTATCTGTAATGTAGATTTCATTAAAAGTTTATAAAATAAAGGTACATCTTGAAGGGAATAATATTATTTTTTGGAAACATAAACAATAAGCGTTACATGGATATTTGATGATTACTTCTAAGTGATTCCAGTCTCATTAAATAACGCTCAAGAATGAAAATAAAAAAATAAGCTTAATGTGCAGATGATTTGGCGAGTATGAAAATTTAAAATCTAATTCAAGTCTGAACTAGAGTTGAAGTTAAGACCATTGAAAAAGACATGTGAATAAACAATGCAATTTGGGGCAAAAAGGGAGCTAGTGGAAACATTTTTGACTCATTCGAAATATAAGCATGGTACTAAATATTTAGTGAAGACTGCCAGCTAATAATTGTGATCAGCATTTTCAATATACATGGTTTTATAGACAGTTTTACTATTAAAATTAGGAAATTACCAACACAGAGAGAAATTATCTCATCACATAAAATAATTGATATATTAAGTACACAATGTGGTTAAATTCCATCTTTTTGTTCATTTCTTGATTTTATGTATGATAATGTGTTAGTATACATAATTTTTAAGTATATATACAGTTTTTTCTCTTTTATAGACTTGTGAAAACATCTGTACATATAAAATAGAAAGTTTGTCTGTCTGTCCGCTATAGAAATAAAACTTGGGAAATTTAGATACAAAGAAACATATGAGTCTAATATAACTTTTTTTGGGGAACTAACTACTGTATTTTGATTTTGATAAGGGTCCTCTTTTGAGATCTACCGCACATACCCAAAATGCCGTGGCATAATCTATCGCCCGGGCAACCCCGGGTAGATCAGCTAGTATTGAATAAAAATCAAACCGTCAGAATTTCAACTTTAATTTCGAATTGGAGAAACTGACTATATCCCGATAAATCTATTTTCTTTATATTTATAAGAGATGTGATCAAAGTGCAATATCACTTTTTGAATTTCGGGCGCTCTGTACACTCTAATTTCTATTTTTTGTTGTTCTGTTAGTTGACAAGTTATATGTTCACAGTTCTGACTTTTCACCATATATCATAAAGTTATGTATATGCCTTCTCACGTGAAGGTATAAAGGTTAGATTTACGTTTGCGTACTCTTTAAAGTTGCAGATAGTTCCTGTTGATTTTTTTAATTTGGTGTTCAAGTTTGATTAATGTGATTACATGTTGTAATGAGTGTTTTATTTTAAAAAAAAGTCTTATTATAGAAAATAACAAACTGAAATTTTATATATTTTTATTTCTATAAGATATTTTTTAGAGTGTACGAGGAAGGATATTAATTTTGAATTCGTTAATAAAATATCAATAACGAATTAAATGAGTTTATATCATTATTTATTTTTGTCTTAGGAATACTTGAAGGTTATTTTGGATTTAGATCTGGCCACGTTCATAATAACTAAGTAAATTTCTTAACATATTTCAATTTATGTTGAGATAAAAATACGAAGTGCATTTGCCTCCATCTTCAAGACTTCTTTATGATTAAAAAAAAAAAAAGAATCGAGCGAAGACATGTCAAAAGTAACTTGGTTCACGGATTGAACCGCATGGCCCAAGGAGAATAGGCAAAGCAAGGTGGGATTTTTAATATCTGGCGCTATTCTACAAAACTTTAGATTACTCGTATTGCTGAGAAAAGTTTTGGATGCGTTCTAATCTCTATTCGCACCTCATGTTCTTTAAATGAAACATCAAACCAATTCAAGACTCCTTGCACTTGAATATTAATATGAATTATTCTGCTCAGATATTAGTATGTTATTAATGAATTTCTTAACTCTTGTGTACAAAACTTTTAGATCGTATTCATAAACAGCATCGGTCTACTTCAGTTACTCTTTTCAGATTTTATGGTGTTCATATCTGACACCCCTTCTAATACCCAGTTAAAAAGAGTAATAAATAGTGAAAAGTTAACATAATGGTTAGTGGTAATTTCAGATTATTATTTCTTTAAATGAATATTCAAACAATAAACTAATAATAAGAATACACATTACAACACAGTGGACATCCTCTATAAATTTAATAAACTGACGTTAAAACGGTATCAACGTTTCATGGTTTATTCTCATTTTCTAGTTACATTTTTTATATATGGAATGCCAAGTACATAAACTTTTTGATATACTCGTACACCCACCCACTCAAACACACCCACAGACTTCTAAAATGTAACTAGTATCTATAAAACTATAAATATTACCTAAATTTGGATATAAAGTAATACAATGATAATTATAATGTTAATTTTTTTTAAAATTATTATAAATTAATTAAATTAATATTAATTTAATGGAAGTAATATATTAATGTAATGATCTAAGTAGTTTATAAAATTTAAATAGTGTATACGTATGTATGCTTTATTGCGGAGCATGTTGAAAAAAAAAAAGCCAAACAACATCGAGAAACCGTCATTAAACAACTTTGGGGACATCAAAATATGTAATTCCGTTAAAATGTCGAGATCGAATTTTTTTTCACTATCACTATACTTTACTTATATGTATTAAAGTAAAAAAAAGTTTTTATTGAATTAATATAGTTGAAGAGCCGTAAATCAGCTAATCTCAACACATTATAACACCAATAGAGATTTATAAGTCTGCACTGTAGTAAATATTTGAAGAGTCAGTTTTTCACGAATACTGTCTACTAGGCATGTGTTGCTAACTTTTAAGGTAATCTACTTGGATGAACATATAGAAAGCATTCCCACTCATTTTTCATAAAAAATAATTAATATTTTACCTTGTTTTTGCTATATGTAGCTTATAATAGCTGAATGCTTTTTAAGGATATTAATAGACAACAACTTAGCACATTTACAAAGAAATTTAAACCAATTTATACATGTTGGTAATAGCATTAATGAAAGTAAATTTGAGTCAACTTTAGCATAAATTTATCTAGGCCAGTGTTGAAATTTGATCCAAAGAGAATTGTATCATGTTGCGGGCACACCAGTCTTAAACTATCTCCCATAGATAAATTACACCTCTTAGTTTTGCTAGGCTTAAGTTTCAGGAGGATATATATCGGTAATTAACTGCAAGTTATAATCATTTGTTTAAAACTCATGGACAAAGTTTATATCACCTTGTATTTTCTTGATAGTTTGAACAACTATAAGTTTTAAGTGGTAACAAACTACTTGTTTCCTGGAAGACAAACATTTTCTAAAACCACGAGTAAGTGTTTAAACATCATTTTTAAAAAAGATATTTCTTTTTAAACTATTTTTTAATTACTTTAAATTAATCAGTTGATGATTTCTTTTAATAAAATATATTCTTTACTTTTAAAAAAATCATTAAATAATCTTTAACTACTCAAAAATGTACTAGAATATTACAAAAGTAACTGTTTTTCAAAGTAAATTAAGTTTATTTAACTAAAAATTAAGTTTAATTAATTTATAAATTAACTTCAAAGTAATTAATTCAAACTTTCCGTAAAATGTAACATTGACTTTTTTTGAATTCACAAATACATTTTAATGATCAAATTTGACATTTTCTTATCAATGGAATCAATATTAGTGTGTTTCATATTTATTAGAAATATATATATATATATCAGATATATATGCTAAAAATATGCTAAAGTCATTGCAATAAGTTGATTAAGGACAGATGGGTAATAATACACGACTTGAGGACCAGGTTAGCTTAGTGGTTAACGGACTCTCCTCTGAACTGGTAGGTCTGGGGGTTCAGTACTGGTAGGTTCAGTACCCACCTGGTCCTCGATTTATTCACGTGGGAGGTGACTATATCTGACCACGTCGTCTCTCAGAGAGGACGTTAAGCCGTCGGTTACGAGCCTGTACGATGTCAGACACTCGTTAAAAATCCCTACTGTAAATACGCTTGAGTTAGGCCAAAATTTAGGACTCCCAATATAGAATAAAGCTTGATTGTGTAGTATCACAAAGGGCCGAATATTCGGCCTATATGTGTTACCTTGTGGGACAACCACTACAACCCAAAGGGTTGCCTTCTACTATTACTAATATACCATGTTAATTACAGTAGTTTTATTATTTTACATACGATAGGAATTATTTAATACAGTAAAATTATAATGAGATACTTTATAATAAATTGAAAACTATTAAAAATAAATTAAAAAATAATGATTAGTAGCTATTGAAACAATAACTTACAACTGTATCTATTTCGTCAGCATTAAGGTATTTGTTCCACCTTTTTGGGAATGAAAAAGTAAAATAAATATGCACAATTATAAAAAGCACCAAAGATTGAGACAGGAACATATAATGTAATATGTACAGGGCAATATGTACAGAAGGAAAAAGGAGAAGAAAATTGTGTACGTTCATTGTGGGAGTAACGTGATACAATTTATAAAGGCAACATGAATATATTGGCCGGACTTAAATAAAGATATTATGTATTATCAACTGTCACACGTCGTCTGTCGCTGGTGGAGTCACCCAACCGGTTTCGCAATTGCTGCACATCAATGGGCCTAAATCTATCTTCCAGAATCACGGATATAAATACCTTTTTTCCAATTAAATACCTATTAAAATAGGTATTTATATCCGTGATTTCGGAAGATAGGTTTAGTCCCATTGATGATGCAGCCATTGCGAAGCCAGTCGGGTGACTCCACCAGCGATAGACGAGGTGTGACAGTTGATAATAATATCTTATTTACTAACCTCTGTGGTACTAACAATATGCTTATAATAAAACAAAATATATTTGTAAGTATGCATGGAACAATTAAAAATACGATAACCAAGCACGAAGAAGATGAGTACTGCATATGGGCCATGTTCCCTTAGGAAGGACAATTGAAAGAGAAGGGCTATGCATAAGGAGCAATGATACATTAATGCAGTTAATATTGTCACGTAGTAATAACAACCATCGTTAAAAGTTTATTTTTACAATTATAAATATGCAGAAATAAATAATGAGAAGTGGCCACTGAAATTATTTAAAAATATTCTGCAGGAACTTCCAGACTTGTTTATCATTGATAAAAAATTATTGCGCCGTATGAATATTTGTGACGTCTTTTCAAAAATATTTATTTGAACACTTGCTACTAATACGAGTAAAAACTCAGAACTACATTTTCAAAGCTAAGGGAAACTTATCCCTTTATGGCTTTTTAGTTATAAATCTCTTATCAGAACTTTTATATTGAAAACCTTACTATTTATAAATACGACACATACATATATATTATCGTAAAACATTAAAACCAAAAAACAGAACATACTTATTACATACATATAACATTAAAAATATTAATATTGGTATATTCCAAAAAATATTTATAATTTTTTACTAGTATATCATTATAACAGAATTATAAATCTCTTTAAATATGATGTTAAATTTGAAAAAAAAAAGCCAAAGAAAACAGATCTCCCTTTCAACTGAAAAGGCCTTATCTTTATAAGAAAATCATTGAAGTCTGAACATTAAAGGATATTCAATTGGAATTCTTAGGCTTTAAGAAAGTTTAGTGAAATAAGCTGATTTGCTTAACAAGCCGACTCTTTCAAGAAATAACCTAAACTTTTTAATTAATAATATTACTTTATGGTTCAAAATTTTATAATAATTTTACTTCAATCATTATTGCGGTTTCACCTAGAACTTTTAAACATGTATGTTTTAAATGCTTAGAAAGTCCTCAGATAGTTATTTTAAAAATTTGCAAGATAACATAAGTTTTTATTAGCAAAATTTTTGCCGATACCGTGGCAATTGTAGTCCGACTCTTTGACAATACCGCTTAACTTAAAATTCTGAAAGTCCTAGAATATTTCACCTTTTTCTTACGAATTTAATCAAGGATCTAAATTTAGACTGTTGCTATTAGTCAAAAACTTTTTCTTATTACAGTGCTCGAATACAGATACAGTCGTCATCAAAGAAACCAAGAATTTTTCAAAACAAAAACAGTATAATTCAAATTATAAAAAAAAATTGTTAAATTTAATTTGACTGGCTACACAAACGAAACATCATTAGTTTCCACCCCTTTAAAAAATTTGTTTTTGATCAATTTAAAATAAATTCATTTTGTTTTAATTTGTAAATATTACACTTGAAAAATTCGTTTAAAAACAGTATTATACACATAAAACTTAAAAAAATTACGACATTAAAACTCAGTTTAGAATTAATTTTCAGATTTTTTGTAAGCTTTTTATAATTTTTTTCTATTTTCTATTTTTATCACCACAAAATGCTGCCCTCTGGCACATGACGCCCGGTCGAACGGATCGTACAGACCCCCCCCCCCCCCCCCCCCCCCCCAACAGTGGCAGTAAATTTAAACGAAGTACGAAAAAATAAAATCAACTTAATGTAAGTAAATATAATATCAAACTCGTTTTCAGTACAGCTTTTACTTAAACGTGGTTATAATGGCGTCATGGAGGTAATATACGAATTTGAGAGTTCTACTCCAATCACGGTTGCTTCTGTTAGATAGTACAATGCAAGCATGGTTTTACTTAATACTGTAGGGTTTAGAGTAATGGGTAAATGAAACTAGTTTTTCACTTTCACAATGGAACTGCTCTCACTGACGTATACTCTGGTATATAGTATACGCATTTTAAACCCTGAACAGTTTGTAATTATTCAAAATGTCTTCACAGTTACATAAAACTAAAAAAAAAAGTAAAACAACCACTTCATTATTATGTATTAACTTAAATACATGTATAAATACATATAAATACATGTTTTATTAATTCTTTACATAACAGTTATCCAGACAGACGCTCTCCTGACTTACCTATAAATATTTAATTCGAACAGAAAACTAAAATTAAAAATCTGGAGTGTCCTACACTCATTTGTTAAAGTCAACATAATATCAAACTCATTAACAACCAACTGATGTTTTGATTAGTCAAACACTTTGTTCGACAACCATCCATCACACAATGCAATGTATCAGAAAATGTGTTTGGCTGGGGGTTAACTTTTTTAAATTTAACAATTTTATTCTTCTAACACATCATCTTAACTCGTTACAACATCTTACATACATTTCCGTATAACAATATTATTTCTCTTAAAAAATGTCCTAGGTCAATGAAAAGAATGTAAATAAATATCAATTTATTCAACCAGGGCAGATGATTCATTATTCCAAAACAAAATTCCAGTTTTTGTGGAATTTTAAAATATATCTTTTACAGATATATCACTCTTTGTAAAATTGGAATTTTATGATTTTTTTTTAAAATTTTTTATAAACTGCTAATTTTAGGTTTAATTTTTTGACAATATTTCATTGTTGTATAAATATCGGTTTAGTGTTCAAAAAACATTTTCTGAATTCAAAAAAATTCCTAATTTATCCTCTTACTATTTGCTAATTTTAGGTATTGGAAGTAAAGGTATGTATATGAAATACACTATTTAACTTTCCAAGCTCTATTAAATGCCAATTAGAGAATATATGTGCTGTCATAATGATGTATTTATTTCAGAATAAATTATAATACTACCTAATTATGATGACTTTGATTTATAGTTGTAATTTAATTAAAGTAATTATATATGCTCAATAATTATTTGCAATTTAATTAAAGTAATTGGATATGCCCAATTATATCTCAATAATCACTTTATACTACTGTTTATGACAAAGCATGGCACACGTAGTTACCAGCGTATTAACATACAGGATATTTCAAGTTAACATTAAAACTAGAATAATAAAAGCCACTGAATGGGTTTATGCTTTGTTTAATTTATGTGTTAATCACTGCTTTGCTCCATAGAATAGACACTAAAGTCCGTTAAAGTATTACTGTTCATCTTTGTGTATAGTTCTTACTAATACCTTCCATAATATGCTACTTGTCCTCTTTAATCATCCAGCTTATGATTTCTTGTGCAAATCAAGGGCTTTATATTATTTCTAAATAGACTGTAATGTTTAAACTTTTTTTAAAATATTTACAATAAGTAAAAAGGTATTTTTTTTAATAAAAAATATTCACATATTGGGAAAAGTATTAAGTCTCCACACAAAGAAAAGGTCCTTGCTTGGTCTCACCCACCACTTAACCACCCCAGTAGAGCAGATGTAACCTGAAGAAGAACATCAAGTGTTCGAAATACGTTGTTTAGTTTCTTATAATAAACTATTTTTGTGTGGAGACTTAATACTTTTCCTAATATGAGTAAATACCACACTATAACAGATTGCAAAGTTAATGAAAAAATATGCATGTTATCACTTACCATTATAAAAATTCATAGCTATAAATTCTAATCTATAAAAAAATATATCTTTTTGGCTGCGTGGTTAATATCTCTAATCCGAAACGTTGTATTAAAAAATATGATATAAGGTCATAAGTGCAATATACTCCTACATTTTAACATACAATAAAGAAAATAAAGAGCAACAAAAGTGTAAGGTTCCACTATACAGTGGAATTCACTTTTAAATTATTAGACAATAATGGTCTACTTTAATCAAAAGTTGTATGTTATATATATATATATATATATAAATTCTCAACAAAATGAAATGGATAAGAGGAAAACAAGCTCTAAGGACTCGAGGGGTATTTTGAAGTCAAGTGTTTGTTGACAACAAGCATTCTGGCAATCCCATCAAAAATATTTTCCCCTTACTTTGTTTACGTCAAAATTTCTTTGATTGTATGGTGATGTGAGATACTGTGTCACTACTCTATATGCATATAGAGGAAAGTTACAAACAAACATAATACTCTACAATAATAACAACAAATAACGGAATAGTAAGGAAAAAAAATATCAATTTGATCAATGAAAGATTGTAGCGTATCCCCAAACTTTTGGATGCACACTGATCCATCCACTCAATCGCCCCCCCCCCCCCACACACACACTCACACAGACATCATCGAAAAAACTTCATACAACGACTTTGGGTACCTCAAAACATGTTATTCCGTCAAAATCTCGAGATGGAATTTTTTCATTATCATTAAACGTTACTTCCAGAAAAGCATAAAAGACAAAAATAATTCTTCAGCTATTAATATTTACTTTATTATTGTGATTGTTTTCTTTAAATGTATGCATAATACACAATTTATTTGATTCGAGTCTGTAGTAAACTTAAAATAATTCACTATCAACCTGACGACCATAAGGATAAAAAAGAAAAAAAAAGAGGAACCACAAAAAGAAAGTTATAAAAAAGTTTATTATTAGAACAGGAGTGTGGTGTTAATTTCACTGATGTATCAGTGATGGAGTGTTTGGAAAAAATACTCCAAGAAGTTATGAATAAAGAATTCAAAACGCCTTCCATGATCGATACTGATTTAATTGATCATCGGTGAATATCTCATACATTTTTTGCATTTAATTTATATCTAATTGATCAATATGACTTTGGAGATATGTGAAGTCGAGTGTTATTTTCTTTTTTAGTAATTATGAGTTTTATATTGGTTTTTGATTCATTTAATTTGCCATTCTTCCAGTCAATAAGCGCCCTATAGTAAATGCATTGTTTTGGTAAGAGAGTAAGGAGAAATGTGCCTATGAATCAGGATGTTTTGTCGAGACCTACTAGAGGCGTACAATGAGCGACACATATATCAACCAGGAGGCAGGAGGGTTTGCATTACCAGGGCTGCAGCTCGACCGCAATGGTTACATTCAGGTTTCGGGGAAGCCGCAGAGGCCTGGGTCAGACAACCTGTGCCCTAATTTATTTGGGGCCTCGATTAACTAAATATTACTTCTTATTATTACTTGGTATTTGTAACATTTATCGTTTTCAAAAAGCAATTACCTTTTCAATATCACAGCTAATTGGCAGCCACAGGCAGCAGCCCCCCCTCTCCCCGATTACGCACAGGAGACAATGATTCTGAAGTGACTACTTCATCTAACTAAATCGCGACAACAAAATACCCTTCAAAGTTTTGATTTTACTTGCACTATTAGTGGAGATTTTATCGAAATAGTTTATCAACGTTGTTTTCAATACATAAAACTTGAAATCAGGAGTATGTAATATAGAAATTACAAATGTACAAAATTTTGTATACAAATATACAAAAATAGAAAATACAAACTTATATTGTACACATAATTATTACATATTATTATATATTAGTATTTATATTATAATATGTTTTATATAGATAAAGACACATAAAGAAATTTAAAACACACACTTGATCTCCAGTTTTCGGTTTGAACCGTCTTCAGAAGAGATAAAAGAGGGAAATCAAAGCGCACTTCTATTGAGACTGTTGGAGACCAGAAGTCTCTCTCTTACTCTCCTGAATACGGTTCAAACCAAGAATTAGAGCCTATAAGTGTACATTTATAATATCTCTATTTGTCTTTTCCCACAAAAAAACTTTATTTGTACCTTTCTGATCGTATTTTCTTCGAAAAATTGAAATATATTATTTCTTATATTTCATATAAGAAATAACGAAACAAATCAGCAATTGTATGCATATAGATTATTTATTTGAATTTATTAATTATAGTTTTCACTTAAATCATTGGTTTAGTTTGGAATATAGTAGATAATAATTAAGCACGAGTTTATTCAACCTGTCCAATTAACGATATAAATCTTCCTCTAAACCCAATAACATCAGAGAAATTGCTTCGAAAGCTATTTGGATTTACCTTTCTAGTTTTCCCAAGCTTAGAGAAACGAATGCAATTTTTTTCCGCTGAATGCAGATAACTAGGTTTTCATAGAAATAATATTTCTAATAAATTCAACGATTCAGATGAAAAATTTAGAGATTTATTTGACTATTAAAGATGACATTTTTATATAAATGGTGTTGAATAAAATTTCTATGACTTCTCACTAAGAACGCGTAGATCGAGACATAAGTGCAGTAGAAGAGATATTTCTTTAGACTAAAAATTATTCTGAATGACGAATAAAATGAGACTGATTAATTTGAATTTATGTAAAATATTTTTCGGAATATCATCTTGTTCAGATAATCGCGACAACAAAACAATTGTATTTTAACACTTGCATTCTATTTAAAAGTAGAATTGACAATTTCAATTTAAAAAAAATTGTGTCAAACTATCTTAAAATTAAATTATTAAAGTAAAAATATCAGAAAATATTAATCAATTTAGTGTTATTGTTTCTTAATTATATGTGGAGACTACATTGAGTGTATATTAAGGAATGAGTTTGTAAAATATTCAAAATATTAAAATATTATAAACATATAAATATGTTAAATATTCTATTCAATTTACAAGAAATTTTTATTGATTGCTAAGATTCGTAAGTACAACAGATTCGTGTAAAAAAAAACACAGGTAACCGTTAACGAGTCACATCAATATATCTCAATATCCGCCTTCATTAAGCAAATCTGTTCCAGGTTTGTAAAACATCAAAACTTTACGTAGTAGTTAAAATTTAAATAAAGTAAAGTAATTAAACAAAAATATAAAAGTAAGACAATTGAAATAACAGCGTAGGAAAGAAGAAAAATAACCTGACGGTAGTAGTTTTTCTCGAACTAGTTTTGGGACAAGGAGTCAACAATTTTTTAGTAGCTCAGACGTTCCAAAAGTAGTTTTTTACTACTATCGGAGATTTCATTGTGGATTCAGCTAAAAAATTTGTCATTAAAACCAATATTATGAGAATTATCATGAATACGTGGTTCTTCTACTGGATAAAGGAAGTTTTGCAAGAGTTCATACGGAGGTTTAGCTTAGTGGAGGCGGCGACGCCTTGATAAAAAGCATGGATACTGCAGTCTAATTCGTAGACGCATTTGCGGAAAATGAAAGAAATTGAAAGAGTTATAGAGTAGGAATTTAAAAATAAAAACAGTTTATATGAAATTTACAACAGAATGAAGTATCAATAATATCAAAAGCTCCCTACTCTGCCCGTAATGCGCTTACCAAACTCATCCTTGGTACAAACTAATGAGTCTCAACCGATTGTAAGCCATCACCCACTGTTTTACTTTAATAATTCTCACGTCTTCTTCTTGTGAAATATTTAATTTTTACATATTACAATATCACTTAAATTAACATGAAGGAATATCAAACATTTAAATCAAAATAATGCTCATCAAGCTTTACTCTAAAGGAGGTGCTGATTTATCATACCTGACAGAAATATTTTACATCAGGCACCAATTTAGTTTTGTATTACAGTATTGTCACTTCTTTCCTCTCTTCTTTTACGAATAGAATTGTTACTGAGCGACATGACTATCAACACTGTCATCTTTTTTCAGGACTATTTTCAAAAATATTGATATTTTTGATAAATTCTCCTATCATTCTATCATTCTTTCTACAATTAGCAATAAGTGACAAAACGTCGAATTTGGTCTCAAGAATAAGGTTAGTAGTAATAGGTTTTTGTAGTAAAAACAGAACCTATCAATTTTTTTTATGACAGACAAATTTCTCTTTTTAAGATCAGAATTGACTATGGTATTGTATCTTATATTTAAATGCAACCCAAAGTGACTATTTCATTTTTTTTATTGTTTAAACCGATCCCCAAGCGAGTGATAACGTCAACCGTCTACCGGCTTTTTGTTTCATCGGTCATTCTGCATTGAGAGTCCCAAATTTTGCCTAACTCAAGTGCATTTCAAGTAGGGATTTTTAACGAGTACCTGACATCATACAGGCTCGGGACCGAGAGCTCAACGTCCTCTTCGAGGGACGACGTACTCAGATTTATTCACCTCCCGCGTGATTAAATCGAGGTCCAGGTGGGGATCGTACACCGTACTACCAGCCCAGAGGCGAGTACGTTAACTACTGAGCTAACCTGAGCTACTTTATAAACCCTATTTATGTTTACAGAACAGACAAAAATATACGAAATAATGAAAAAAATCAGTAATTGTACACACGTAAAAATAGCCATAATTACAAATGTATCGCAGAAAAATATAATTAGCGTGGATGAAAAAATTAAAGCAAAAATAAATAAGAAATACAATAAATAAACAAAATAGGAAAAGTAATCTATTTTGTTTATTTGTTGTGTTTCTTATTTATTTTTGATTTATTATTTAGTTTTTCTTGAATAAATGAAAGGTTGAGATTAGACAATAGGTTACAATAAGACCAAAATGATAAATATATGGCTTCTTGGAGGCACTTAATGTATTATTGGTATTAGAATCAGGATCTGTATATGGGTTATGACCATTACCATCGGTGGCAATAGGAAGGTTGTTATGTCAACCCACAGCAGTCATATGGTAATTAATATTCAGCTTATATTATTGGAGTCTAAACAAACAAAACAAGCATGACACATGCGGTAGTTCAATCTGTAGACCCAGTTTTTGAGTAACAGAATGTTTTGTATGTTTGTTCGTTGTTATGATTTGTTAAGAATTATAGTAAAGTTCCAGGTTTCATTATAACACAAGTGAGATAACTACAGCCCCTCACTGGTGCTACCACGAGTTATATTGGGAGACTTGATACCCACATGAGAAAGATTACAACTAAAGCTTGGGCTTCACATAGAGATTGATGAAGGAAGAGAAGAGAGAAAACCCTTTATTAGCAGAGCTCACTCAATCGGTAGTAGATAGTAATGAAAAAGAAAATAGAAACATTTTGTTTCTCTCAATGGCAAACATGAGTTGCATTTACAACTTTTCTATTTTTCACCTAACTTTCTTCATCAGGTGTTTCATGTAGTTATCATTTTGTATATGTCAACTTCGCTTTCGTAATAGCTCCACCTCCATGTTGATTTATATAGCACCGAGCGATACCAAGAGGAACCAATGCTTTCCAAGTCACCAACTATCACATTTCTTTGTAATTGCGTCATCTAGATCTCTTTAATTAGTAAATTTGTAATAATATCGTTGACCAGTGGTGTCAATTAAATATTTGAAAGAATATTTTTCTGATTGGGGCTACTCCCTAATTTAATCAATAGCCGGAAGTTAATACTTTTTTACGCCCAGAAAGCATCGCAGTGATTCTACCTGTATTTCCTGGCGTTCATTAGTTGAACTCTGTTATTAAGGGTTTTTTTGTATCTCTTCTTCTTTTTTTTGTTTTTTTAATTTATAGATAACTCGTTCTTGTTTTGCACCAAAAAGCTCCAAACCTTAACCGTATATCTTCATACGGGAAGATATAATACGAGAACTGTTCTTCCCCAGTATGATGCTTTTTATGTTAGTTTCGAACCTGTTAAGATGAGCCTACTTAATCATTTTCTTAGGGTTTAGAATATTGATTCAAATATTCTATGATGAGAATAGTGATTGCACGGTAATGTTATATATGTTTCAAGAATATTTCTTATGCTACTGCCAATGATACATGGTCCATTTTTATCTTCTCTCTCTCTCTCTCTCTCTCTCTCTCTCTCCCTCTGTACCAATGTGGAAGTCTATTGATTAATAATAATTTATTATTCAGTTACAATTCATTTTACACAAATTTTTCTTAATTTTCTTATTTAATGCTTTTCTATCGTTGGGATTTAGCCATTTAAGAGTTCTAATTTACAAGCCATTCAACCATTTACTCATGATTAAAATAAGGGAAGGAAACAATATGTCTCTAAACAAAAGATTTTATCCAACGTTAATGCGTTTCGAACACTTATTCTTCATCATCAGGTTACATCTACAATATCATATTTTTGTATAAATTTATATGTAGCCTGACGATGAACAATAAGTGTTTCAAACGAATTGACTTTTGACAAAATCTTTTGTGGGGAGACTTAGTGTTTATTCTGCTTATTCTAATCATGATTTTAATTAATATTTTATTGCATAAATACTAAAAATTGATTAATAAGATATAATAGTTTGATTTTAATTCTTTACTGGGACTTATAATTCTTATCTTTTTTAATGCATATAGGGGATATTTATCAACTTATGTATCAATTTATAGATACATTTTTCAAATTCCTTATTTTTTGCACGCACTTTTGTTTTGTTTAATTTTATTAAAGTTTACTTATATTACATAATTTTGTGATGTAAGCATTTAATGTAATTTAAAAAATAAGTTGTGTGCTGAATTATTAGAATATATTGAAATTATGTAATTTTCAAGCATCATCTAAAAATGAGGTTTTGTAACTAATAGTCCACTGTGTTTTATGCTACGGCCAATATTTATCAACAACATTACTGTTTTTGTTGTAAGTAGTTTTAACGCAAAAATGTTTTCAGCATTATTGTTGTTGTTTCAGCAATAACATTTGATCACATATAAAGAAAATCAAAATAACAAAATACAAATTGTTCTTAACAATATTTTGTTAAGTCAAAACCTAAAGAATAACAGACCAGTCCAAGTGATAATGGTTATCTCATCTTCTATAATATAATATTTATTTATTAAGATCAATAATTTAACGTTTTGACTGCGTTACTAACTATTTTGGTGAGCTTATTTTCATGGGTAAATTGAATTACAATTATATACGTAATAGGAATCACTGCCAAAAAAGAAATCTATTTGGTACTAATGATTAGGTTTCATTAAAAGTGAAAATGTAACCATTAGGGATATTATTTAAAAATTATAATTCGTACCTGGAAGCTTACACATGTGCTAGTACACACACACACACACACACACACACACACACCACACCACACACCACAAAACAGACAACAAACAACAAACACCACACACAGACACTGACACTAACACTGACACAGCACAGACCGAGACACTGACACAGACACATACACTGACACAGACACAGACACAGACACACACACACACGCACGCACACGCTTACGCGCACTCACACACACACACGCACACACACACACACACACACACACACACACACACACACACACACACACACACACACACACACACACACACACACACACACACACACACACACACACACACACACACACACAACCACACACACACACACACACACACACACACACACACACACACACACACACACACACACACACACACACACACACACACACAAACACACAAACAGACAAAACACACACACGCAAGCACAAGAATTTACAGAGATCCACCTTGTGTGCGTGTGTAAAAAATTAAAATAAAACACCTGACTAAATAATCAAAAAGTCACCACAGTAACAAACATGGAAACAGAAAAAAAATCCATGTTATTGTTATTTAATTAAGTAGCTCTTTGTCAAATGAAGTATCAGTTGCATCAAGTAAAAATGAGATTGAGTTTTCAAAATGATATTAATATCAGATTAATGAGTCCGACTGTTCCTGTATTAGATGGTATAAAGATTGTATAATATAATGTTTTTATACTAAGAAAATATCATTTGTTTTCTTAGCTTTATAACTAAGGTTTTTGCCTGCGTTTTTTTATCTACCAATATTAGTCGTATTTTTCTTTCAGTTGTATATTTTTTAAAGAAAAATTCTATTGCAAAAAATATAAAAAAAATCAAGCTCCCTTATTCATTTAGTAAAAAAAGAGAAGTATAAAAAATATTGGTGTGGAGAAATAGGAGAGACCAATGATTTTCTGAAAAATAAATGCAATGACCATTCTGGAATTGCTCCAGTCATAACTCGTTGAAAAAGTATGTAGGGGTGGCTCTACTTTATCGACGAACCCATACTTTATCTTAAAAAGCTAAAAGTCACATCACCATGCGCAAAAGTCAAACATTAATCTGCTGGCTAACATATTCTTTTATGGCCATGGTAAAGATATATTCGTAGTAAAAAGATTGTGTGTTAACTCTTGTTGGTATATTTTAACTCAGGCTAGCTAGGCAACATATGTTAGTTTATATGTTATCAACCATTCTTTCTAACTAAGTATTTGTTTTTTGGTATGTACCTAATAAGGTAAGCCAGTCTTAAATTATTTTAACGCAGTTCAACTAACTTTAGAGTATCAAATACCATTATTCGTTTACTTACTAGACTGTTTGATAAAAAAAAAACTTTTATTGGAATCCTCAGATTAATATTTTTAATAGTACCTTGAAATATATCAACGATTAATAATTTAGAAAGCTAGCTGACATAAAAAAATGACTAAAATTAAAAAAAAAATGTGTTTTATTGGGAAATCTGCTAACAGTAATGTATCAAAAATGAAAATCTGAACAGCATTTTAAATTTAATGAGAAAATTCGTATTTTATTTATTTTTTCATCGCTGAATGGCTCTAATTTTGAGGTTTATAATAACCGTCTAGAAATAATAAAACCCATTTTTTTAAAACAAATTTTGAAATGTTTTAAAACATTCAAATGTTTTAAATGTTTATTTCATATTTCAATCTTTGACCCTATGCACATATTATCAAAATACGAAATTTTTAGTACGATTATTATATGTTGAAAAAAATTATATCAATCCAAAAAGAGAGTGTTTTAATTTTTTTAATACAATTATTTTTGTAGGTTAAAACATATATTTTATTATATTTTTCAAAATAATCATCAAAAAAAAAAGTCACTTGTCATACAGTATAACAAGCTTCTGAATTGACTTCTCCTGGTGAATCGAATTTGCTAACTTGGGTCACGAACTTTTGACCTTATCAGCATAGCCGTTGGCCGGATAGTTTTTCAAGTAAAGATATATTTCATAGCCACTGTTCGCTAAAATAGGGTTATATGGAGAATCATGAAATTGTCTCTTACCATACTATGCAGCAATGAACAGGTGTTGTCATAAAGCAAACCCTTGCCTTGCTTTACTACATATTTGCTTTGGATCGCATGATGAAATTTATTTAAGGATTCAAGCAGTTTTGTTATCACACACCGAGTAAAACAATTCAAATTCACGAACAATATCCCTATACAGCTATACCAAAGCAAAGCGCACGAGATTTTGCAGGCAGAAATTGTTAGTTTGAACTTTACTTCCTTAGGTGATTTTTATAGTACCTAGTACAATATAGATAATAATATATATATATATATATAATACAGATAGAGATAAAGGCAGATATAATATCATTGTAAAGAATACTGCTTTTATCCTCCGGTTACAAGAGCTATCCATGGCTTGTCATAATATCATGTTCCTAAAGCGATTTTTCAATGTCTTGCAGATCTGCAGTAGTTTCAATAAATTGAACATATAGTAAAATAAAGAGTTGATACTTTAAAAAGTTTGCCAACAAGTTTTTAACTTTATCAGCTTTATGATTTCTAGATAGATTTCCATAAACTAAAAGTTTTAAGTTTACAAGTTTTAGATATTTGTAGTAATTCTACATGTAGTAATTTCATTATTTCTTTAAAAAAGATTAGTCTGAAAGTTCCATAAATCCTCAACCCATATTCTAAATTATTTTTTTCAGCATCAAACAGCAGACTGAATCATACTTCAAGATTGAAGAGATGTTGGCTTGGATATTTACTGAGCAATGATCATAAATGAAACTGTTAAAATAATTTCTATTAATTATATTATCAGTAATAATTATATATAATACCAGCGTCTTTGACGGGTATTTGACAAAAATTCAGAGATACAAGGTTTTTCAAAATATCAGAGTTGGAACCTCTGACTCTTGAGCAAGCACATACAGTTGACCATGTGAGTAACAACTGGTCCCACTCACTTCAATTCCTGCCGTAGACAGGGTTTAGTTTTGCAACTTATTTACCGTCATTGCGAAACGCTGACAGGAAATTACAAACGTTTGAATTGAAAGGGACAGTTACTAGGTATCAATGGTATGCGAGGTATAGACACTGACTACCACACCCAGTCATGATATCAGCCTCTATGGCGTATCAGTGCAAAGCAAGAATTCATAGTCATGTCCTGTTGAACTCTTTGGAGTTAAAACGCAAATGAAATTAAAATCAACTAGCAATATATACTTGCTATAACTGTACATTTTCAAAATAAACAGCTCTGTGAAGTTAGCCAAAGACAGCTCAAAAGACCATAACTTCGTTTCTACGTTGAATTTTCAATCCATTCAAAGCTTATATTTTAAGTTAGACATATACAAACCAATTTTCAAAGTTTCAGCTCGTTATATCTTGTGGTAGCTTATTTTACTTGTGATAAAATTTTGCGAAAAAACCGACAGAGAGAAATTGTTCTAAGGGTGAATTCGGTTTCTCTAATGTATGAAACGTAAAGATAACTTGAAATGAGTCAGTTCTAAGCAGTATACAGAAAAAAAAACCTTTCTTTTATTTATATAGATTACCAATGTATTGTTTTTCCACTGGTATTTTTCATTTACTGTGTCTCAAATTTGTCCCTACTTTTCTAACCACAGGTGTGTAATTTGTCATAATTATTACTGCAAATATAAGAAATAATATAATGTTTTTCTGAAGAATTATTGTTACTGTAAGAATACTTTGATGATGGTGTTAGTTGTCCAGAAGCTGAACAGGACCACACTTGACACTGGGGTGTTGTCGAGTGGAGCACCTCAAGGGAGGGTTGTAACTAGGAAGGGTAGTTAGGTGAGGTAGCAGAGGGGTCAAGTGTCCTAGCCGAGAGAGTCAGGCGAACACTCTTCCATTCACAAACATTAATGAATCATTATTCTCTAAAAAAAAATGTACTATATCTTATATTTCTTCTTTATAATTAAAACTTATGGTTGTTTGAAATTTTTTTAGATATAAAATTATTTAATCGTACAATTATTTCTAATAACTTCTGAACATGTTTAGCTTCTAAATACGATGTAGACTTTTAGATAATAACCGTTACGAATAATAATGGTATCAATATTCCATTTCATAACCACTGTCCTGTTTTTTGCTTGCTTTTAAAAATTCATAAACCCTATAACTTACTTGAGTCTTCTGGAAGACCCATTAGCCCTAGCTACTGTTCCCTCTTTGAGATACATTCACCATTGTTCCTATCTACTTGCAGTCTATTGTTCGTCAACCTTCTTTTTGTAAAGAAACTTTTCATTCTACCAAACTCTTTCAAAATATGTTTCTAACGTTTCTCTTAGGGTTTGAATGCTCTGAGACACTTTCTTGACTCCACAACTTCTGCCCACATTCCTTCATTTCCTTTCTTCTTTACTGGCAAACTTTGTACTTAAGCAAAATACCTTCTTTTGATGATTATTATTATCTAAAATAAAAAGTTTTTGGTACAAATATAGTCCATGTATTCTATAATATATTCTTAGCTAAATTATAGCAGGATTTTCTTGCCAGTCTCCAGTCATATCTTTTCTCATACAACTATTACGTTGGTGACAACTTATTGATTTGGCTCTGTTGTAACCAGGGCTGTGGAGTCGGAGCGGAGGAGAGGCATATTTTCGACCTTGAGGAGTCGGAGTCGGGAGAAATCAGCCGACTAATGCCTAAACAGATGTTCATTAGTCTTTCATTCCTGGTGGTATTACAGATAGTGATTGAACCACTGAAACATATATCTTTGGTATTACCACATCAGTAATAATACTTTTGTAAAGACAAAGAAAAAGAACATAACATTTGTTCCCAAAGCCAGTGGACCTCATTCATGGCTATCTGTAAAATTACATGGCCAGTGGATCTGTTACATTTAATGTTGTTTATCTGAACACCTTCTACATTGAATAATTAAACCAAAGTTTTCGTTTGGAGACCTCAAAATTTTCCTATTTTGTTTAAAAAATACCAAAAACATTTAAAAAAAAATTGGAATGGCCTATCCTTTATATTATTATAGGTGAAAACATATAAGACTGGTTTAAAATATAATGATTTTTGTCTACTCAAAAACATTCACATTCAATCATAAGTCAGATTTTTACATTTTATTAAAAAAAATAACTGTTTTGTTCTTCTAAATATTTGAACATTTCTTTCCTTATTTCTTCTTTAATTAAATCAGAAATGTGTACTTTATATCACTTTTTTAAAGTCCAATCTGTTAATCTAATATAGAGGTGCCCAAAATCATTGCATCTTATAAAACTCATTATAATTGATTATTAACACTATTTAAAAAAATCAATGCGGAAGAATGTCGTTATTTAAGCTTATAAATACATTGGAAACAAACTGCTTAATATATTTCTATTGATATTCTGCATACTAGACATAACAATAAAGCTGTAATAATAACAGTATATATCAAATTTAATGACATTTTTGTTAATGTAAGTTGTTTACAAATTAATTAAAATGAAATAAAACTTGAAAATCATATATATCTTAGCATATATCTTGCATCTACGGAACAATTTATAATAAGGTGTAAAAATAATTGCGATGCCACGTGTATCGAGAACACCAATAAATCAATTTCATGTTGCTTTGAAATGAATTCAACAATTTTTCAACAATATAGGAGTCTCTGACAGTGTTTTTATCAATTTGCGATCTCTGGACTATACGTAGAATAATTGTATTATTTTTCAAACAGAGTTTTCAATTTTAATTGCATTATATATTTTGATCTTTATAAAGTTATCATACCCGGAACTCTATTTCACGCTAGCTTTTTTTATAAAGTCACTTTGCTTTTCCAAGAGATTTTAGCTTAAAATTAATATCTATTTTGTAATATAGAACTCAGAGACCATTCCTTATAGTACAATATTCCCCAAAGATAATACTATTCCAAAATACGAGAAAATATACATCCGATATTAAACATTGTTCAAGGTGCAACACATAGAGTATTTGGTTAGACAAACCCATCATACCATGGAAAGCATAGAATTATAGGCTTGACTTCGTAGTTTTTTTAAATGTAAAATTTTATTGTTCTCACATCTCATACTAAGTCATTAAATCATTTCAAATTATTTCATTAAATCTCTAAACATTAATTTTATTTCAGTCTATTCTGTTAAAAAACTGTTACACCACAGGAAGAACATCAGAAAAATGACTAAACAATCTCATTGAACCTAAAGATCTGACCGAGCCCTGATAAACTTTAACTTTGTTTCTATTTAAAAGTCGATACTCTTGTATATATATAATATATATATATATATATATATATACACTTTTTTTCGTTGGAAATACGATCCAAAACGGACAAATATAGTTCAATATAAACAAAGAAACATAGAGAAATCAGAAGAACACACTTACAGTCTCTAATTTTCGGTTTGAACCGTCTTCAGGAGAGATAAGAGAGGGAAACCAAGCGCACTGGATCAGAGACGGTTGGAGACCACCGTCTGAAGTTGAGACCACTTATCTCTCCTGAAGACGGTTCAAACCGAAAATTAGAGACTGTAAGTGTGTTCTTCTGATTTCTCTATGTTTCTTTGTTTATATTGAACTATATATATATATATATATATAAATATATAATATATAATATATAATATATAATATATAATATATAATATATATATATAAAATATATATATAATGTATAATATATATATAATATATATATATATATATATATAATATAAAAACCAGTATCAATAAACTAATTAGAACAGTAAATAAGGAGAAGGATGAGAAAATACTACAAACCATAGTAGGAGAGTTTTCCCCAGGATATATCTACGGCACCGTAAAAATCCATAAGCCAGGAAACAAACTAAGACCCATCATTTCACAAATAAATAGCCCAGTCTACAATACAGCTAAAGAATTAAACAAAATAATAACACCCTATATGCCTGCAAAATATGTAGTTAAATCAACCGATGAATTTCTAGACATTCTTAAAATCCTGGAACCTGATGGAACTTTAGCATCGTTAGATGTAGAATCCCTTTTTACCAACGTACCGGTCAAGGAAACAATAAAAATAATCTGTGATTACGCCTACAACAACCAACTACCACCTCCACCTCTCAGCCGAACCATCCTTGAAAGGCTTCTACATGCATGCACGACGCAAAATCCTTTTACCCATGTGGACGGAAGTTTATATCTTCAGACTGACGGTGTTGCCATGGGCTCACCACTGGGGGTAACCTTTGCCAACTTCTATATGTGTCACATGGAGAACCAGATTATGAATAAACTCGGGACAAGACCCACTATCTACTGCCGATACGTTGATGACTGCTTCGTTGTAGTAAAAGATCAGAATGAACTCAACAGGCTTAAAGAGATTTTTGAAGACGAGTCCGGTCTCAAATTCACCTCAGAGATTGCTGCCAATAATAAACTCAACTTCCTCGACGTAAAGATAGATTACCATAACCGAAAACTTACTACATCAATTCACAAGAAGTCCACAAACTCTGCACCTTATCTTAATGCTAACAGTGAATGCCCACAACAATACAAGAACTCAACGATAAAGCCTTGATACATAGAGTCTATAAAACAACAGCAAATTGGAAACTATTTCAGAAGGACATCGAGTTTACAAAACAATCCCTCATTAACAACGGCTACTCCAACTCTCTCTTTGACAATATTTTAAAACAATATCTCAATTCGAAACACATCAGTCAAACCGATAACCAAATAACAGGCATAACACATAACCTTTATTACGAAAATCAGTATTCGGAAGACCACAAAATAGACGAACGCGTACTCAAGGATATAATTAAGAAGAATATAAAATGCACCTCACCCGAGGATAAGGTCGCCTTAATAACCTATTATCGGAGCCCCACCATAAGCAGCCTAGTGATGAGAAATAGCAATAAGGTTAAAGATTCTCAACTGAAGGAGTCTAATCTCGTGTATGAATACACCTGTCAAATCGGGGACCGTGAGCCCTGCAACGATTCATACATTGGGATGACAACTACATCACTGTCAAGAAGACATACCATGCACCTTTCTATAGGCAGTCCCAAGAAACATTCAGAGGACAAGCATAATACCAAAATAACTAGAGACCTACTCGTGAGTGGAACTAAAATAATTAGAAAAGAAAACAACTTCAATCGGCTGCAAATCGCTGAAGCAATAATAATTAAACAGAATAAACCTACAATAAATATACAGACGGGTAGTAGTGAGAGAGTGCTTAAACTATACGCGCCTGATTGGATGAAAAAACCGTTAACTGTCAGTACCCCCACCCCACCATCCACCCCACCTCAGTCAGTTGCTCTTGCGAATAAGGCCGAAGAGCAGCTACTTCAAACTTCTACTATATAATGTGTTTTAATACCAACTCCAAAGACTAATAATTTTCCTCTTTGTTTAATTAATCACCCTGAAGATGACTGGAAGCCAGTCGAAACATGTCGGTTATAACTTAATTAACATTCTCCAACGTTTGGATGAAGGAAAGAAGAAGGTATTCAGAAACCTTGAAAAACTAGTGAAGAAAATGACATCAGCGAAATACGGTCAGCTGTTCAACGAAATATATATATATATATATATATATATATATATATATATATATATAAAGATTTCACATAAACACGTGAAATAACAATCAATGATCAAACCACAATAAGAAAATGGGAAAACAAGACTAAGATCTTTCAACCGTAAGAAGCGTTCTTCGTCAGAGTCGACTCTGACGAAGACCGCTTGTTACGGTTGAAAGATCTTAGTCTTGTTTTCCCATATATATATATATATATATATATATCACTAAAATGTCTGAAATCTTATATTTAAAGTTCCAAAAATTAATACTACTATTAAACTACGATTATTTTCAAAAAAATTATATATTATGATAGATGTAATATCTTAAATCAAAAAATAATGTACCCTAATGCATTGGTTCTCATTAGGTCACTGAAATTAAACTACATTGTACCATGTATCATTTGGATAGCTAACATCACGTGAAACATACAGTAAATCAAAATATAAAATCCTTGAATAGCAAAAAAGTGAAAAAAAATAATATTTGGGGTATTGATAAAAAAAAATATGCACCATTATTATGTTTTGTGATAATAAACCAAATACTGCATATAATATATATGCAACTAGGATATATATCGTTTTTCTTAGCTGATCTTAAACCGGCTCTTATCAGGTGCTTCAGATGACTAGACTTGTCCGCTTATATTTCATAATCAGATTAGATTGGCCCTTTCTTCAGAAGTGAATTCTTAACAGAAACGGCAAACCTGATAAGATTACTTAAATCAGTTTACTGTAATGTACTGTTCGCTGTTGTTTATAACTCAATATGATAATAACAGAATTATACCTATTTTAAAATACATAATGAAATATAAACTATACAAAACTCGTTTAGATAAAGAGCTGGAAATGATTGCATAGGCTAGTTGAGTAACTTATCGCACTTGTAACAACTTTATATACAATTTAAATAAGTTAATCTTGAAGAGTAAGAGTTAGAAGCTCGTCGACGGTTTCATTATTAGATCGCAAACTTTTTTACATTTCCTTCTACAAACTGGTGATTTGAATTGTTTTACTAGGTTAAAATAATGGCTTTCGCATGAAGTAGTTTCAACAGAATTATTTTTAGAAAGGAGAGAGTTATAAAAACTTGTCAAGCACTGAAAAATAAAGATGATTTAAATAGTTTAATGCGATAGGGTGTGTTTTATAACAGTTATTGCAATATGTTTCAGAAGGATTTTTTTTTCTTTTATTAATCTTGTTATTCTGTAAGAAATAAGAAAGTTAGTTTGATGAACTGTATTTTTACCAGTATAAAGTCTTAAAATAAATCTTGTATTCTATATTTATGTGAAGGAAGAACTAGCCGGTTTGTTAAGTTTAAAGGATGAACAGCTGGTAGAGTTGATACCACAAGCAGGATTACCGGTCAATTCTACTGACCCCGGCTAAGTCTCCGCCTGCTCTGCTAAGGGAGATTTGCTTGCGTGTCTCAGATAGTAACTAAGACGGCACACTCTACCCCCAACAAAACAAACTCCTTTCAGTTTCCCTTGCTTAATTTATTTCTTCCCTCCCTATTTCTTTATACCTTCCTCTTACTATTTCTAATCATTCTTATTCAAGCCAATCCATTCTCACACTTTTTATTATTTCTTTTTTTACCTTATTTGCTATAACGTTTCATTTTCTATTCTCTGTGTATATTTTGTTGTCATAGATAGTGCGCACTAATAAAATGGATATCGCACATTAAAACAACCTCAAAATTATTAAATTACCTTTAGAACAACTGTTTATAATTATAATGTTATCACAGTATTTGTGATAATTATAATGTTATCACAGTATTTGATAATATATCTAAACAATAGTTAAATTAAAATAAATCATTTCCATATTTTAAAAAATAACAATTCAGATTTTAATTTAATTCCTTTTATATCTTACAATTTCAGCTTGTCTATTTTTCAACTTTTTCATTTAGATTCAAAATTAATTTTGAGTACAGATAATTTTAGAACTATTATTTTAAGCTTGTATCTTCTCCTTAAGGCAAACTATAATGTTATTATACACTTGTGACACACTTCGTAACTCATTGATGGAGTGAGTCGTCCGAGAGGTTTCGCATAGGCTGCATCATCGTGTAGCACTCTAACATTGATTATACAGCCAATGCGAAACCGGTCAGACAATTCAATCAACAAGTTACAAGGTATGCTGGAAGTTTGTAATAATATTATGTTACTAACCTCTGAGGCACTAACAATGTGCCTGTAATTAAAACATCAGTGATAAAATAGAAGCTTATAAAAACCTACTCTCTTTTTTTACATTTCTTTCAGTTATAGTATGTCTCATTAATACCAGGGAGTACAACTACTTCTTTTTAAAAGTGTCGAATCTTTTCATGAATAATATTAAATTCATATATACTTAACTATTAATAACATAAAGCCGGAAATGAATATGTTTGTAATATAATAACAGTTTTACGGACAATAATTTATATATAATAATGCGTATAAAGTAAGAAATATATATACAGGAAGGACATATAATATACCCATTCTAATTTTTGAGCTACTGTTTAAAACTAAAGAATTAATACAAATACTTATCACTAGTTATCCAACCAAAAACCATTTTTAAAGACTGACTGTTGATTACAATAACCACACCTGCAGTATTTTCTTTTCAATGATGTTCCAGTGGCGATTTGTGTGGTTCATTTATTATTTGGAACCAATTTTTGTTATGAGCAAGCTACATAACCGTGAATTCTACTATAAGGAACTCTAAATTTTGCTTAACTCAACTGTAGTTAATTTAGATACTGACATCGGATAGGCTCGGGACCTGTTTTGATTTATTACCATATACCATTTAGCCTTCCGACTATTATATGGAAGATAGGCTCGGGACCGACGTCTTAACGTTCTCTTCAAGGGATGATACACTGAGATTTTTTCATCTCTCAAGTGAAATAAAATCAATGTCGGAGTGAGAATCGAACCTTGACATACCAGTCCAGAAGTCACTGTCTTACTCTCACCATTAATTGTTAAAAACCTGCATTCTCTCTTTATATAACACTTTATTATACACCCCGGTTTTTATTTCCTCCGGAAAATGAAAGTATTCATATACTCACGCTTCCTAATGAAATCAACTTTTTTTTCTTACCTTATATTCATAATAAATTCGAATTCAACTTTTGAGTTTTCTAATTCTGGCTTGCATGTTGAGAAGCATCATTAAGTTGTTCAATTCAGTTGAGATAAAATAATTGAGAGGTAAGCATGGATTTAGATCGAAATCAGTAATCACCGCAGTAACTGCATTAGTTAAATGCACCCTGAACAGGCATTGTACTCAAATCAGTAACGTCCCTGTCGCACTCACTACAGAAGGGAGTCCCTCAACACTATCTCTCTCACACTCTACTACATATCTCTCTCACTGTGGGTTTTATTCACCAAATTGAATTTATCAGTTCCGATTGAAAAGTTATTATATTTTTTTTTCTATTTGATTGTTTTTTTTTGTTTATTAGGTTCTGTATGACTAAAATTGTTCAATAAATGTTTCAGTTTAAACACCCCCAGGGTAGTTACTGGAACAACCGATACCCTCCGAAAACCAAATATTATCTTTTACCCCTTGTTGATTCTATTGATTTTCACAAAACAACTTCTTGAAATAATAAATTTTATTTTTTTTTCTCTTTATGTAAATAGAGATCAATAGAAATGTAATGCGCGACAGTGCTATAGAACCACTCTGATCACGGATGACAATATATAAATATATTCATACGAAATCAATACAATAGGTAACTTGGTGAGGGATAGTACAGTCAAATTGTGTTCAATATTGTATTGTTATATATCCACGACTTTACCTCATATGTTTCTCTTCTATCTGAGCTAGTTCCAGAACTAATCCATTATAAAAACAGTCAAAAAAAACAATTCTATTCAGTAGGAACAATCAAATAAAGACAAATTCATTATTGTCTTCTCATAACCCCTTCAATAGCGAACAGTTATTGATTTCCTCAAAAATCGAATATTCAGATACCGATAGACACACGTGGAAAAAATGTGTGGCGTCAAAAGGTACGATTTTATAATAAAATGACGAACATCATCTCTAAAAATAAGAATAACAAGTTATTTACAAAAATTATAATGAAATGATTAATTAACAGGATACTTGGTTGTTTCTACAAACAAAAATGAGTTCAGTTTGTTTCAAATGTTACTTAAGTTTGAAATTAAAATTATAACTTAGAAATTCTTGAAATATTTTAAAGATGCTTAATAAGAGGTGAAGTCTCCTCTGTACGCCTTATAGCTGGAGCACTTTGGTATGACAGAAATGTGGATATTCAAAGAGACCTTAGATTAGAATCAATTGAACAATTCACTAATAGCCTGTTGACGAATTAGGACACGAAAATCTGAAGGAATCCAAACTCCCTTGTTCAGAGCCTATCCATAAGAATTTCCTAATCACATCCATCGTAGAGACTGTTGTTAAAACAGGAGGTGAAACCCTTCCTAGACTGAGAACTATTCCAGGACTTAAAGAGACTAAACGACCATGAAATGATATAAACCGACAAACCAAATAAAAGAGAACAGACATTTATATACTGACCCAACAATCACAGTCGTACTATAATTCAGCAGTAGTAAGTCTATGACCTGCACCTGCTAATTAAAACGTGAACTTCAGTGTGCGAAAAGAATCGTTTGCCGTTGGTCTAAATGATTAATAATGCAATCCAATGTATGATACGGGTTATGCCATCACAAGACGATTTATCTATTACAGCATTTTAACTGCAACTCAGAGTTATAACCCAAATTCTTGAAATATTTTAAAGATTCACAATAAAAAGTGAAGTCTCCTCTATACGCCTTATGCCAGAACTGTGGATATCCAAAGTGACTGCTTGATTGTGTTCTGTTAATTGAACTGTATGTAGCACTTTCTTTGGTCTATGAGGCGATCAATAGAATATAACAACTACAGTTATAGCACATAACAGCTGATTACACAAGTACAGCTTCAACATATGGTTATTCATGGAGAAACTATTATATCAACATATAATGGCCAATTACACAACTGTGTTTCAGCACATAATAGATGATTATATAACCACAGCTTCAGCACTTAGTGACGGACTGCAGAAAAACAGTTTCAGTATAAAATAGCTCATTTCATTATTACGTTTTTAGCACATAGATAGTCAGTACGGAACCACAGTTTCAAAAAATAGTATCTGATTACAAAACTACAGTTTCTACAGACAGTAGCCGATTACATAACTCTAGCGCATATTGTAGCTGCACGAGTATACGAGTTGATAGTAAGCTCCATTATTTTAATCTCTATCTCCTCAGATTATAAATCACGACCTTAATACTCCTGGAGTTCTTAACATTGCGTATGCAATGCAGCAGTACTTCATCAAAACATTTAGAACAAGATCACCCTATTTATAAAGATTTGTTACAATAAATTCACAGTGTATTTTTTTTTATGATTCTCGTAAAGAAATAATTTGTTATACTTAATGTCAACTAGTTAAAGCTTTCTATGGCTTAATTTGAAATATTAAGCAGTAGTAGAATAATTATTACTACTTAACTAAATACCTACCAAAATAATATCCTGTTCTTAATATATCTATCTATTATTAACGCAGTTATAAATTTTTCTTTCTAACAGTATGACATATAGTGCTCAAGTTATCTTCCCAAGTAAAATTTAAACATTAAACCATGTTTCAATGGAACACAATTAAAAATATATAAAAAAAAAACAATTATACTTGTAAAGAATGTTACCATGAAAAAGCACACAAATTTTAGTAGGCTTCATAAAAAAAAAACAAGAATGAATAATATGAAAAATTAGATTGAATTCTTAATTGTAATTGTGGTTTCATTTCAACATGTTGGTTCTTTCTATTTCCTTTCCATACCTGAAAGTTTGTACTATTATTTCAGATCTCGTGCTTCTATTTTTCTGATTATTATTATTAAAATAATGATACAATATGATTTCATTAACCACTTTACTGTAAAAACAGTCTTACACTATATAACCATGAAGTAACCTTCATCACAAACTCATTAATCGATTAATCATAGACCATACAATATCGATTAATTACTTATCAGGCTTACAAATATTTTGTTATAATATAATATACTTGAATTTATAGGATCTTTAATAACTTAATTGTTTGTTTTGTTTAAGGATTAATAATTAATGTATAGGGTAAAAAATTACCTTAAAGTTAGTTACGAAAAAAGGAATATTTATTGTTCAAATTTAAAATTTTGAAATGAAATGTACACTTTACTCCGGAATATGCCTATAATAAGGCTGCAATTATTCTTGGAAACTACGAATAGTATTTCGTAGTAAATTTATTATTAATATCTAAAATTGCTCCCCATATCAAAATGAAAAGACAAAACTAAACAGACAATATAGAGTTATACTTCATTTACTTGATAATCGTTCAAAATTAATAACTGTCAACTATTAATACAGAAATCTACGATTATGACTATTTGGACTTTCAGTATTGAGATATAAGGAGCAACAAAACATAGCAATACCCAGAGGATAGTGAAAGCGTTACCATATTGAGTCCAATTTGTTATTTTTGAACAAAAATGAGGTTAGCTTCATTGTCTGATTGCATGAACTTAGGTTATTCATGTTTACTTAAGAATCTACAAAATGCATTCGTAAAACTATCTGCTTCATGTCCAAAGGTGATTTCAGGGTGAACAGTGTGAATGCAAACAGGTAATGGTCATGCCACTGGTAAAGCAGATCTAGAGTAAAGTGTTAGGATATTTATCTTATTCTTTACCTTTGCATCTCGATACAAGAAAAAGGTCTAAAATGATTTTTCCTGGTGCAAGTGAAACTATCTCTTTTTATTTTATCTTCAGGTAAATCTACAGATAAACTGCCAATATTTTACTCAATATAATTGAAAAACTAACACAGTGGAAACTTTGCTTTCTTTGAGTTTTTAAACTTTCACGAACTAAGTGACCTCGTTTCTAAATATATTCTCTAATAAAAAATTGAATGAGAAGACAGTCAGCATTTTTGAAGCTAAAATGGATGCTTGTTGTCATAATCAAGAAATGAATCTTCATAAAAACACTGAATCATGTTAGGCCTGAATTGTTAGTAAATAAGTTCAAGTTATTTTTTATGAAAATGATTGTCCTTTCTTAAACCTTTCAATGTTTCATTAAATTAAGAAATGAGAACAAATTTCGGTTTCCATTTCTGTAGTTATGATTTCTTTTGCTAGTAAATGTTTCAGTAGTGCCAACATTTGTAAGGAAAAGATTTTTCAAACTGATATTCAATGATTGTCATTGAGTTCTGTTCAATCTGATAACAGAACTTACTGTATTATTCTTCAATTCACCGGCAGATAAAGTACGTTGTTCTAACTGTTATATCCAACTTTTTTTTTTACTTCTAACATAACTGGAGGAGTTGTTTTCGACAGAATGTTGTCATTAAATAATTGTACGTCTTAGTATTATTTTCTATTTCAAAACAACCGGTAAAAACTTGTTGGGGCCCTACTGATCATCCACTTCTTGTTTTGTACGCATAGAGCACTGCCAACTGCAATAGTCTCTGTCGCCTCATTCCTTATCTGAATTTTCAGTAGTTTCCACTAGCATTCTTTCAAGTTGATTTAAAAAGAAACATAGTTTTAAAAAACATAGCTCTCTTCTCTAACAAACTTGATAAATAATTACTTATAATCTACAGGGATATTCTTTATAAGCTCAAGAAGACACATTTATTCAAAGATAAACCTTTTTATCTTGAGGGTCTAATTTTTCTGTATATTTCAATAATTCATCCGTTTTGACGTTGCTATTTTCAATATATATGGTGATTGAATTTTGATTCTAGTTAGCCATCATACCGCATCACTGGTTCAACTTTTTTTTTACTTCCTTCAAAGTAAAAAAAAAAAAAAAGAAATAAACCTTTACTAATATTAAAACAAAAGTTATAGTTGTTTTGATTTAGTAAATTTTGAAAGTTATAATTGCAATCTAACAAGAAATTAGAAATTAAAAATTAATATACCAAAAAAATTTACTGCTAATGCTTCAGAGGGTTTTTAATTGATGTTTAACAGAGTTAGTTGGTTAACACTCAATAATTAATGATGTCTTTATCCTTTAGGCCAAATATAGACTATTTTTCAACAACGTCTTTTCCAATAACAATCATAACAAGAAGGATGAAAATAAAACAAAGAATAGTATCGTAAATGAGTTTAAACAATATGTTAAATTACTTAAATTACCAATCATGTAAATGCGTAGCAAACAATTAATATTCTTACAAGAAGTAACAAGAAAATAAATTTGTTTGGAGTTATTCAGAGGCTATAATCATACCGTATTGCCTAAAAATACTCATAACTAACATTTTACGGTTCTAACAATAACATTTGAGCTTTTCAAACTGATTTGTTGAAAGAAAAAGAGTCAGTTCCGCTAGAGCTACTTGGTTACTTGATATTCACTGTGGCCGTTCATACTGAATCGAAATAGTAATACCATAAAAAAAAAAATCCTGAATATTTGTTCAAGAACTTTTAAAACAACTGCCCTGTTACTACATTATACCATGAGCTAATTTTCTGGCCTGATGCAGTACATAATTGACAATGAATTGGAAAAGTTGAATGCTGCTATATTGATAGTTGCATGCAAATTTTATTTATGGTAAAAGAAATTTTGTCATAGCAAATATTATATATTATTATCTGTTGATGATTTTATGTTCTACTATTGAATGCTGAATCAGAGAACATGCAATCTCAACATCTCTTTAGAACAGCAGGTGCACTCCAAAATATCTCATAATAACAATTATAATAGTATAAATAATAAGCTTTTTATTGCCTTTTCTAATTTGCAGTGTCTATTAGCCAGTTAGTGATATCTTTCAACCTGATATTAACGAAGGTGTAAGACAATTTTGACATTTTTAAGAAAATAAGACTCACCATATCACCATTAATGTACCAAGTCAACTGGGCTGGGGGCTTTGATGCTCCAGAAGTACAGTTCACTCTAACAATATCTCCTGGCTGATATCTCGGCCTTCCTCCAGTTATTTTTGGTCCCGCTTCTGGAAGAGCTAGAAAATGAAAGAACAATTATAAAAACTGAATTAGTTAATGTTGAAAAAAATAACCAACAACTAAACAACGCAACAAATTTACAGATATCTGAATGGAATTTGGTGTTTCTACGATAAATTACAACCGTACTCACAAAACAAATTGAAATTTTACATTATTTGTAATTTATTTTAAAATATTAAATTAGAACTTTAAAATATATTCAATTAGTGATAATTTCAATAACAAAGCAACTCAATACAATTTAACTCCATGCCACTCTAATTATAATCAATCTATAGATGACTTTGATTATCCTTAAAATAGTTCAAAATTTTTACACCCACTAAAATAATGTACATATATATATATAAAGATTTCACATAAACACGTGAAACAACAATCAATGATCAAACCACAATCCCATTGGTTTTATTTGGTGATCAATGATCAAATGTTTTCCCATTTCTTATTGTGGTTTGATCATATATATATATATATATATATACACTTTTTTTCTTTGGAAATACGATCCAAAACGGACAAATATAGTTCAATATAAACAAAGAAACATAGAGAAATCAGAAGAACACACTTACAGTCTCTAATTTTCGGTTTGAACCGTCTTCAGGAGAGATAAGAGAGGGAAACCAAGGGTCCGCTGATCCAGTGCGCTTGGTTTCCCTCTCTTATCTCTCCTGAAGACGGTTCAAACCGAAAATTAGAGACTGTAAGTGTGTTCTTCTGATTTCTCTATGTTTCTTTGTTTATATTGAACTTATATATATATATATACATATATACAATTAGGAGAAACGGTCCAGCGGACTTTTTTAAATAAAATAAATTAAAAACGAAGGAAACATACAGAAAGACACAGACATAACTCACATCGATATTTTGACCATCGTCTTCACACCTCCTGATGACGACGATGGTCGAAATATCGATGTGGGTTATGTCTGTCTCTTTCTGTGTGTTTCCTTCGTTTTGAATTTATTTTATATATATATATATATATTGGTATACTTTGGGAGCAGACCTTCTTTTAAACATACCTCATTAAAGATCTTGCCAACATTAAGTTTAGTATGTTTCCTACATACCTTTTCAAGGTTTCGAATGCTACCTTTCCATCTCTGTGGTACCATATAAATTAACTCACCGATTTTTTTATCTTTCATTGTATTTTTCATATTACATTTCCGACGTTTCGGTCTACGTTGACCATTTTCAAGGATTCTATATACAAGGTTTTTTTTAAAACAATTCTAATAAATACTTATTTACAATGACAATTACCTCACTTCTATCAAACATAACTAATAACAAAATATTCTTTTAAAAAACACTACCTTAATAAACATGACAGGTTTGCTACAAAATTCCCTACATGAACATTTACACAACATTATTTAAATCACTATATAGTTATTTTTCACGAATGTAACTTTAAAATTCTGGAAAATATTTCTTTAAATATATTGGTATATAGTGATTTAAATAATGTTGTGTAAATGTTCATGTAGGGAATTTTGTAGCAAACCTGTCATGTTTATTAAGGTAGTGTTTTTTAAAAGAATATTTTGTTATTAGTTATGTTTGATAGAAGTGAGGTAATTGTCATTGTAAATAAGTATTTATTAGAATTGTTTTAAAAAAACCTTGTATATAGAATCCTTGAAAATGGTCAACGTAGACCGAAACGTCGGAAATGTAATATGAAAAATACAATGAAAGATAAAAAAATCGGTGAGTTAATTTATATGGTACCACAGAGATGGAAAGGTAGCATTCGAAACCTTGAAAAGGTATGTAGGAAACATACTAAACTTAATGTTGGCAAGATCTTTAATGAGGTATATATATATATATATATGTATGTATAAATATCAGCTCAACAACGAAGAAAAGCAACACACAGAGAAAGAAACACACTTACAAACTCAAATTTTCTCCTGAAGACGGATAATCAGAAAATTTGAGTTTGTAAGTGTGTCTCTTTCTTTGTGTGTTGCTTTTCTTCGTTTTTGAGCTGATTTGCGTCCAGTTTGGAAAGTTTTTTTCGAATTTTTAGAGTATATATATATATATATATATATATATATATATATATATACACTTTTAGAATGAAAAATGATACAAAACAGACAAAAGCTCAGTGCTTTCTTACTGCAGTGTAAACGTTAATATGTACAATTTGATACTCAATAAAAATAAAACACTTTGAAAATAAAAATTTGAATTTCAAATGCCATTTAGAAAAAACACTAATGATGATTTCATTGTACCGTCTTCATAAGAAGTGAGAGAAGTTATTCGTTTGGATCGAACGCATAGTATACATATATTATGAAACAAAATTTAAAAAATTAATTTAGGATACGTAAACGGTAATTATTGATATGTTTAAGAATCCCAGTAATAGTTGTATAATAATTGGTTTAAACTATTAATAATAATTATGCGTATATTTCTCTGTTTGCCACTTCAGTATATACGAGTACTTCACCAATTATTAGTCAGTGAAACTTAATAATATCTAATAAAAAAAGAAATAGTTAATCGTGATAAAATACTGCTTGATTTTGAAGGCCTAAAGGATCACGTTGATTAGTTATTTACGTGTACGCTCTTATCAAGATCTCATATTATCCAGTAATCTTTGAAAATGTTTCCAAGAAATCTTTAATCTATTTTTACAAGAATTACATAGTATGAAATCAAATTGCAAATCAATAAATCAGACCTTAGATGCAGATTAGCGGTATAATTTTAATAATATATAAACAATTTATACATTAAATATGAGTTACAATTATTTAAACAGTTAATGCAGACAATATTATTTATTTGTTCGTTATTTATTTTCTAGTTAGTTACCAACAGATTTTAAATAAAATTCCCTTTAAAATAAGTTTAGTAAGTTGCTAATTTAAAATTATTTTATGAATATGCCACCTTAACTCGTCCGAAAAATTTGAGAAACACGAATGAGAAACAGATGCTAAGACTCACATTAAACATTTCGACCCTTTTAACGGTTGCCTTCAGGAAAGGAAGTTGAGCGGCGAGAAGACGAAAGCCTACTGCTGGACAGTTTCCCAGAATATGTGCAAGTTGGCCAGAACGAAAACGAAAAAAGTAGTGGAAATAGTTGAAGAAGAATAACACAATGGCAAAAATAATAATAAAAAGTTAAATCTATATAAATATAAAATTCAATTGAGTTGAAAATTAGTAAATTACTCATATGGAAATAATAAACAATTTAAGAAAATTAAAATTAAGAAAAAATTATCTTTATGAAAAAAAAAAACCTTTTAATACTACTTAACAGTTCAGATTGATACCTGGATTTGAACGAGCTCTTAGGAGCCATATATCGGCTTCTTCAGAAGCTCTTAAAGTGACAGATCCATTGTGTTGGAGGCTGACCAATGGATACTAAATATTTTTAGTATCTGAATTCTGAAGCATTCATTGAATCTTAGACCGTGGCAATTGACATGAATAGCAATTGGCAGGGTACAATCCCGTCTGACCGAGGACCTATTATTATTCATCCGCAGGCTTAATATAAAACAATGTCTATAGAGATTGGTTTTCACTGCAGACTGAGTGCAGGATTTATAAAGGCTGGTTGACACAGAAGTAATATTGACAGAGAGATTGTGGCAGTGAACGAAGAGGACAACAAGGCCGACTCTTATACAGCAGCAAGTTGTCATAACTGTCCTTTTCCAAGAACTTGGCAATGACTATTATTTTAAAATAGAAATAATAAACAATTTGAAGAAATTAACTATAAGAAAAATTGTATTTAAGAAAAAAATACCTCTTAATACTACTTAACAGTTCAGGTTGATACCTGAACAGGTATCAGGTTGATAACTGTCAGTTATCTTTGGTGGAAAGGAAACACCTTGAAGGCATGTATGTCTAAGTAAGGGTGTTATAATTCAGTGGAATCGCAGACATTTGGTGGTCAGAGGGAAGTTCGAAACAAACAATTGGTTCTAACCTCGTGATAAACTACAGGTGAGTGCCGGTGGCCACCTGTTTATTAACACAATTCGAGTGGTCTCTTGCAGAGTGAAAGCCTGCAGTTCCCGTTTCGTCTGAGGTATATTAGAAGAAAGATGGTATTAGTTTACTATCATATTCTTGTACAAGACCAGGGGGAGGGGTCAGCCTGAGGCTCGCGAGCTACAAGTGGTTCTTCGGATGATTATTTGAGGCTCCCAATAAATGTACCAGAGTTCCCTTTTCCAGTTTGTATTATTATATTTTAAACAATTATTATCGTTCCTTTATCCCGTTCCAAGTTCTCGTATGTATTTTTTGCATACCTTATTAATACGTATTTACTCGTAAAGCATTTCATATTTTGAAAAATGGCTCGGAACTATCAAGGAGCTTGGCCACCCCAGTACGAGACATTTTGGCGGAGATTGCTTGAAGTGGTAAGAACAGGCGTTGGATGAACGAATGAATTTGTTTATATTTAAATAACACTGGCTTTAGTGAAATTGAAAATGGTTTAGATAGAAACTACTATGAAGCTCTGCAATATAGTTAATAAACGAAGCAGGTATCATTAATTACAAACTGATGAGCTTTATAACAAAGACTGTTTAAATTGTGTCCACATGAAAATATGTAAAAGTTATAAATGACTAAAAATAAAAAAGATTGATAGCAAATATTAATAAAAATGATCCATTATTTATGATAAATTAAAATGGATGAGACAAAATATTGACAGCACTCTAATCAATTGCTGTAACGCTATTGTAAAATAAATTGCACTAAAACAAGAGTTAAGTTAAAATTGATACACAAGTGTTCATAAAGATGCCTCTACGTATTTTTTTAATTTCTTAAGTCTGCTCGAATATTGCTATCTATTTTAATTGATATGAAGAAAAATGATAAATCTAGTTTCAGATATTTAGATTGTTTCTTGTTTTCTTTGATTGAGTAATGGAAAGAAGGTGATATTGCCTATTTTCTTTTCAAAACTATGGAGTATTAAAAGCAGTAATGTCAGCCTAAACTTAAGTTTCAATAATTCATGTGAATGGATACATGCCTAGACAAAGCAAAGATGTGTTGAATCGTTGAATCAACAATATCAAAAACACCAAAATCGTTGAATGGAGATTATAAAAATGTAAACATATATATGTAGCAATTATAGTTATAAATTTATATTGAGTTTGAAAATACGGGTTTATTCATGCCGTAATTGTTAAATAATTATAATTTATTTAAATTCACATTTACAATGAGATAATTGGCAGTTGTGTTGCATCTGACACCATAAAAAAATCAGATGATCTAGCATGATTTATTGTAATTATCACATAATGAAGGAAATGTAATAGATACAATGTTTATATTTTAAAACTGTCGATTTTCCTTTTTCAATTTGAAGTTCTAGATTAGTGCTCTTAGTAATGAGCTGTTCTTGTATAGCGGTTCGTAAATCTGGAAATTCAGCTTACAAATTGATAACCGAGTGCAGTATTTTCATAGTTAAAATACCACCAAATCTGTTTTTCTGATTTGAGTGGTGACCATAAAATAGTTTATGGTATGCAACAATATCATCTTCAGTGTATGTCAGTATTGAAGTTGTAGATTTGCAACGAATTCGTTTGAATCGATTAAAAATATCTATTCTTTATTTTTCTTCAATTTTTTTTAAATTATAATTTTTACCATCCAAAAAATCAATAAAGACAAATACATTGTCTTCGCCACAAGGATTTATCGTAAAACGCGTTTCGAACATTTAGTGTTTATCTTCAGGTACATCTGTTGTCACCTACATATGGGGCCAATTGTGCCCAATTACTGAACACCACCCTACTGAGGCAGATGTACTTGATGATGAACGCTAAAAGTTTGAAACGAGTTGTATAATTAAAACGTTTATGTATTTTTCCTCATTCATCATGATAAATATTACATAATTACTGCTTGCATAACTCGTAACTCTATAAAGAAGTTCAAAAAGTCAAATAATATATTCTGACATAAGAAATCTTACAGTAGGTTAGGTTGCAGTCGCTGTTCCACAAGGGGACACACGTCGGCCGAACAATGGCCCTTTGTGACGCCACACTATAAAGAAGACTAATTTTATAGTGCGAGTCCTAAATTTTGCCTAACTCTAGTGTATTTAGAGTAAGGATCTGCAAAAAGCACCTGATATCGTACAGGCTCGGGACCGACGGTTAAACGTCCCTCTCCGAGGGACGACGTGCTCGAATTTATTACCTCCCGTGTAAATAAATCGAGGGCAAGGTGGGGATCGAACCCCGGCTCTATCAGTTCAGAGGCGAGTACATTAACCACTGAGCTAACCTGACCCCCTCTTACATCAGTTTGAAAAGATGATGGATGAAAAAATTTGTAATTTTTTTTTATACAACTGCTCAAAACAACATAGAGCTTAACTTTTGCTGAAAATCTTATTTATTCCAGTTAGATGAGTTTAGAAAAATTTATACATTGGAGCAGTTAAATCATTAGAAATAAAATATTTTTTCTCGTGACAAATGCATAAGCGGATTAAAAATATACCGGTACTTATTGTTTTTGACTGCGTATCAAACCAGAATAGTGAAAACATATAACTAGTGGTTCATCATGTGTTACAAACATTACATACGAGAAGAGAACTCTTCCTTAATATTAACTTAAAAAACAGTATTATTTTAATATTAGTACATGTTAATATAGTAGGTATAAGAAAAAAACTTTACTTTTTTTTTAATTAAGTGGCTATACATGACTAATCGAGCTTCAATGCTAGGACAAGTAATTTCGTCAACATACCCAAAAAATTTTTTGGTTGTTAATAGTAACACATGAAGCATTCCACATCGAGGCAAAGATCGTCAATATACTTCGAATTTTGTTTTCGGTAAAAAGTTTTTTTTCCCTAACATATCACATTTAAATAGCTATATTTATGTAAATTCATTTCAAATGTATTCACAATGGTAACATAATCAGCCGTCCTCTGATAGCATAAAACTCAACTTATTTCCCTACTAGTTAAGGAACATTATAATAAATCAGCCAGCAACTGCTTCCATCTTTTGAAGTGAATCGAAACTTCTTCAACTCGTTTTATTCTTCTCAAATAATATTCTTTCAATCTTTCAAAGTCTGTTATATTATACCTTTACACTTTGTTATATTATCAGGATAAAACTTTTTGAGATGATCTAAATATTTTCTCAGGTAAGCAATATTTTATTCTTCTACTATTTTTTGATACCTTATATAACATCAAAGATAAAAATATTTGAAATAAACATTCCAGAAAATGAAATTTCTAATACACTATATGTTTCCATTTCCTCAAAAGTGATGTACAAATCAGAACATATTATTTTATATGAATATGATGAGTTTAGTTTCTTAGATCTACTATTTGTGATAACTTTTGAAGACTTAAAAAAAGAATCCCTATAGAAAGATTTAAAAACTAAATTAATGATAGTGCGCTAGTTTATAATTCACGTACACGCAGCAAGTACACCTAATCACCAATGTGATAAAAAAAAGTGTCAAAAACGCACTTTTTTTATACATTTCAACATTTCTAATAATATATGGAATAATTTTTCAATTTATTTTTAAACAAAACTTATGCAGGAAAATAAGATCTTCCCATTTAAACTATATGTTACTTGGATATTTCTACTGTCGGAAGGGTTAATGGTTAATTGTTCAGTGTATCTAGGCACCTCCTTTCAAGTGCTGAGCATATTAAATTTCTGTCCTTAGTCTGCCAGAGAATGTAGATATTATTCAGTTTTAATTTAACTTAACCCCGTGCAAAGTCGGAAACATTACTCCATCTCTTGTGGATTCATAAAGCAATTTCGACCTTTGGAAAGACTTTATTTAACTTATGTGGCAATTAAAACTTTCTAAAATTAATTACAGAATTAAATAAATATTTGAATCACGACTACGTCAGTTATATCTCATCATGGAAAGATATTGATTAGTGAGAAAAGAAAGTAATTTTAACGGACATTGCAATACAAAATTCAATTAGTGATAATAATTGAAATAACAATAAATTGGAGTCAACACCAAACTCAAAAGGAGTTTATTTATTGATACGCATTCTCCATATTTATTTGTATATTGTTACACTATGCAGCTTTTCAAAATTGGTCATTGATTGTTATTTCACGTGTTCAGTTAAATCTTGTTATTAATATATATATATGTATTCATACATTATATATAATGGGATATAGGGGATATATATAGAGGATATATATATAAGCAAGAATCACTCACTTATACAGTTTTAAAATTTTCAATTGCGCTTGCTCTTTTCATTTGAGAATTGATAGCCATTACCAGGAAAAGTTAATGACACATTTTTTAAGTCCTAATCGGTACATTTCAATAACAGATATTATGGTGAGAACAAATACTCAATCAGTATTGCAACGGTTTCGAACACTTAATGTTTATATATAATGTAATGTCTGGTTATGTATAAATTACACGTAATTTTATGGTCATCAACTTTGCTATTAATGTTGAATTTTTCATCGCTGATTACAATAAACTATATTTCAGTTTAATCAATATACTTATAAAACTCTGGTGTTCTTGTTGAAATATTTTAACTGAATAAAATATTAGAACTTCGGGAATAACCAAACCCACGCCTTGACATTGGAGGTCCTCCACGCTACCTTCTGCGTCAAAGGGACTTTTGTACAATATGCTTCAAAAACCTGATATAAATGACATCAAAAGATTAAATAAATGCTATTTGACATAAGTTATAATGATTTAATTATAGTAAATTTAGAAAAAGGAAATTTAATGAATAATTGATTAAAATATGAAATAATTATTTAATATATGAACAAATGAGATTCATTATAGTTAACAGAAGTTTCATCTTATATTATCAATATAATAAAAACTGGAGTGGCCTACATTCAATTTTACTATAAGTAAACATAATATCATATTTCATGGGTATACAGCATATAATGTTCCATTTAGGTATCCTATAAATATTTAAACGGGAGATGTTTATTAGTCTTTCATTCCTGGATGTAGTAGAGATAGTGATTGGTCCACTTATCAATATATATGATTATTGATATAATATCATATAATATAAATCATATAATATCATTAGTATAACTATAGAAGTAATAACATTCTTGAAAAGCCAAAGTGAAAATTTCCTGATACGAAATAATCTCCTACAAGAGAACATAACTTTTGTTCCAATAGCCAATGGATCTCTTACCCAGTTTATCTGACCTGCTTCTATCTTGAATATTTAAGACATTTCCCATTTAAAACATGAAAATATTCCTATTTTGTCTGAAAAATATTAGAATCATATAAGAAAAAATGTTGTTTTAAGATAATTTTTTAATGTAAGATGTAGGATAATTACGTTTATTATTTTTCAAAAAATATTTTCAATTTTGAATTATGTATTGTCTTTTGTAGAATTATTATACGGGGAATTCGATGGCCTCCTCATTAAATCTATATTTAAACACCTATTTATTTAAGTTGTATGATTTAGCTGATAGAACAGAATGTTTGGAGAGATACATTTGATAAAACGCCATATTTCACATGCAATTATTTTGAAAGCATTCGTTGCATTTAGTGATTACTAAATTAATTATTCTTTGATATAAATTGTTATGAATAAGGTAAAAAAGGTCGATATCAAAAGGAGAGATCTAGCCGAATGTCCCTATGCTTTCACTTATCTCTACTAACACTCATGCCTATGTATAAATTATCTAGTATTCATGTTTTTTCTAATTTCTACTTTATTATTTTTCCAATGGAATGCCTATTAGTTAATGAATTAATTAATTAGCTCTTACCTTTATTGACTTATTTTTAAAACAGTAATTAATTGAATAGCAATTAGTGTTAACCTAAATTTTAAAAAAAAATACATTTCAAATAATTTATATAGAGATATTGCTATTTCGCTTGTATAGTAAACAGTAATATTAATTACAAAAAAATTAGTTTTATATTTGAAATAACATACCTGTTTGGAATTAACCAATACACTAAAACGTTCAAATTATTAAAAAAATGTGTAAGAAGAAGTTTGTACTAATCTGCAATTTAATTCTGTAATTGCATTTTTCCTTTAAATAGTAGGTCATTCAAAGAGGATATTAAAACTATTGAAATAAAAAGGATTATTTTGATAAACATGTTCAGTCAAATAAACTGTTTTTAAAAACCAAAAGGCACTTGAATATAACCCTACTGGTAAATTTACTTGAACAACTGTCAGTATTAAAACTGACTATTTCTATTGGGTACAGTGACGTAGCAAGTATTTTTGCCACCCGAGCTGGTCGTAAATTTGCGCCCCCCTGCTGGCCGTTGATAATCCATTAACATTCAAAACTCAAGGACGTCCTGAAAATATTTATTATCATGGATTTAAAATCAAAGATCTAATTTTAAACTGCTGTCATTGGTCCCAGACTTAAATCTTATTCCAGTATTCGTATACATATACAGTCATCATCAAAGAAAACCAAAGATTTTTCAAAACAAAAAAGCATAATTCAAATCATAAAAAAAATGTTAAATTAAATTAACTGGCTATGCAAATAAATGTCATAAATTTTCAAAACAACTAAAAAAACAGTTTTAAAAAAATTAAATTACATTTATTTTTAATTTTCAAATATTACGGTTGAAAATTCGTTTACAAACAGTATTACATAAATAAAATATAAAAACAGTAACGACAAAAAAACTTAAAATTTGAAATTGTATGTTAGCTTTTTATTATTTTAACTTTTTCTTTTTTTCTATTTTTACTCCCTAATAATGCTGTCTTCAGGCACGTGACGATCAGGCGGGTCGTACCCCCCCCCCCCCCACACACACACTTGCGCTTGCCACGGATTGCGTCGAACTAAATCAGTCTGCTCGAAAATTTACTTTCTAGTTTTCAATACTTATTGAGTAAAGTATCGGGTTTCGAACACGTGATATTTTCGTTTGGTTATGTTTAAATTACATTAATCCATACAAAATATAGAGTTCAAGTAATTACCAATACATAAAGGTAATAATACAAAGATTTACATATCAACGGTTGTAGTGGTATGTCTATTTGTGTGCTTCTATACTTGTGTGATGTGTGTGTATATTTGTATGTGAATGTCCGTAGGTGTATTTGTGGGATTGTAGATGTGCATGCGTGTGTGTGTGTGTGCGTGCGTATGGTGTGGCTGAAGATTGGTAGGGGATTTGACTATAGTTGAGTAGAGGAAAACATCTGGGAAGCCTTATTGAAAGCTGATAAAGTTTACGACAAAGTTAAGAACTACTCGTTCTAACTAACTCTAAAAGTAAGAAAAACAAATATAATAATATATCAGAACATATAAGAAGGAAATAGAACTTTTAAATCCTATAAAAATAGTTTGAAGAGTAATAAGGAACTAAACCATTTTTCAGTAAGAAAAAATGGAACGGTCCAACAATTTTTAATAATAATCTCCTGGACTATTAGATATTTTCCTGAATTTACTATTTTGATGTAATATCTCTACACTTCTATCTGGATGAACTCGGTGAATACTTTTTGCAAACTGAAAAATATTATGCAAAATGAAACGAAAAGTTATCATAATATTGAAGTCATGTAATGCCATGGTACGGCAGGCATTCGATAAAAAAAAATTCTTAAAAACTTGAATGGGGTAAAATTTAGCACTACCGATGAATAAATAAACTCGTTATTGGAGTTCGCCCATAAACAAAATGGATGAAAAAGTGTGCACGTTGCCCACAACACAATTTAAGTTAATTATAAGTCACTTAAATGAGTACTTTTAACAAAATTAGTAAATATCATTTATATAAACTTTTATATAAATGATTTATTTATATAAACTATAAATATAAACTCATTTCTTGAATCATTCTGAATAACTAAATCATTTTAATGTGTTCAATACAAATGAAGCAGATGCTACATCTGAGATTGATATACAGAGATGAAGTATCTTCTAGCAGATAGCTGTCAATTAGTACTGAAGACTGCAGGTTCAAATCTTGACCTGAAATTCGTTTTTTTATATATATATATGAGTACATATAATTTTAAAAAATCATATCATATCATACAACTTCTCGTATTTACACAAAATATGTGTAGCTGTAGAATCGGAAGTAATTGTTAAACAATATTTTCAAAATAAACTAGAATTACGTAAAACTTAGTACTACCGATTCATAAAAAAACTCAATAATGGGGCTCGACTGTAAATTAAATGGATGACAAACAAATGAAAAAAGCGTGAACATTGCTAAAACACCATTAATTGAATACAGAAGCAAAAAGAAAGCTCTTTTGTTATAAATGTATCTTTGGAAGAACAGTAGAGCAATAAAAGCAGTAAGAGGCAAAGTAAGGAGAGTTATTTCAAGACGAGAATGTTCTTTTTTTATAATTTCAGTTTTAGTAAAATTAAATTAGCGACGATTGGTTTTACAGGAGAAGCAGTAAATCTGTAATAGTCTCAGCTGGATTGGCAATGAATTATAGAGATTTACTTACGCAATTTGTTGAGGTGGTCAAGTAAATAATGACTAAGAGTTTGTGGGATGAAATAAATCTCAATTGCATTTAATATTTTACTATTGGGGTTCAAACAGAGACAATTTATTTATGAGCTTCAGGTTGAAATGCCTAAGAAAACCAGATTGGTGCAGAAAGGAAATGCCTTCGGTTGAGATAGTTTTCGTTTCATTTTAGCAATAATTAAAGCGTACACGCTGGTTGGTTAGGTGTAACACTTAGAAGCCACCTCTATTTCACTGTGAAGATTACGTTATCTGGCTTGCTTTTCTCATTTCGTATAATTTTCACTGTGAAAACCAATATACTGTTCGGATATTCCGTAAAATAATTAAACCCGCTTGATTGGACTTAAACTTTAGTCTAGAAAATTTGAACTGTGATACGCTGCTGTTAATTTGTTAACTAAGTAAAATAATGCTCAAAATTATAGAAAAGGCCAAAATCAAGGCATGTTTTTAAAATGCAGAAACACAAATTTCCCTCCATTTCATAGTGAATCACATATGACACAATTGTGTTCTACCTGAAGACCGGTTTCGTATTTTCACTGTTTTAGCTCAAAATACTTATATTTGTTCCAAGAAGTAAAATAGGTTATAGTAATTCCTTTTAGGCATCTATTATAATGATTTATTCTTACTGGCACTTTATACTGACTTGTTTATCAACAAATTTGATTATTTTCCGTAAAAGAGAAGAAGCTACTTCATACTTGCCTACAAATTATATTCTTAGATTTATCCATGTATTTAACTACTTGTTAAATATATTATAGGAATCGAATTCTAATAGTTTATATAGTTAAAAATTGAATGATATCATTAATCAAACGGATAAATTATACGATCTGGCCAAAGTTTGTACTAATGTTGCACTAGAACAACACAGGGTCCGATTGTTTGTATATACGCTGCCATCTTTTTGTAATATCAATACTGCTCTGACAACTACCAACATGACGGAAAAAATATTGAAAATTGACCTTTATCTGTGGTATTCTATAAATATTTTATTTATCTCCAGAAGAGCTGACAAGTAACTTTTTACGTTTAGTTTTCGTATAATAATTTAAGACATTTATCCCTATACTTAAAAACGGGGCAATAATGAAAAAAAGGCATGGGAATAATGAAAAAACTGGAGAAATAATGAAAAAAAAAACCAGAAAATAATCTAAGTTGTCTAATCTAATTATATTATTGATATAGATTTTTAGATATGAAGGGTGAGATTGGAAAGAGTTAGGGTGGAAAGCCTGATTTTTAAATCCCAGTTGTATGGTAAGTCATTCAACTCTGATTATACTTGTGTATATTTGTCTATATTTTTAATATATATATATACATATGGAGAACTTAAAAGCACACACTTACAGTCTTTATTTTCGGTTGAACCGTCTTCAGGAGAGATAAGAGAGGGAAACCAAGCGCACTGATACAGAGACGGTAGGAGACCAACAATGTTGCCACATGCGCGCCCGGTCACAGAGATAAGGTATGGTATTGTAATTGAAAAAGTATATATACATAGATATATAAAGATTTTACATAAACACGTGAAATAACAATGAATGATCAAACCACAATATGAAATGGGAAAACAAGACTAAGATCTTTCAACCGTAACAAGCGGTCTTCATCAGAGTCAAAAACCCAACTGAGTTGGGCATCGTTTGCATACTCCAGAAGAGGCAAAGATTTTTTATTTTACAATACACTTTTTAACAACAACCACTAAAATTATACAAAAATTGAAAAGTCACTATTTAATTTTTCGACTCTCCGAGTATACTCGGATGACTCATTTATTTACTCCATACTAGAGGATGGAGATAAGATATATGGTGACGTTGTCACCAAATACTGCGCTCTGTCGCGAAACGGAAAACGAACAAGATGGCGTAATAAAATGATTTGAAAGGGGAGAAGGATTAGAATTTTACTAACATATAAAGTAACAAGAGAGACAAAATAATAATTTAAAATAAAAAAAAAAACCAAAAAATATTAAATATGAAATAAATAAAAAGCTTTATATATACATTTAAAAAATATAATAATTATATATTAACTATATGTATAATTATAATATTACATGTATACATTATACAATATAATTAAATAATATTTTATGGTGACGAAAAAAGGAGGGGGGGGGGGTGGAAAAGTGTAACCAAAAGAGCTTAGGGATAACTAACAACCAAATATTATGTTAATAAAGTTGCGGGGGTTTTGTATTTGCTGTGCTAATAACCAATATAACAGTAAAAAGTATACTTTACTTATTTGTGAATATGTTAGTAGGGCATTACAGGAGCCTTCGTGGGCCAGGTTATAAAACAGGCAAGACTTTATGCCTCTCTTTGACAAGTATGTTTGTGGGATACGTGATGAAAAGTTTATTTTCTTCCGACTGGAAGGGTTGAAATGAAGTTGTAGAAGGAAGGTTTCGACGTATTTACTTTTATTGTCGGCCTTGCTGAAATATAGTACCATTGAGGAGACCCTATGTTATCTACAGGCCTAGGACGACGTAGCCAAAAGAATATGACCAAATGATAATGACAGCTTTAGGTGACTTCTCCACGTGTTACTGTGGTATGTCTCGTTGCCTAAAACCCTACATCCCTCATACTCATATGCCTAACCGGACAATACTGTCCATTTATGAACCAATTTGTGTAATTTATTGCAATTATAATGATCGTATTATCTACGAAATCATTTCTTCTTCAATTCAACAGAAATAGAATGAAATCGAAACTTGTATTCAGTAGTTTAATATTAAATATTAAGTTTAGTAAATATAGGACAGGAAATTTTTGAATCAATAGATCATTATAAAAATTTTTGAGGGTTTGCTCAATTCCAAGTAAACTTTAATGTACAGAAAATATAATTATTAGACGTTACTTGAATAGAATAATCAAATAAGAATGAAAATGGAGACAATAAATATATTTTAATCACAGATTAGTACGGCATTAAACATAAAATGGCTTTCCTGCACGCAACGTTAAGACCACTTTATTATGACTGTTCGTTTCTTGTCTTTTTTTATAGCTCTAAGACAGCATTTTATTAACGATTAGAAATAGGCATGGCATGAGCTTTGGTAAAATATTTAACTAGTTCTTACAAAAAAAAAATGAAAATATAAAAACTGTATATTTTATACACGAATACTCAAAATTACGACTTAATTTTAATTTATTCGAATCAATACAGGATAAACAGAGAACGAACATTTGGATGGTTATTTATATTTACATAACCCAAGTAAGCAATAAAAACAGATATTTGAAAATCAGTCTCGATGGTTGTAAAAAATTAGAAAACCTTAGATACTAAATGAAATGTAACAACATATTTAAAGCAAAATGCCCTGAAAACTGGTAACTATACAGAGAATTTAAAAACATCCTGGTGATTAGACATTTGGATCGTCGTGATAAGCTTTATTAAAACTTTTTTTTCGTAGAGCAGTGGAATAATGGTAAATATTCCATTATTAAAAACTGAAAACTAATCTTCACCAATTTCTTTTATTTTTGTTTACATCTGACACTGATGTAAACTAGTATTGTTTTCAAGCAGACAAAGAGTTATTGTGTGGTATTTGCTCATGATAGTGAGGAAAATATATTACGTCTTTAGCACAAGGAATTTATTTTACTACGCGTTTCGGACCTTGATGATGAACACTAAGTGTTCGAAACTTGTCGTAAAATAAATTCCTTATGCTAAAGAAGTAATATATTTTCTTCATTATCTTTTAAGCAGTTTTACAATTTCTGTTAATTTTATTCAAACAATGTTTTCAAATATATACAATTGAGTATAGAGCTATACAATTTGTTGTTTGTTTGGTTTCCTTTATCAGTTGTTATGCAAAATAAACAATGTGTGGTACATACTATTATTAATAACAAATGATTAAAACTTTAGCAATTATGTCATAATTTCTGTCCTACTTAAATTGTTTATGACGACTATTGTTATTATTTTCTTTATTTGGATAGTGTTCGCCAGATAAGAGATAATAAAGACAATTAAAGTATGATACGTAATGTAGATTAATATACAGAACATAATAATTTTTGACCTTTTGATATTTTTTATACTGATATGTGTTTTGATGCAGTTTTAATGATTCCTTACTTTCAATCGTGAAAAGATTAATGCAAGTCACTAATAGAGAGATACTTTCCATTAGTGCAGGATAAAGAATGTATTGAATAAACAAATATCTTTTAACCGTAAAAATGTAAGGTTACGTCCTTTTTTTGCCCCTTTTAAAATTTGTTATACCAACGAAAAAATATTTCAACAATTCAAGGAGGGTGACTTTAATTAATCCAGGCCTCCATTACTTATGAAACTGTCCTTGCAGGGCTAAGTTCTCTTCATAAATTATAGTCGTATTTTAATTAAAGTTCTTCCGCCCAGCGATTCACTTTTCTGCGGTTGTTAAGGCATCTACCAGGATTTATTCTAACCATTAAAGCTTTGCCTTTCGCTGAGACAACTCAGAACGACTTATTCACATTTCAATTGCTGCACAACAGCAAAATTTAAAACGCGCAGAGATAGATATTATCCCTGTATTAAGACATTCAGCAATATGTTACGCTTAAGAAATTAAATTATTTAAACAAATATTAATATTCATAAAGTTGCATTAACAGGTTTGCATTTGTAGGGATGATGAATTAATTTATCAGATTATTAATTAATTAACCTTATTAATTTATCTAGTATGGTATGTTTAATTATTTTTCACTAGATTAAAAAATCAATAAATTTTATTAAATTTAATAAAATATATCTGTAGATTAATAAAGATAAGTGAAGTATAAATCATAAGTCCATTGATATTCTTAAAATTATATAATTTTCATAATTCTGTATTTTATATCTATATAAATAAAAGAAAGATTTTTATCTGTACATTGCTTAGAACTGACTCATTTATTTTAAAGTTATCTTTACGTTTTATACATTAGAGAAACCGAATCCACTATTAGAAATATTTCTGTCTGTTTGTTTGTCCGAAAATTTTGTCACAAATAAAAATCAACCACCATATGGCATAGCAAGTTGAAACTTGGACAAAAGATTTATGTATGTCTAACTTAAAAGCTAAGGTTTAAATGGGTTGTAAATTTAACATAGAAGCGAAGTTATAAACTTTTAAATTGTGTTTTGCTAGCTATACAGGTATATAGAAAAAAAGATACAGGTAATTTTACTGTAGCAAGTAGGTGTTTTAGTTGTGTTTAATTTCGTTAACGTTTACCATAATTTTTTTGCTTTAAAAAAGATAGTCCTACCTGCACGAACTCAAAATAAGAAGTATGCCTATAATAAAACCAAATTTGAGCTCAGTATCTAAAACTACAAAACGTAAAAGGAACTCCAGATCTCATGACAGTCATGGACTATACTAATAATGATATTTTCTCTATTCTATAATTTCTAATAATATTTTGGAATACTTCGTATCATCTCTGAATTTTTGTAAAGTATTTATCAAAGGCGGGCACGTTTGCTTGTATTTAAATAATTATAAAATTGGGGACATGTCATTTTGAATTTTTAACAACAAACCAAAGTTGGTTCTATTGTCTCGTTAGATGAATGAGTTGTTTGTTTTGTAGCTTGTTTTGATTCGAAATAAATTTGCGCATTCAGTTAACTAGTACAATTTAACGAGTTGTAAGCATAATAACGAGGTGCTTGTTTTAATACTAGAGTATTAAACTCACTTTCTGCTTATAACTTTCCTCGCAGAATTTCTGCTTACAAATTATTCCGTACAAAGTTTAAGATATCATTAATTGTTCAAGTGGTGTCAATGTAAAATTTACGATGGCTTCTAGCTATATGTTGAGGGATATTTGATTTTACACTCAGGTTAACGTCAATAACGCAATTACGAATATAACACCGTGATTTGAATTTAATATTATTACAATAGTCCACCATACCTCATGAATCGGTTTCATAGCCACATAACCGGTTTCATAGCCACATAACCGGTTTCATAGCCACATAACCAGTTTCATAGCCACATAACCGGTTTCGCTATAACCAAGGTTGTCCATCTTCAATATGTACTCGTTCCCAGCACCCTTTGACAATTATTAGTTCCTCTTAAAGAAAGACAACGTGCGAAACCGGTTGGGCAATTATAATATAAATTCAGGACGAGAGACAGACTTTTATACAATTATATTTACTAAACTCTGTGGTACTAATAATTTACATGACTTGAATTTAGTTCACCGCTTTTTTATTAATAAAACAATTTTAATGCATTCATATTTAAATGATTTTTCATCTTAATATATCTTATTATGGGTATACATTAGAAACAACGGGATATATAATATAAAAGAATATAACTTACTATTATATTTATAATATAATATTAACTTACACATGAAATTACTCAATACGACAAGCAAAAATTCATACAATTGAAAACATTTTGAAATGTCGTCTAAACAGATATTGGTTTCAAAATTGTTATTTCGTTTCTAATGATAAGAATGGGTGACGGTTCTGTTCTCTACTGTGCTCTTCTATTATGCAGTGTATATCAATTAATTAAACATAAATAGTTTATTTGTTCTAACAGAACTTTTTTCTAGTAATGGTGTAACAAGGGAGGGGAGGGGGGCAGTTCACCCCGGGTGTTTTCTTTTCAAGATGTAAAAAAGACAATAGAAAAAAAGTAATAAAAAATTACAAAAAATCTGCAATTTTATACCAAAATGAGTTTTTCAGGTCGATATTGTTTTTATGTTTTATGTTTTTTACTGTTTTTTTACTCTTCTCAAACGGATTTTCGCAAATTAAAAATAAATGTATTTTAAATTATTCAAAACTATTTTTTTTTGTTTTGAAAAACCAAATACAGTCCCTGTATTGTTTTCATTTTCTGACTTTAAAAAAAAACTTTGCTAAAGGCTACTTGAATTTATTATCTTTGTTAATTATGAAAGCATTTATTGTGTCTAATTATTGACAATTTAATTAATTAATACAATTAAAACTGGTATAACTAACTTTTGATATATTTTCCACTAGTGATGAGGTATTAACATGGAAACACTTTCAATAGAGAAAATGCAATAGAATATTGTAAAGCGAAACTTCCAGCACGTTTCACTCATGGATGGAAGTAGTTTAATACTAACACAGCTTCGGTAAAACCCTATTTCAAGATTTAAAAAGTTAGAAAATTCGTTTTTAATCTTTACCTAAAACGTTTATTTACACAAATGTATATTGTCCAAAGATGACTGAGGAACAAAATAAATATTATTTCTTAATGTAGCATATTAAAGAGTTCACGCAATTTTATGTAATAATTACATTTATTCTGTAAAGGTAGTTTACAGAATAGGATTATTATTATTATTATTATTATTTGAATGAAAATATTATTAGTCAAATTAGCACAATCAAAGGTTATCAACGTTCAGATTTAAAATCTATGAATAAAGAAAAAATATTAGACTCAGAATCAAGAGAAAATAACTTTTAAGACAATCATAACAAAGGTTATCATAACATACATTTTATTATATGCTAAGATACTTAAACAGACAATTTTTATGACTTTTAAGTAGTTTTTTTGCTGCTTTTAAGTTTTTCGTTGTATACGTCTGTTTAGAATAGTATGTTTATATTAATTTATACACAATAAATTATTTTATTCAACATAAATATATTTCTAATTTCATTGTAATATGATATTTTTAAACTGTTACCATGAAAAAAGTAATGATTTTTTTTTTGACCCTGGATGGAATTACTTAAAATAATTTCATGTCAAAGTAATGACATCTAAAAAATTAAGTTACCAGTATTCTTCATTTTTACCACAGATAGTCGATTAAAAACTGTGAAGATGTCAGCATAAATGATAATAGTATATACTAGGATACTAGATACGAGTATATATACTCGTAAATACATAGAGTAGGTCATGATGATTAAATGTTTCTTTCCTCTCTAGATGTCATATTACCAAACTGGTATATTCTTTATCAATTAAAAATAGTCTAAAATATACTAGTAGTATTAGTACTACTTTAGGTTGAAGTGGCTGTCCCAGAAGGGAACACACATAGGCCAAACATTGGGCCCTTTGTGATTCCACACAATGAAGATTGATTCTATATTGAGAGTCATAAATTTTGCCTACCTCAATTGAATTTAGAGTAGGGATCTTTAACAAGTACCTGACATCGTACACGTTCGAGACCGATGACTCAACGCCCTCTCAGAAGGACGAGATGATCATTTATTCACCTCCCATGTGAATAAATCTATCACTTGGCCAGGTGGGTATCAAACCCTGGGCTTACCCTAAAATATACTAATCAGTAAATCAAATTATTAGAGGGAAAGAACACGTAGAAAAACACGCAACTCACTGCAATATTTTATCTACATCAGCAACTCTGTTGCTGTTGGCCTGCCTAGCAGAACTCATCCTCTCCTTCTCCTGATGACAACGAAGTCGAAACATTAAAGTGAGTTGTGTGCTGTTTCTACGAGTTCTTTTCTTGTAATCTTTTGATATATTGTAATAACAGACTGCTTCTATGTATCTAATTAATATCAAAATATAATAATTATTTTCTATTAATAATAAGATGAAAAGAAAAGTTAATCTGTTAATGGAAAGAAAAGTCTTTTGAAATCTAAAGGGTCAAGGGTGAGAATAAATTACTCATTGCTCACTTGACACATAAATAAATCGATTAATGGAGGCAGGAGAGGCGTGCAGATAATTACCGGGGAGAAATTAGGTGGCGGATAGCGCCTGCAAGGGTGTGCCGGCAAAATGAAACGTGTTCTTAATCTCTTCTCTTTGTAAGTTCTGCTCTCCGTAATGAGCCAACTATTCTCTGTATTCACTTAGGATACACAAACTAACCCGGCTTTTTATTGGCAAACAATTTAAACTACTGCAATATAAGCAACTATAGAACACTTTAATGTTGAATTATAAAATATAAAAAGAATTCTTTCTTTACACGGTGAATTATTCAGATTAGAAAGATTACATATTTCAAATAACAAAGAAGAATTTTCATAAAATGATACTGAAATATGATTTCAGAAGAATTCATCACAAAGTCATCACCTTTTGAAAAGCTATTCTATAAAATAGCGATGACTAAATGAAGACAAGAGAAATAATGTACAAACATAAAGGTACTGGGAGATTTCAAGAATTATGTATCCATACAACAAAATTTTGATATAAAACTAACAACGCGTTTCGAACACTTTGTGTTTTTCTTCATAATAACATATAAAATAAAAATGTACATACCTGTAAGATTTAAGAGCATCACAGTGAATTATTTGAAAAACCTCAATAGTTCAATTTCAAATAATTCACTCCGATGTTATTAAAGCTCACAGATATGCATATTTTTTCAGATATTAACCTGAAGAAGTACATTAAGTGTTCGAAACGCGTTGTTAGTTTCATATATGTGAAACGTTTTTACGTGAAGTCGTATTTCTTGAAATCTCCTAATATGAGTAAATACCGCACTATAACAGTTTACATAAGAAACGAAATATAAAACTGTTTATTGTTTAACAATATAAGCATTGTGTAGCAGTATATATGGATGACTATATATGCTTTATCTGATATTTCATTGTGCTTTATCTGATTTTATTATGCTTTATCTGATATTTAGTGTTAGGTACAAAATATAGAAATATATTTTAGGTCCAAATTTATTTCGAATTCAAAAAAAAGATGAAAAATTTTACAAAAATAAAATAAAATGCAACCATGTCAATGTAGTGACATCTGGAAATAACATTTTTACAACCAGTATTTTTAATTTGTACCATTGATTGTCAAATGGACTGTACGTCAAGATAATTGACAATATTCAGAGCAGGTTATGATATTTGGTGGCATTTAAGTGACTGGTCGCTCTCTACGTGTCATATTACCAAACTGTCACATTCTTTACCTATTAAATTGAGTAAAATACACTAATTATTATATCAAAATATAATAATTAGTTTTATAAAAAATATTACAACAAAAATTAATGGAAAAAATTTTTTTCTTTAGTTAATATTCTAACAATTAACTAATAATAGTAATAGTAATAATAATTATACAATATCTAGAGGTTTTTAGTTAAATTTAATCGCCAAAACTGGTAAAAGAGTTTTTTTCTAAATGAAATAGGGATCTTGAGTTCCGACATAGGGAACTTAAGCAGTGTCTTTTGTTTTTCGATAGAACTCCTAGACTACTTTAAAGTTTCATAAACGAAGACGTAGATATATGAATCACTGCTGAGTTCATAGTTTTTTTATTTCAATATTACTTGAACTGGTAAGAAATTTATTAGGTTTTCTTTAAGGCGAAATAAGAATCATCTCTTCGCTGATGATCAGAAGGAAACACTATTTATACTAATAGTAATTACTTTCTTTATGGAAATAATTAACAATAGTATTAATTAAAAAATATTTACCAACAGTGACCATATCACGATGGTCGGAGACAGTTTGAAAGGAAGGGGCTTCGGCAGATACTTCGCATCTAAATCGACCACTGCTCGAGAGGTCGAGGTTTTCCAACATGACTTGTGTTTGATTTGACCTCTGCACCTGCAACACAATCAAATCATTAGACTTGAAGTGACCTAAAAGTTTATACAAACCAGTTATATTTAGGTTACAACATATATAAATTACGTGGTTTTCTGGAATACCGGGAGAAATCTATCCGTGGTTTCAATTTTAGGACTAAATACACTAAAGTGATCACTTAAACAGAAATAACAGAAATTATATTTCATTATACAAATTATACCCAATTTGCTTGATTTACCGCATTTCTATTGTGTAGTAAAAAAAAAAGAAAGGTCTATAACAATCAAATAGAGTAATTCAGTATATAATTTCCTTACTTTTAAATTTAACTTCAAAATAGCTACATGTTTCTTTGATTTTAAACATATAATAAATTGAATTGTATTTAAGTTAAATTGGTTGTTAAATTTAGTGTAAAATAATTTGAAATTGGGAATGGCAATTGGAAGCCTATTTTGTATGTGACTATAAGGGAGCTCTCAAGATGGGATTTAAGGCCAATCACTTCTAGCAGAAAGAGCCCAAGTGTTCAAGAATAACAACATCTGAAACTTTCCCAGATTACACTGGAAAATCTTTTTTATCCCTGTCAGTTGTTCTTTGATTAAGATTAATACACTTTCTTTTTTAGAACTTTATAATGATGATTAATACGACTTCCTTGAAAGAAATAAGAACAGGTAATTAGTTAAAGTAGACAGGTAATTAAAAGTTTTTTTATTTTTTTTTTAAAAGATTTCCTCGATTGTTGTTGAGATATAAATATTTCTAAATGTCAAGAAATGAACGAAAAACTGATTTCAGTTATAATCTCCTTTTATTGCACTATTGATTTTATCTTCTAAAATGGATACTGATATAACTACTTTCATTAAACCTGTTGAATACCATATCACAAAACACAAAATTTACAATTATTACTTATTAAAACATTATTTGTTTAGAATATTTATATTAACACCATAAATAAAAAAAAATTAAAAATTATAAGAATAATAATGGTATTTTACTTTAAAGTTAACTAAAGCATAGCTATAACAATATAAAAAAATGGAGTGGTTTACACTCTACATTCATATTAGTAAATATATAGTATGAAATTACTCAAATAAATTGAGTTTTGGTTTAGCGTATAAATGTAATACAAACACACTGGAAAGCATTATCAAATTCTTAGATAATCATGCTAACGTTTCATTTTTTTATATTTGGAACTTAAAATCCATGATCTAGAACAACCTAATCTATTTTTAGTTTGAGGCATTAGTCTCATCCTATAACAGCCCACATCACGGTCATGTCTCTCTCATCCTGCTCTTTTTTTAGTTTCTAAAATGAACTTGGATTTCAAGTAATATACTGAACTTTATAATTGTCCATAGACATATTTCATTCATTTTTATTGATTTCAGGTTTGTGTTTTCAAAAAAAAACATCTCTTAAACGCGATTGCCTTGAATTGACATTTCATGTGTTCAAAGGCATCCACTTTTTCAGACAAACTTTATATTTTTTCATAATACTAATAAAAAGCTTGTATTATTTATGTTCTAGAAAGTAAAGTCTGGTTGGATATTATACGTACATTCTTTTCTTTTTCGATAATATTTCCTTTAAATTATAATTTAGTTGGAATAAGCTGCATAAGCTAAATTAGACAGGGTTAGTCTAGTTATATTCTATCTGCTTTCATCATTAGTTTCAACAAGTCCGTTGTTCAGAATCCTGGTGTATGTTTAGCAAAATGTTCCAGACCGCAGGGGGCTTGTTTAGCTTCAAACTTTTCTAACCTGTCGACAACCTTAATCCTTTTTATTCTCTTGTGCCCAGGGATTTAGGGCTAACCGGGGAATATCCAGGCACTCCACGAGTGAGTTAACACCTTACTGAAACAGAGTTATTTTCTCTTCCAGAAAGTTATAAGGTTTGTTTCAGCTATGTTCATACCCTTCTTCATCTTCGTCTTCTCCCTTCATTCTACAATGTCGGAAGAAAGTTCATATTCTCAAGCAATACCATCAAATCAAGCATTTCTCTTCTTATAATAATTAGGCCATTTTTATATTCTGGTTTATCATAATCTTAATTATCCGGTATATCCAACAGTTTATCAAAAAATAATCAACACAATAGGTACTATAAAACTCATTAACGTGTGTTTCTACAGGTACGACTATGCTGATGATGATTGTGTGATTGTCACAAAGCATTCCTTATGTACCGTCTGTTATCTTATGAAGACAGCTTCTAATGTTATATTAAAATGGTGTAAACAGTTTCGGACCGGTAGTTAATTCTTGGGACGTAAATCTTATACTCTTTACATAGAAAAGGAAGTTAAACAACTTTATAGTTCCGAGAGTGCTGAAGTAAGCAGAGTGCCGAGTAAAAAAAACTAAGTTTTTGCAACGTATAAAACATCTTGGAGTTTTTAGTATAAGAATTAAGTTGGAAACCACACATGAACAACGTTGTTGAATGGGAAATAACGTGGGGTTAGAATTTTAAGATTTACCGACTATTTTAAGCCGTGGTTAATCTTAGGCTCTTTTATGGTTCTATATTATTTCGGCCGGAGTATGTTCAAAAACAGTTATCTAAAGTAACTACCAGGTTATCTTGAAGTCCTGTCGGGGCATTCAAACTTTTCAGACTCTATGGTCTCTGTGACCATGCTACCTTTTATTAGGCTCAGGAATTAGTGACATAGAACTATATAGTAGCCACACTCGAATTGCTTATTCAGTGAGAGGTAGATAGGAAGTCTACAGACAGAAATACCCAGACACAAGAATTGTATGATTAAATAATAGCAATTTTGACATGCGGTCCCTAGCAGCTGTGGTAAGAAAAATGAAATAGTATATCCAAATGAAGAACTGGTATGGCTTACTGATGGTTCCTAAGCTTGGTGATGCTGAATAGGCCAGTGCAATCATTTATATTTATCTAGTCCATAAAAAATAAGCACTCTTCTCGGCCTTTATACCACAGCTTTCCAGGCAGAAGTGTTTGCCATTTTAACGGCGGCCAAAAATGGCAAATTATAAAGTGTGATGTGAACTTGATGGTTATGCTCCTAGTCGCTCAAATATTGAGATGGCTATTAATACCATCTTGATACCTTCTTAATCAAGATGGTATTAATACAATATTTTCCTGGGGCATTATATGACATCGCATGTGAAAAATCATAAAACTGATATGGGCTCCCGGAACAGTGGGTTTGAAGGTAACGTACAGGCCCAAAGGTTTCATAAATCACGAGCCAACACAATATTTCTAAGTCCAAAACCAGCGCTTGTAGTTTCTACTGCGATTTCTAAATTTCTAACTGCAAAAGAAACCTATGAAAATTGACAGAGATGTCGGAGGAAGAAGCAGGTAAAATGCTTATTTTGGATTGTCTCCGTAGAAATGAATTTCTTTTCTCAGTACCTACCCAGAAGAATTAAACTGAGAATATTTACAGATCACTGTTGACATATGAGAGGAGTGTAGAATGCCAGAAATCTAGTAAGAAAAAGAAACTTCCTTCACTTTATGGTCCAATGTCCGGTATATAGTCAATAAGTAATATTAATTTCAATAAGTCAGTTTTATAAGAATTTAAAAGATTTGGTGACATTATTTAATTAAAAATAACTCTTATGTTAATTAGTAAAGACGTCTTTCACTTTTTTATTTACATTACTATAATGTAGTATAAACTATTTCTCATCTAGTTTTGTTTATCAAAAGTAGTATGTCATCATTTAACAGTTTTAATTTAACGCAATGTAGTAAAAAAATAGAAGATAATTTTAAATTGTTTTCTAACTTTCTTTCTGATGCAGATTTTGATCACCTTTTCTTCTTTCTTTTAAAACACATATACGAATAGAAACGAATAGATTTTTAATGAGACATATTTATTAGTCTTCATGTTTAATGTTTTGAACAGTTTGAACAAACCTAAATGATGATTTGAATTAGAGATTGAAAAAAAAACAAAGAAGAAATGAGCAGATGAATCAAGCTTGAATTGTGAGTTTTATAACCAAAGGAGAAGGAAATCAGAGGGAAGAACGTTCAATACAGATACTTGGCTCCCACAAATATATTTACATATATTTTGTGCCAAGAATAAAAGAAACTCATCTTTCTTCAAACATAACCAAACTCTATTCGAATTATGATTTCAATAGGTGAATCGAAAGATGGAAATATAGGATACATATTTAACTGAGTGTAAATTTTTACTATTTTATATATTTATATTTTATTTATAAAATATTCAGAAAACGAAAATTAATTATAAATGGAAAATAAATAACATTAAAAACTAATCTTAGTAAATAATCAATACTAAAGCATAGTTTCAAAATGTTCATTTTATTCTAGATTTGTGTTTTTTCTTCCTACATTTAACACTGTAACGTACAAGAGTTTCCACTTAAATCTTTAGAGGGATGTATCACTCTATGTCTTTAAATGTCTTTTTTTAAAAGTGTTTTCAATATTTCGCAACTGTTGTCTAGACTAAATATAGAAGGGCAGTCCCTCTGTTGACATGTGATCATGCAAGACTTCAATTCCCTGGACAGGTAATATTTTATTGGCCTTTGTAGAAAGTTTAAAAGATGCCCTTTCTATGAAATGTCTCACTGGCAAACATAAATTCACAACAAAATATTAACAGTTGATTTCAGACATAATTGTTAGTTTTGTTGACAAATTGTTATGTAGTATTAGCAGTAGTAGCCAACACTGTGGGTGTCCCACAAGGGAGCACACATAGGCCGAACATGGGCCTTTGTCATACCATACAATGAAGATTGATTCTACATTGGTAGTCCCAAATTTTGCCTAACTCAATTGTATTTAGAGTAGTGATCTTTAACCTGATATTGTATAGGCTCGGGACCGACGGTTTATCATCCTCTCTGAAGGACGACTTGAAAAGATTTAATCACCTCCCCCGTGAATAAATCGAGGGGCCAGAGTGGATATCAAGCCCCGGAACACCAGTTCAGGGTCGAGCTTGTTAACCACTGAGCTAACCTGACACCCTATTTGTACAAATTATTATATAATAATAGATTCAAGATGTGATTAAAGAAAAACAAAAAACGAGAAAGGGAAAGAGTGGAAATACTTATCTGAATTAAGCAGCCTCTTCTATTACCCTAATAATAATACGATACATGTATTAGAGTTATAAAAAAGTTCCTACATAATCTTGTTTTATTAACAATCCACCACACTTTAAACAGACAATGTTCGTCCTTAGTTTTATATGCTTGTAGTAAGAATATTAAATTAAAAAGAATTAAATAAGGATTAGAAATAAGAATTGGGAGTTTCTTTTTTATTGTTTTTCTTTCTTTTTTCAACTTTCTCACAAGACAGATAAACAAAAAAAAAAGAATATTAATGTTTGAAATATATTGTTTTGAATGAGCAGACATCACTTGTAGACATATTTACAACTGCAGAAATACAACTGATTCTATAATTGTGGAGGAAAGCTGAGATCGATAAGCAGATGATAAATCAGACAAATATTTATCTAATGGTTCAATATATTCCTATTATTGAAAAAAAATTTGAAACCTCACATCATTGAGTTCATACAGGTACTTTTTTAAGAATTTTGCGTATATTCATAAGATGAGATCAACGAACAGTCACATTTATAAACATATTTAGGTATCAATTATCAGTAAATATTTATACAGTTAGTGAAAGTTAGATTACGTTCATGTTCAGTAATAAATTGCAGAATATATATTGCATTTGGGAAAATATATTGCAGATATTGTATTTGCAAGGAGAAAATAGAGAGCATTGGACGAGCTAATGATGCCAGCAGAGAACATTGAATCAAGACCTTGCAAGCTGTACACACTACCTCTTTGTCTGCAGGAAGGAATTGTATTCCATTCAGCGACGCATAAAGCACCAACTAGGATCTCGAAATATTCCCTTTCCACAGGCAATACAACTGCTTCACACACAGCTTAGTCTTTATTGTGCCCCACTGCTATGGTCAGTAGCGGTTAAGCATCATTCCCACAGCATTAACCCCAAACGAATTAAGGATTTATACTTATTTAACTTTACACAAACTACTCAGAATTCTAATAAGCATAGTAAGCCCTTGCTTCCTTTTAATAAAATTTACATAATTGTTACGAATAAGTAAACGGCCTCTTATTTTCAGAAAAAAAATGTCTCACCAAAAAATCACTAAGATGTCGATAAGCCCATACCATCAATGATATAAATTGAATAAATATAAATCGAAGAAATAAATTCCTCACAAATATTAAAACCAATGTTCTCGATTTTTCAATCTCAGAAAATTTTATAATTACCTACAGTACTGGAAATGATTAATAGTAGTGACTTTCTCTGTTCATTGCTATGTGATAAAGTTTTTATTGTGCACACGGACCTTTCATTTTATTTGATATATATATATATTTTTATAACTGTCCATACATATGCGGATATGGATAATGAATTAATATTAATTATTAGTATTTAGTTAATAATATCAATGGATAAATTAACTATTAGTATTAATATTGACTGTTTAATGTCTAAAATATAAAATACGGGTGGGCCGTGAGTCGCGCACCAAGAAATTACGTGAAGTTTGATATGAAACAATGTAAACTTAATGGGCTAGAATATCTTTTCCTTTCTTCTGATGTATAATAAATGTTCTTTCAAAGAGTAATACCATTTTTTGAATGCATCAGTCAGTATATCTATCAAATTCAATTATAATCAAAGTTTTTTCAGTTATGATTTACATTTGCATTTAATTTTTTTTCCCTTTAATTTGTAGATAATTTAAGCCATAATTTATATGGCTTTAACAATAAACGAGCATGTCTGGTGCTGAAGGCACTACTAATCGGTCTGCTACTGAGAATTTTTATCGAATTTATCCTGATCGTGAGCCCATCTCTCATACAGAGTGGGCCGTTTGATATTGAAATTTCGTCAAATTGTAAATTTTGAAGTGGGTGCAATCACATAGATGGAACAGCAACTTACCTGATAAAGTTTATGGGAATTTTAAACATCGACTGGAATTGTGCATCAACGCAAATGGCAATCATTTTGAGAATTTGTGATAGTATCAGCGAATATAACGTCATAAGTTCCTTACAAGAGCTTGTTTTAAATAAAATAACATTTATATAATCAACAATGTCTGAAATGATTTGGTGCGCGACTGACGTCCCACCCTGTATATCCATTTGACTATCGTAATTATTCTTTCGGGGTTGTTTTATAAACTTTTTAATTACAACATTTATATATATAAAACAAGATTTCACATAAACACGTGAAATAACAATCAATGATCAAACCACAATAAGAAAAGGGAAAACAAGACTAAGATCTTTCAACCGTAACAAGCGGTCTTTGTCAGAGTCGAAAACCCAACTGAAGAAGGGTCAGTAGGTTTTCTCATATATATATATATATATATATATATTGGTATAAATAGGCAGCAGATCCTCTTTTAAACAAGTATTATTAAAATTAACCGCAGTCTCGGCATTCACGATCTTAAGACTGAGAGATCTGATTTTATTACGAACTAACCTACTGCTAACAGGGTTCAACTATAAAAGGAGTTGGCCAAGTGACATGTTAAATTAAAATCAATGACTCATGCTTAGTCATTGCTATAAATAGATTAAAAGGATAGTACAGGTTTTATAAAGATAAGGTCAAAGGTCAATAATGAACAAGAAACAAGCGAATATGTATTGAATATATATATATATATAAGTCTCGTTCAATGATTTTCAAATTTCCATCTTTTCATACTTTGTAGATAGTTTTTCCAATTTCCTAATGTCTCTCTTGATTTTTTTCTATTAGGTTTGGAAAGCTATTTAATACATTTTGTTCAGATGAATATAATTAAGACACTCAATGAAACATGTATAAATGAAGGTCTGTTCCCAATATGTATCTACAAATATAGTGATATTTATGGAGAGATGAGAGGAGTTTTAATAAATACCTCATGATTTTATTGTTATAGGCTTCAGCTCAAAATAACTGGTTTATGAGATTATTATATGGCCTTCATTGTTGTGTGTATTCAAGTTTCCTAAAAGCTTTAGAAATATAACACCCTCTGTAGTGAGTGATACGAGGTAGATGACAAACTGGTGTTTATTGGTTTTATGCAAATTTAACAATGGAGCTGCATCAATCATAGTTCATCACAGAGAGTTAATTAAATACTGAACCCACTGGTATTTCATTCTAATTAAAAACTGTCAAACGGATAACAAAATATTCCCTACAATCATTTTATAATATTGTTTTAAATTGAAACAATAAAGTAATTTATTTCATTTTGTATAGGTATGTGACAGTTTAATACCATAACATAAATCAATAATAGATTTATATAGATATGAAATTATTTCCAGTTTTGCAAAAAAAATTATTTTTTTAAAAAAAATATACAGTTTTAATACTAAGGAACTTAAAAAATGCATATCTTTAGTACCACAGAGAACATTAAAACATCATATTATTGTAAAAATCCTTCATATGTCCTGAATTGATGATACGGACCAGCGGTGTCCAACATTTAGAACTTCATGAAGGACAAATTGATACGTATATTTTTTTTGCCGAACCAGTAATATGAAACTATAAAAAATGTACTATAAATATTTTTATACAATAATAATCAAAAATTTTATTTTTTTAATACGATATATTACTAAGAAGTGTAAAATGAGTTTTTCTTATTTTATGTTTTAAGTAAAACATCTTCATAGAAATGTTGTTTTTTTAATTTGGAAACCAGAAGTGATATTAACAATAAAGATGCCCGTAAAAGCTCATATATAGGAATGACCACAACTTCATTATCAAGAAGAATTACGATGCACCTTTCTGCCAGCGCGCCAAAATGCCATACAACTGCACTCCATAAGAAAAAACTCACAAGAGAAATTATGGTCAATGCCACGAAAATTATCGCTAAAGAAAGAAACCATGTTAAATAACAAATATTAGAAGCATTAATAATTCAAGAAAAGCAGCCAGCCATAAATATCCAACTTAATAATTCCTGTGGAATTTCAAAACTATTTTCCAACAGGCCAAACCAGATTAGCCAGGTAGTAGGTGAGTCCAACCACTCTACCTTAATCCCCCATAATGCCCCGTGATCCAGGGCGATGTCCTGTGAACATTTCAATAGTAATCGATCTTTATATATATAAACTAACAATCCTACTATTATTCTCATTATTGCCCTCATGATGAATGTGGTACATTCGAAACATGTCGACTAACAATATTGGTGATAAGCTTTATAGTTTTAATGAAGAGACGAGGAAGGAATTCCGGAAACTGGAGAAATTGTGTAAGAAACAGGTACAAGCCAAATATGGGGCGTTATTTAACAATATTTTTAAATGAAGGACTACTTCGAACTTTTACATATATATATATATATATATATATATATGGAGACGGTCTCCAACCGTCTTGAACATGCGCTTGTATCATAAACATGGGATAGAAACCGCATAGTCCGGGTTTCTATCCCCTCTTATTTTTCTGAAGACGTTCATAACCAAAAATTAGAGATGTAAGTGTTTCTTTTGATTTCTTTATGTTTACTGTGTCTATATTGAACTATTATTGTCGTTTTGGATCGTATTTCCAACGAATAATAGTATATAAATATATATATATATTGATAAAACCACAATATGAAAAGAGGAAAAAAAGACTAACATCTTTCAAACGTAACACGCGGTCTTCGTCAGATTCAAAAACCCATCTGACTGTTAAAAACACGGGTTTTTGACTTTGACGAAAACCGCTTGTTACGGTTGAAAGATCTTAGACTTTTTTTTCCCCATTTCATATTGTGGTTTGATCACGTGATTGTTATTTCACGTGTTTATGTGAAATTATATATATATATATTAAAAATTTAAAATATTAAAATAAATTATTTGAATTTTTGTATCAAAACTATATCATTAATGAATTAATACAAATACATGGAGTATAATTTTAAACATATAAAACTATTCTATAAAGAAATCAAAGGTGTGTTCATACAGATACATAATCGTGTTAAGAAATTATTTCAAATAATAACTTATTTAAGTCTTTTTACTTTGTCATGGCACTGAAAAGAGCTTGAATTCAAAACTTGTTCAGTATTATAACTACAATCGTAATATGAAGAAAATGTATGAATATATATAAAGGATGAGACGCGCACTAAAGAGGTTGCAGTCACTACAAAATAGTAGTATTTTACCCTCAAGCAAAGAGTTATACCTCTTTATTAACATTTCATATTTCTGAAAAGAAGATTGAAGTTATAAAAATTTTATCACTATCATAATATATAATAAATATCCAAATAGTAAACTTTACGAAAATCAAGAACAACTCGCAGGAACCTCAGAAATTGAACTGAAGTATTAACTGTGTCATTGTCGCCAAGTCTAGATTTTAATTTAATTTTAATTCAAAGCTTAGATTTTAAGTGAGACATACAAAAATCTACTCTCAAAGTTTCAGCTTGCTATGTCTTATGTTCGCTGAGTTTTACTTATGGCAAAATTTTGCGGACAAACCGACAGACATACATTTTTCTAAGGGTGGATTCGGTTTCTCTCTTTTAGAAAACTCCTTATTTGTGTATTCGTCACCACGCTCATTCAGTATCTGCGAAGAAACACTAAATAAAGTTCGTTTAGTGACTGTATACATTTCTAGACTTGTATTTCGGAACGACAGCTTTCACTTTTCATTTTCATCTGGCCTCTGCTTTCACAACATCCTTTTTTTGACCACCAACAGCATTAACTACAATGTTATCATCATGTTTAACATTTTCTATCCATACGTATGAATCTATCGAAATTGTTGTTACAGAACATTTCTCAATGAACCTAATTTTCCTTTACAGTCAAACTGTATTATGTTTTGTAGTTGTTGTCATAAATTATTTATTCAATGTTAATATAAAAGACTCAACAATACAGGTCCATTCATTTGGCATTACAGAACTGAGTTTGAATAACCAGAGATAATCTAGCACTTAATCTAAGAAAAAGAAAGGAGGTTAAGCATAACAGCGTTAACACTACATTGCTGTCACCCGCAGCCCTTTCTCACAAAGAGTACTTGCATTTTTCTCAATAAAGGGTTAGCACTAATGTTTCCCAGAATTTCATTGTATGCACACTCAAAACATAAAGTTATAAATGCATTATTGTACTCGTATCTCGTTTAAATGATTTTCAAATTGCAAACGATTGTTTAAATAATAATCGTATTTAATGAACATTTCACTTTAAATTCACTATTAAATGAACATTCATTCACTTAGCTGAATTTAAGACAATATTTTCATACTAAATGATTAGGTATATACATACTAGCAAAAAAATATGTTATTAATTAAAAGTCAAAGTTTAATCAAAAATTGATAATTGTGATTTTACTTTTGTAATTTGTGAAGATGTTATATTAACTAATATTAGACACTCAAAAAAAATGTAACCATAGAAAATAAATTTTATGGTAGCAATACACTTTCAACTTTGCTTGTTTCCTTCAAAATAATGTTTGCTTCCAATATGCAATCGAATGCTCCGAGGTTTCATGATCGAGGTTCCATTTTGAAGGTACTAAAGACGGGTTTTATAACATAGTATACAAATTCATTATAATAATGATGTAATGCAAAGTCAATACGTAATCATACAGAGTGTCCATAAGATCAGCGTATATGTGAAAAAATAATTCTTATAACAAAACAATTTTATTAAATATAAATGAAGTTAAATAGCATTTTCAACATGTTTTCCATAATTTTGAATACACTATTCTGAACGAAAATTCTGACAAGGTTAGACTTCTAATATGAAGGTTAGATCCTTAATCTGTAATTATTCTGAATTTCGCAGAGTAGACCAAATTGTGAATTAAAATGATAAAAACATGTTGAAAATAATATTTATCATAATTAAAATTGAATAATTTTTTTTTAAAATGTATATGTTTTGTACCACGTACTCAGACTTTATAGACCCCCTATAACCATATAGCGCACGTCATAAGATCTACATAACTTTTATAGGATACAATCAAAATATGAACTAAAGAAAAAACCCATTGGTCAATGTAAGATTTAACTTCTTATCTTAGAATGGACAATAGCTTAAAACGAGAAAATTAAGATAACCCGAGAAAACTTCCTTGCTGAACAATGTCAAAGATATAATCGCACTATCTTCACTAGGTATAAATTAGAACAGCCCATTAAACAGTAATAACTTCTTTTGTTTAATTACTTATGGATTAGTAAGTCTATTTAATAGTTTGTTTAAAAAAAAACTAATCACCTTACAGAAGATATACAGTTCTGTAAAACCAAGAACATTTGATCATTAACTGTCTAATAGTTTTACAATAATATAGCTCTAAAATAGCAATTAAAAGTTTTGCCATTTACTTCTCAGTTTTAGTTGTAATCCAAAACAATAATGATAGTCCAGTTCCATTATTAGTCTGTAGATCTATTCCTCCACTATTCTCCTGACAAACACGTTAAAGTTTTAATCGTCCTTATTTAACCGATTGCCGTATATATATTTCTACAACAAACAGGCATGCCTTCTTGGCTATCTATATTTAAATTTATGATTTCATTAAAGAATACATTGCTACTATGATGCTATTTGTATTTAAACAGACCCGGGGAAAAACACTATGTGTTACAAACACGTTAACCAAACGTGTATGTAAAAAATTTATTATTAATTACAAAGGACGAATAAATACAATTGTAAAAAATTGCCTAACTACACAATAATAGAAACATTTTTGAAAATACATTTCCTAAGTGTAGAGATCATGATTAACTACCTGAGTTTAAAAAAATTGATAACAAAATATTCAGATCAAAGTATTTCAAAAATGTTTGATATTAGAGAAACTGGAAAGCATGGTATATTTATAACTGAGCTTCCGACGATTACACAGGTTTTTTTTTGAAGCACCATCTAAGATTTTAACATTTCAAAAAAAATATAACGGTAAGATATACACGTTTATCTTTTTATAAATTTGTTATTTTATGTCAACAATGCTGTATTATACCAAACAGCTGTAATAATAATTTTTGTTCACTCTATGATCTGATAATGCTTCATTCTATTTTATTTCAATTATAGGTAAAATTATGAAATGCAATTAATTAAAAGTAATATTTAAGTATATCATTTTCCTAATTCTTGACTTACGATTCCTTTAGGTAAGAATTATAATCTGTAATAGAAATATTTATGACCTGAGTAATCTGCTCTTGTATATTTAGACCAATCTTATCATTCAAGTAAATGAGATTTCAGTATCCTCGTAAATTTTTTACTCTCATCATAAATCAATTCGAAGTCAAAAAATACAATATTGCTCTGATAATAGCGATAACTGATAATAGCTTTAACATTATTTAACGACACAAACAGTAAATTTTGCAAAACAATATAACATTTAGAATTACGCGGGAGATTTTTTCACCTTTCGCGTGAATAAATTGAGAGCCAGAGTGGGTATTGAACGGAATCTACCAGTCCAGAGGTGAACGCGTTGCCACTGGGCCACCTTGATCTTTATTTATATATGCTATTATAAAGCATATATATTATATTGAAATGTAAAGGAATATGTTAGGAATAAACATGAGTACCATATTTTCTGAAAGTGGTTGATTGTTTTTGATTATGTTTGGAACGTGATGCGATAATTTGAGTTAATCATTCATTTAAGCAGCTAAAGTTATATTTTAATTTTAATTATTATGAGTTTATTCACATAAAATATGAAGGATTGTTACGCGTATTCAATTATTTCCTAAAAGTATGACATACATATATACATTTGTCTAAAGTTTCCATAAATACTGTGCTTTTTATTTATTTATATGATTAGTATTCAGAATCCATATTGATAAAGGATTTCGAATAATATACAAACAATAATATATGATGTTATAGGAACATTTATTAAAATTCAATAAATTTAAGTATCGATAATATCTTACAGAGAGGTTTATTTAGATAATCTTTTTTCTGTTGAAAAGTATTTTAATGAAGAGAAGTTTAAGTATAATACAGTCATTTAGTAGACGTTTTGAGTAGAAAGAGATTTAATCATACCTTTTATATAAGAAATTCTTGCACAGGAAAATCTATTCACGTATGAAAGACGAGCCAATAAAAGGTGGAACGGTCAGAAATATTCAATTTCGAAAGCGCTATGGGGAATAACTTGAGTGAGGAGAAGTTATTGTTATGACGATGGAAATGGAGCAGTTGTGAGCTGGAATCTCGATTTGGCCGACAACCCACGATCCAATCAAAACCACCAACGCTAACAAACCCTTTTAACAGCATCCCGCAAGTAAGCCTCTAATCCCCATTGAACAACCAATCACATACCCTCCCAGCCAACACCCACAAAAAAAAAAAAAAAAAAAATTGTCTCCATAACTAATGGATCATTTATAGATGTAATTCTAAAACCATATATAATGGATAACCAATTCAAAAATCCATTAAATTTTCAAAACAGTTTTCATAAATTTGTGATATTGTCAAACCTCCTAGAAATTTTTCTTTATTAAAAGGTTTCTTTATTCTCTCATAAGAACAAGCTTTTATAAGAGTGGACTTTTTTTTATTCTAAACATCTTTGAAATCTCAGAACTGAGACGTAACATTCTTTCTTTTTTTTTCCTTTTTGCTGAGTGGAATTTTTAATGCTTTCAAGGAAAATATGCTAAATTTCACTAAACAATTTTATATAGACAACTTTATATTCAATCCAAGCCTGTTTTTAATCATTCAATTTATAACTTTGAAACGTGTGTAATTGATTTTAAAAATTGATCATTGTACTTAAAATAAATTTATTTCTTGTCTTAAAGAGTAATTCTTTTTAGGTCTCTTATTAGTATATTTTGTAATTATGATTGCCATGTCAATATATTAAATCGGTTTACGTCATCTTGAAAAATTATATTAAAAGATATTGTTCAAGATTGTTATTCAAGACAAAATCATAAAGTTATGTATTTCATCAACTAATTTTGAGGCTGTCAAAGAAAAATGAAAGCGACTAAATTTGATGAAACCGGCTCCATATTTATACTGGGGTAATTCAAGAATTATGTCTCCACACAAAAAAAAGTTTAATATGAAACTAGCAATTTAATATCGAAACTAGCGTTTCGAAAATTTAGTGTTTTTCTTCAAGTTAACATCTGCACTATTGGGTGTCAATCTACGGGAAGGAGTTAGAAAGGACTTTGAAAGTCATCGACCCACAATAGTGCGCATGTTAACCTGAAGAAGAACACTATGTGTTCGAAACGCGTTGTTAGTTTCATATTATACTCTTTTTTTTTGTATGGAGACGTAATTCTTGAATTCCCCCAATAGTAAATATCACACAATAACGGACACCACGAGTAATGAATTAAAAACTGCTTCATATTTAAATTTAGAAAGAATAAAAGCGATTTAGATAAAAATAGAATTTAATCCAGAATAATAATATACTATATATTCTACTACTTGAATGGCTAAAGAACATAGTGCACAGAAACTTAAATTTACTTTTAATATTCCTGTTCAAATTCACTGTACAGGTACACTATCTATCAATGATAAAAGCACAATATGAAAATCAATCACGTGTTTATGTGAAATCTTTTTAATAGTATCTAGTATACGTATTGTACCTGTCAAAAGAACACGTATCATAAATACAGTAGGCTATATTCATACACTTATATTACGGATTTTATTTTATCGGTAAATTTCAAGCATTCAGAATATGAATAGTTCAAAAGGAAAAAAAATAATTCTAAAAGCCACTTAATGTGAGTAAAATAGTTTTCACTTGAAAGTAAAATTGAGTAGTTTGTCTCCACTATGGGGGCTATTTTTGGGTATAACAATAATCAGATCAATCGAAAAGTGGGATGGATAGAGTGCCTACAAAGTTTTTCACAAACCCAACTCCACTTCAATCACATATAAAAAACATTTAAAAAGGACTCATGGAATCTTAAAACTAATAAATCTGTTAAAATTGGGAAATCATTTCAGGATTACTACAATATACTTATAGCAATGAAAAAAAAATGTACATTTAGGTATTGCATATAAGTTGAAAAACAGCATATGTTTTTTTCAAATAACTTTTATTAGATTTAGCTTTAAGTTTCTTTTTTTTAAGGGATTTCTTATAAATTAAATTAGTTATAATCAAAAGGCGCTCTGTAAATTCATTTTAGAAGGTATTTTGTTTTAAATTTATTATGTTCCGAGAAAGTTTTAGTCAACGAAATAATAATGTAATTCAGTTCTTTTCTCCTTCAGCTTTGCTGAAAACAGTGATGTCGAATCGCTTTTAGTTACAGACACAGAAAAATAAGGTTGTACATTTTTAGGATTACTTTTTGTAATTTTAGTTTCACTTATTTACTAAGGGAGATATCTATTTCTGATAATTAAAAGAGAATTACTTTGGTAAACGTTTGGAAGAAATTCTATCTGATAAATTGCATGTAATATGTTTTTTGTGTTTGTTAAAGACTTAGCAAATGATACAGAAACTATATAACTAATAATCAGTGCTTTATCTCATGAGCCATGCAAGGGATTATTGTGTCGTATTTACTCAGGATTAAAAAGGGGAAGAAAATTAAAACTCTACAAAAAAAAGACTCTATCAAACGTCGATGAGTTTCGAACACTTAGTGTTCATCGTCAGGTCACATCAATCTCAGTAAGGTGACGTTCAGTGTTTAAACACTCATCTTACTTTGAGAAAGGAGGAGAAACGCTAAGTCTCCACTCAAACTTCGACGAATTTCGAACACTTAGTTTTCATCGTCAGGTTACATCTGCCTCAAACGTTTGATCAAATCTTTTTTTTTTGCGTGGGAGTTAATGCTTCTTTCCCTTTTTAATCACAATAACTTTAAATTACAGTGAATGACATTCTTAAAACAAATACTTCACTAAATAAATAAATGATAATTAATTTGTTTATTAGGCATTAAGCAATGCGTAAGAGTGAAATTATAATAGCAGATCATAGATTGAATAAATGGTTTTCAATATTGGGTTGATTAAGGGAGACACTGTTGTTTTGGGAAGTGGTATTGACTGGCAAGTGTCTAAAGTACCCTGACTTTCGACTTGGGGAAGCATTGTCTTCAGACAACTTGATGAATGTAATCGAAATGACATTTGTGTCTATTTCAACCTCTCCAACAAATATTCTATTTCCAACAACTCAGTATCATTTAAAGCAACAATGTTACAATTTTGTTTAACTTGTCTACTATTAATAAGACTTGTTTTTATAATCAGAACTATATATATAAAATAAGAACTATAAACTTACTGAGTTCTATTCTTATAATATCTGTTTCAACAAAATTAAGGTAAATTATTTTCTGATACTGAAAAAAAAGTTTTTTTTTCATTTGAAACATTCCGGTATTTTAGAAAGTAGAAAGTTTTTTAATAGAAAGTTATAAATACAGTCAAAATGCAGAAAAACCTGTATTCCAAAAACAATGATTTTTTTGACCCGTTACCTTTTTTTCTATTACTAACAGTTTATACAAACATGAAAGCAAACCGTATGCATTTTAAAAGCCATTATTTTTTAATAAAACCTTGTTCATGTGAAGGCTTAATCCTGCCAGCATACATATTAGCAGTGTATAACAATTTACTTTGTTATCTATGATTTATAAAGAAAGTATCATTGAAATGTATACTTTTTTAAAACAACAAAAGCTTTCTACTGAATAATTTTCACTTATACTTTATTGGCCTTAGATGTGGTATAAGTTTACAGTTCCTGACCAAATATAAGAGACGGAAGAAAAAGAAAGGTTCGCATGACTTTGCTAGATATGTCTGCGTGCTATTTGTAATTTAGCGGTATCCAGTATTAATCTTCATTATAAATTAAAAGATATAAATAAAAGCCAATAATGTAAAAATCTAATAGACATGCATATAATTTATATTTTATGCACTAAAGTGTTATGCTGCATTTCGTGAGCGAAAACGCACGCCAATGACTCGAATATGAGTTATATTTTACAAAATTATACTCACCTTCGAGTAGCTAGTACATTTTTATGCTGATTAATTTAAATCGTGATACATAATTTGATTATTTTGGAAGTTTATACTTTAAAATTATTTTGTAGTAATAAGGTCATCTTATATTTAAACAAACTATGAATTTTTTATTAAAGCAAAAAATAAATGTCAGACGAACAGAAGACAAATATAAAATTTCTTATAAATTATTTTTTTTGAAATTTTATGAAAATTAAAAGAAAAGTATGGACATTAAAATTGTTTTAAACTTGGAAAAATATATTTGAAAACATATATTAGTCTATTTGCTAATACTTATTGTAAAATGAAAGTTTTGTTACCATCTTCTGTTTTTTCTGTATTTTAAAATAAATTATTAACCACAAAAAATCTATGTGTCATACTATAACAATAACTTTTTACAGAAGTAAGTGAGTAATCTGAAAAGGAGTGAATAAATGAATAAGAATAAAGGAAGAAAATAGTAAATAACAGCTTGAGGTATAATTTCTAAAAATACGTATCGATTATAATTGAAAACAAGAGTTCAAATCTTTAAATGAAAAGCAATTTTTACCCTTGAAGTAGTACTTCTATCTCTATATTTGGAGAAGAAAGAAACGAACAAAATCGACGTACAGAAAATGATATAGGACTAGCTAATCTATCCAGCGTTTCCCGGGAAACAATTTAATTTCAACTCTAATAATAAATTACTATAACGAAAACAATTTAAATTTTTTATAGCTCCGATATATTTAAGTTTTTTACAGATAAAGGAAATTAATACTCAAAGTAAATTATAGATTACACTGAAAAAAAGATATAATATAAAACTTATTATAAATTTCCAAAATTTTTTTTTCAAAATTAAAACGAAGGTATAGGAAAGTAGATTATCATCAAAATCAAAATTGTATCATTAACTTCCTCGAAGAAATTGAAATATTTTCAGTTATAAAATATCTTTTAACTTCTTCAAGATTGGAAAGAGAAACATGTTAGTAGGGGCTTTTCTCCAAGTAGGGGCTTTTCTCCAAGGATCCCTGATTAAAATAAAAAAGGACCCTGATCAAAATAAAAATACCGTAGTTCCCCCAAAAAAAGTTTTAAAGATCCATATGTTTCTTTGAATCTAAATGTCTCCAGTTTTATTTCTATGGCGGACAGTGAGACAAACTTTGTATTTTATATATACAGATAATTGGATGCAATAACAATAATAATGACGTCAGACTATTGTTTAATAACGGTCCAAAAGTCATAATATAAGTTATGTATTCTGAGGTAAAATGGATAAACCAACAAAAGTCTCCACACAAATGAAGTTTTATTCAACGCGTTTCGAACACTTTGTGTTCATCATCAGGAAGACACTATAATACAAAATATATCTAATCAGTTACAAAATTAGAGTGAAATAATAAAATTCAATTAAGAAAATTCAAGACATACCCAAGGATGTGGTACTGACGGGTTGGTCCAGTGAAAACAACTAGTAGGAAACAAATCCGCTGCGAAAGAGTGGGGATAGGCATTTAGGAGATAAGGTGACAAAAACGTCGGTTATGCTTGAAAACCGTTAACTGAAATACAGAAGGCCAGAACCACTAATTTAGAGGAAAGAAACTTTTTTTTATTTTTTAATTTATTATTTGTGATTCTAGGAACAGTTTAAGAAATTTTGGACACCCTGGAATTTGATCATTAAGACATAGAGAGGCAAAAGGATTATTAATGACGGCTTTGTTTATTTCAAAAGCTTCAAAATTACAAATTTCTTTAAACTTTCAAGGTTCAAGTTTGATGATGATGATGATGATGAACACAAAGTGTTCGAAAATAAAACGTTGAATAAAACTTCATTTGTGTGGAGACTTTTGTTAGTTTATCCATTTTACCTCAGAATGAGTAAATACTATACAATTACGGATTGTACAACTAATGATGAGTTATGTACTAATTCTGGTAACAAATATGAATACAGAGTGTACTATTGTGTAATTTCTCCGCTGAAGTGACCCTATACTATTAGGAGCGTACAATAATATGGTCTTTGGAAAGCTGTACATGCCCACACTTTGAACAGGTTGTACAGAAATAAAACTTTGAACTCCACGTCAATCTGACGACCTTTAGCCCTAATCCTATCATATCTTAATGTGTATGAATAGCTTTATAATTAGCAGGTATTGGTTTCATCAATGTCATAGTCGAAAACCATTCGAAGTCCTATGCATACTCGTGAAAAAGATGTCACATTAGTGTATAGTGAACGCGTCGAAATATTGAAGAAATCAATACTTATTCATTCATTTTGAAGTTTTATAAAAAATCAGGGTCAATAATCAGTAAAATAACTATTAATAATTATAATAATATATTATTAATAGTTTGAAAACCTTGAACGAGAAAGGATAACTACAGTTGACAAACTATATACAGTAGCACGAGAAGTGGAAGACACGTACGCCCAAAGTTAAATAATCAAAATAGTTTGATTTTAAATAAGAAACATGAAATTCAACAAAAAATGTACTCACTATGCTTCCCTTGGTATTACTAATCCTTTAATCAATTAGCAAACCGATAGAAGTGAGATTAAAATTTAAAAATTCAGCAACGTGCTAATAATAATCTCGAGGAAGATCGACTTCGGGATCAGATGATTTCAAATTCAGGTGATCTTATCAAAGTTTTAATTTATTGAAATTTTATTTTCAATTTCACTGAAATGTTAATGAAATGCTGATTATAAATGATTTTAATGCTAATTTAGTTAACATAAAGAATGTTGAAAATAAAAAAAAATGTTTTTCAGTTAATTGACAAATATGAACATATGTTTGCTAAGGATAAGTTCTATATAGGTAGAGTTCGATCAAAAAAGAATTAGAGAAAAAGTAATCAAAGAAAAATTTGTTACTTCTCGGACGTAGGAATTTTCAATTTTCCGAGTGATAATAAAATAAGAAACGAAATAAAGATTGCGTTGCAAGTGGGGATAATTGAAGAGTTTAATTCTCCCTGAAAGTCATCCGCTTAAATCCAATAAATTAAGTAGAAAATCTATTAACTATATATATTTAATCTAGTTGATGTAAGCATCAACTATATCACTTGGATGAAATAAAGAAAATAGAAAACCTTTTTTCAATTTTAATGTGAATTTTTTTTATTTTATTATTATTTAGAGCATTACTATATTTCTCATAAACTTACTATTATTAAGTTTATTTAAATTTTGTTTAAGTCGTTTATATTTTTTCAATTTTTTTACTTTAATGAAGGTCTTTCCCTCTAAAAGCTCAGCTTACATGAAAGAATTGAAAAATGTTTCGAATATATTATAATAAAACTATAACAGGTACTCAAACTAATTTTACTAATAAACTATTTACAGAGGACAAATTTTACAACATTGAATTAATTAGAATTATAGACATGAAACTTCATTTAAACAAAAAAATTGAATCCTAGTTAAAATATAAAATTATATATAATGATGTTGACTTTGGAACTAAAATTAGTCAATTTCATGCAAGTATGTAAAGAAGTTATATTTTAAAATAAAAAATGTAGCCTAATCAATGCTGATCAAGTGTGAATTGCTACTGTATGGGGTCAAATAAATTACGTTGATAACTTATTGATTCATAGCATATGGAAGTTCTCTGGCAGTTGGTACACTACCGCTGTAATCACAGATATCTAGTTGCACTTAAATTAATTGAAAGTTCAAATTTATTTCAAATAAATAACTCTGATGTCCTTAAAGCTCACAGATATGTATCTTTTTTAGATGTTGACCTGAAGAAGAACAGTAAGTGTTCGAAACGCGTTGTTAGTTTCATACTAAACTTCTTTGTATGGAGATGAAATTCATGAAATCCCTCAATATGGGTAAATACCATACACTAACATATTCCACTAGTGAAGGATATTAAGATTATTTCATAACAAACATTAGCTTTGTTAGTCAGCACCCTATCTGACTTAACATTTTAGAATGACGGGATTTGTTAAAAATTTCATCTCAAATAAACTTGGAAAAATTTTAAGGCTTTTAATATACACTTTGCACAACTGTTTGGCATTTTAAGGCCTGGGAATCTTATTGGCGTCATTTTCATGGTAATTGACCTTTTCTTCTACCACGATAGGAAGCCTATCAATACTTATTTATAACGTATTTCATAAATTCATTACTAGTGCAATCTGTTATAGTATGGTATTTACTAATATTGGGGACTTACGTAAGACTTACGTAATAATTGGGGAGAATTACGTCTCCACACAGAAGAAGTATAATATGAAACTAACAAAGCCTTTCAAACACTTAGTATTCTTCTTCAGGTTAACAAATGCACTATTGAGAGTCGATCCTTTCAGAACAGTTCTTTCTAACTCATTCCAGTAGATCGACTCTCAACAGTCCATATGTTAACCTGAAGAAGAACACTAAGTGTTCGAAAGGCGTTGTTAGTTTCATATTACTCTTTTTTATGTAGAGACGTAATTCTTGAAGTTCTCCAATATGTATTTCATAAAGTTTAAATGAGTTAGTTGATTGTTCTGGTGGTGTCATTATTCTGAAGTAGGGTCAACACAGTAAAAGCCAAACACCGATTGTGCTGGGAGTGCATTGATTCGATAGGCCCAATAGCTCGGTTAGTGAGCTAATCACATGTTAAAGTAGAGTTGTTTTATAAGTACAATAAACACGTAGCGTGGTTTGAGGCAACAATCAGTTGAGTTAAATGACTAGAATCGCGGTGAGCCAGTTAATTGCTTGGTGGTTAGCCGGCTTATTCCATTGTCAGACCATTTCTTCAGACCGATATACCTTCCAAATATTGGTTTAACACTCTCTAGTGTTATCAATATTTTTAAATTATCTTTCCTTTGAAAAAAATTTTTTTAATAATATTAATTTACTATAGTGGAATTTGATTAACTAATATGTTTAACAACAATTGGCTAGCCATATTATATAAGTATAAAAAAGAAAAATACATTTTTATGATAGCAGTAAAAGTTTTTACGAGGTATCTATCAAAGGCATCCATTAAAAAACAATCACTTTGCTCATAAAGCCATAACATCAACAAATTTTAAACTGTGTACAATCAACAAGGCCATGTCAGTCATCTTTCTGGCTGTCATTTATTTTTTAAACATATCATATACAATTGCATAGTTAGGTTCTATCACATGAGGTGTAATCAAAAAGTAAAGACACTTATTGAATATCGAGCGATAAGTTTATTGTAATTTCAATTTTGTTGTTGTTGTCTTGGTACACTAGTCACGATCATATGTTTTCAGTTTTGACTGTGTAGATGTTGTTTTATGTGAGATGCATAAAGCTTACACCCGTTTTTCAGTACTCAGAGTTTTTTTCCTGCTGAAAAATTACATATGGAAAAAGTTATTCCACTTATAAAATAAATAAATATAAAAAATAAAATAATTGTTATTTTACTCAGGTTGATTCACCGTACCCCACTGTCAATATTTCAAGAGCTTTAAGAACTCAATACTATTCTTGATATAAAATGTAATACAAACTCTCTGCTCCAATATTTTTAACAGCAAGATATTGCTGACTACACAAGGACGTTTCTAATCTTGCAAAGCTCTTCTAGAGTCTGACATAAAAAGAACACATTCTGTATAATCAGAACTGTCAGCATATGATCGTGACGAGGGTACAACACAACAACAACAACAAATCGAAATTGCAGTGTACAAAGCGCTAAAGATTCAAAAGTCAGCTTACTTTTTGATCATACCTGGTACATTTGGAACATACTTTTTAATATTTTAATTTAATATTTATTCTTATGAGAAACAGTTTATAAGAACTATTTTATTTAAGAGGTAAAAACTAACTATTAATACACTTGGTATTAATAACTATTTTATTTAAGAACTATAAATTGGCCTATGATTGACGCTTAAGTTAGAAAATTATTTGCCGGAATCGAGTGAAACAGACCTTCAAATAACTTTCAAAAAATCATGATGTTGATTCAAGGCTTTCATTTTATATTTATTTTATATTTAAGAAGAAAAAAGTATTTGAAACTCTTAAATCGAGTATGATAGAGATGTAAAACTTTCAAACCATTTAAGCTAATATTTTTTGGCCAAGATAGTTACATATATATGTAATAAAAAAATAAACATAAACATAAACACATGAAATAACAATCAATGATCAAACCACAATATGAAATAGGAAAACAAGACTAAGATCATTCAACCGTAACAAGTGTTCTTCGTCAGAGTTGTGTTTTTGTCTCTGACGAAGACCGCTTTTTACGGTTGAAAGGTCTTAGTCTGGTTTTCCCATTTCATAGTGTGGTTTGATCATACATATAATTATATAAAAATATTTAACATAAACACGTGAAATAACAATCAATGTTCAAACCACAATAAGAAATGGGAAAACAAGACTAAGATCTTTCAAAAGTAACAAGCGGTCTTCGTCAGAGTAAAAAACCCAACGTTTTTGGGTTTTTGACTCTGACGAAGACCGCTTGTTACGGTTGAAAGATCTTAGTCTTGTTTTCACATTTTCCCATTTCTTTTTGTGGTTTTATCATATATATATATATATATATATATATATATATATGTCTTGTTAAATTGTATGCCTACTTTTAATCTCACAACTTTTCTACTGAATCTCTCGATTTCTCTAATCACTTTCTCCATTTTTGTGGTACAAGATAGATTAGTTGACCAAATTTTTATTTACATAGTCCGACATGTTTCGGTCCTCACTGACCATTATCAAGGATTATAGTTGTACAAAATCTTAATAAACTATACATAACTAAACATAACTTAAAAACATTTATAATTAAATTAACACTACATATATTCAACGCCTTAATTTTGTGATAACTAAAAATGGTTAGATGACAAGGAGAGGTTATACAACAGGCAATGGTTACCAAGTGTAAGGTTCCTTGTGCAAATCACAGAGGGCAGGCAATCTCATCACATTCTGGTTTTCATCTTTCCTTCGTATAATTTTAAAATTCGTCTAAATGCTTACCTTGCTTGTTCAAGGCAGTTGTTTCTCCATAATGAATAATGCTTCGATTATGCGTAGTCTTGTTTGGTCATTTTCCTGTTGCAGGATCCTTGTTATTCATTATGGAGAAACAACCTGCCTTGAACAAGCAAGGTGAAGCATTTAGACGAATTTTAAAATTATACGAAGGAAGATGAAAAGCCAGAAATGTGATGAGATTGCCTGCCCTCTGTGTTTGCACAAGGAACTCTAATTGGTAACCATTGCCTGTGTATAACCTCTCCTTGTCATCTAACCATTTTTTAGTTATCACAAAATTAAGGCGTTGAATATAATATTAGTGTTAATTTAATTATAAATGTTTTTAAGTTATGTTTAGTTATGTATAGTTTATTTAAGATTTTGTACAACTATAATCCTTGATAATGGTCAGTGAGGACCGAAACATGTCGGACTATGAAAATAAAAACTTTGGTCAACTAATCTATCTTGTACCACAAAATGGAGAAAGTGTATTAGAGAAATCGAGAGATTCAGTAGAAAAGTTGTGAGATTAAAAGTAGGCATACAATTTTAACAAGACATGCATAAACGAAGGTCTGCTCCCGAAATATACGAATATATATATATATATATATATATATATACTACAGTAGTAGTTTGCTTCTCAAACGCGAGTACTTCGCACTTCTTCCGATGACGACGGATGTCGAAATATCGAAGTGAGTTCTGTAGTGTCTTTCTGTGTTCTTTTCTATGTGTTAAAGTGTATATTTATTATATATATATATTATATATATATGATATGATGAGTCGTTATCAGCCTTTGGAGCGATTCACTTCTTTTCCTGAAGACGAGGACATCGAAATATAGTAGTGAGTTCAGTGGTTTCCTTTCTATGTGTTCTTTTTTAAATTCTAGTTTATATATATATATTGATATAAATAGGCAGCAGATCCTCTTTTAAACAGGTATCATTAAAATTAACCGCAGTCTCGGCATTCGCGATCTTAAGACTGAGAGATTCGATCCTACGAACTAACCTCCTGCTAACAGGGTTCAACTGGAAAAGGAGTTGGCCAAGTGACATGTTAAATTAAAATCTATGACTCATGCCTAGTCATTGCTATAAATAGATTAAAAGGATAGTACAGGTTAATATAAAGAGAAGGTCAAAGGTCAATAATGAACAAGAAACAAGCGGTTAGAATAAAAGAGTTGAAAGGTCAACGGTATAACTGGACTAATAGAGAATAAATAGATTAAGAATATTAAAGTAAATGAATATATATATAGATATATATATATAACAACCACTTTTTATTTTCTTCTCGGAGTTTGGTCAGGGTAAATATATGTAATCACCTTTTTGCCAACGTTTCGTCTTTATTTTAAGACATCCTCAGGGCTATAAACTAACAAAAAAAAACAATAAACAATGGACATTTGTCATTTCTACTTTAGAAAACATCATAAACAAATTGAAGAAAACTTACTCAAGGCTGGTTTCTGTTACATTACAACAACTGTTAACTGTCATTACATGTGCTGCTCCAAGCACATGAGGATCCTTTATAGGCTGTCCTTTATAGCCCTGAGGATGTCTTAAAATAAAGACGAAACGTTGGCAAAAAGGTGATTCCATATATTTACCCTGACCAAACTCCGAGAAGAAAAAAAAAGTGTTTGTTAATATTTAGTGGTCAAGAAAACAGTACCATATATATATATATATTATTATATATAGTTCAATGTACAGAAAGAAACACAGGGAAATCAAAGGCACACAGTTACAGTATCTAATTTTTGGTTGAACCGTCTTCAGGAGAGATAAGAGAGGGAAACCAAGCGCACTGGTACAGAGACGGTTGGAGACGTTACTTTACGTCTCCAACCGTCTCTGTACCAGTGCGCTTGGTTTCCCTCTCTTATCTCTCCTGAAGACGGTTCAACCAAAAATTAGATACTGTAACTGTGTGCTTTTGATTTTTCTGTGTTTCTTTCTGTACATTTAACTATGTTTGTCCGTTTCGCATCGTATTTTCCTCAAAAAAGTATATATACGAGTATATATGATAGCTTTAAGTCACTGACTTTGTTAAATAAGCGCAGAATAGTAGTTGAGTGATTTGTCGTAAAACTATCACTCGACCCAATGTTTACTGTTCCTTCTTTACTTCAGGTTTTCTCCTGACGATGAACTATTGCGCAAATTATCGATCTTAGTAGGTGGTTTCTTCCTATTCTGTGTTTTATGTGCTATAGTTTTACATATATATATTCATACCATATGAAATAAGCTTAAGATGTAAAACTGAATGCGCGAATGTAAAATCAGCTCTATAACGTGATTCCCCTGCTTTTAAAATGACTGATAAGTAATAAATGATCTGTACTTCACCCCTAGAACAGAACTAAAGTCTGCCACCTATAAGAGTTGGCTTTGGGAACTACAAGCACAAATAAAACTATTATACACTTAGATTCAGAGAATTAAAAAAAAAAATAAAGTATCGTGAAACATTGAAATGTTTTCATATATTTATAAGACATTATTAAAATATGATGATATTCGATTGAACAGAAGGGACTCGCTAAAGTTATCCCGTCTCAGTAGTACCTTAGCGTTTCCAAGTCAATGCATTATTCAAATAGTTGAAAAGAGAGATCTGGTTGGCTTAGTCGTGAATGTAGGCCACTCGCAGACTATTCAGATCTAGACACCACTGGAGCAGTTCTAGCAGTTAATGGGAGACAAGTTCAACTGTTTGTCTTGTCTTTAGTTTGTGGTTTCTTAGAACTCAACAGCTGCACAACTTCCTTTTACAATATAAGAACCAATTAAAATAATTAATCATTTAGTTTAAAATATCCTTAAACTGTCATTAGTATGTGTAATTGTATTCAGGTAGTAAAATAAGTTATACATTTCACAATAGAGTTAGTTGTATTTCCGAACAATGATCTTTTTTCTTTTCATTAAATGATATTGTTGTAAGTGAAATTTAATGTGAGAAGATAAATAAAGAAGGATTATTACATTTGAATGTTACATTTATTTGCCTTCCATAAATAATTCAAAAGAAATTACGTAATTCAATGTAATTTAACTTTTGCAAAAGGTCATATTTTGATATAAGTTATTAAGGAAAACACACTTTAGAACTCTTCTAAATTGGATGAAGTAGATATCACAAACTAGTAGATCTGTTTTGTCGTTAGAAATTAATTATCTATTAATGGATAAATAACTTCTGTTAGTTTGTTTAGGTAAGTTTGTTTCTCCGTTTCTTATCAAACTTCTTCTATAGTTTTAAATATATATTTCCATTAGATATATTTACCACTAGAAAGTAATCAACACATAAAACTTTTTTTTATAAGGAATAACAGTTCAAAGGTTTAGTAATCAAAAACTTTTTTGCATAAGGCGCACTAGTCCAACAATTGAATGTCGGGAAACTATTAGAAACCATTTTAGTCCTACATTATTCCTTATAATTACCAATAATGCATATAACTTTTACCATGTAGCACTCAATTTATACCATTATTCATGTAGAAGATTCAATTCCTTACAATAAAAAATTGAGAATAAAAAAATGAACAAATTTTACGATAAATTACCTTTTCTTATCATTAATATTATTGCTACAGATCACTCAGGTATTCTTACACATTAAAAATTAGGCATGTATTAAATTGAATAGGGTCTTAATTGACAGTACTTTCATATTCAGAATTCAAATTATGCATACGAATAACTAATTAATATTCATAGTACATGAATTACAAAAATTATAGTAATTGTATAGCTCATAATATGCCAATAAATTAAGTAAACCTAGCTTAATTTAAAATAACCAATAATTGTGTAAAACATACAATTAAATCTAGTAATTTAAATAATTATAATTCGTAATTATAACCTATTTTATTTATAAGATAGAATTACTACTAAATAAAAGAGAATTGTTAACAGTTAAAAGAAATATGATTTTAGCTGACATGTTCCTTGAAAGTAGTCGTCAAATAATTAAATTATTTACGTATGTCAAAAACAATAAACTAATTAAGCAAAAAACATAAATAACCATTGTAGGAAACTAGTATTTAATAGTATGATGTTTTAAATTATGAAAACAATTTTGGAAGCACTGCAGGACATGTCACCCTTAATTCGAGAATCATGGCCCTCATTAGGAATAACGAAGCTTTTGTCCTCTTTCATATCGCGTACATACCAAAATTATTTAATTTACAAATATGATTAAAATAATTGTGTACTAGATTGAAGCTGATATATTAATATATATGCACATATCAAAGTTTTCCTATCTCCTCCAAATATATTCTTAAGTTTTTTATTTATCGATGTTTGGTCCAGTATGAAATAATTCTCAAAAAAAAAAAATCTTTGCTGTTTGTTTTAACATTGCTCCACGCTTTATCAAAGTTTGAAAAATATAATTAATGTTCATATATATATTAAAAATTATTAAAAATATTAAAAACACACCCTTCAGGAGAGATAAGGGAAGAAAACAAGCGCACTGGTACAGAGACGGTTGGAGACCAACAATGACACTCTGCGATTAAATATTTTCTACAATAATAAAAAGACGAGCAACCAACTGATAAGGAATAATTGCAAGAAGAAGACACCTGAAGTTCAACGAAGTCACGTTGTTTATCAATTTACTTGTAAAGAAGTGGTCTGCTCAACTCTACCAACCAGATATAGTACATCTGTATGACCAAAACTAAACTCTCAAGGAGTCTCACTATTCACCTCGCTACTCGAGCACCATAGGAGCACGTAAAGAAGGAACAAGGATCGTCCCTCACACGTACGATGCTAGTAGGTGGAACTTTGATTTTAAATTCTAATGGAAATCCACTACAGTTGTAGATTTTGAAAGCTATATACATAAAGGAGAAATGCCCAGAGCTGAATTTGCGAGTCACTGAAATGTTCGTAATTCCTACTTCGAGAAACTTTGACGCTAAAATTAAACTATATATATATCAATGATCAAACCACAATAAGAAATGGGAAAACAAGACTAAGATCTTTCAACCGTAACAAGCGGTCTTCGTCAGAGTCAAAAACCCAACTGACGAAGACCGCTTGTTTCGGTTGAAAGATCTTAGTCTTGTTTTCCCATTTCTTATTGTGGTTTGATCATTGATTGTTATTTCACGTGTTTATGTGAAATCTTTATATATATATAAATTTCAATGTAGAAAAAGAAACATAGAAAAATTAAAAAGAAACACTTCAGGAGAGATAAGAGAGGGAAACCAAGCGCACTTTTACAGAGAAGTTTGGACACCAACAATGTTGCCGGTCACAGAAAATAACGTACACAAGAATCAATTTATAAGTAAATTAGAATACATGAAAAAACAATAAATAAATAAAGATATACTGAGGGGTGAACAGAGGAAATCGTACATAAATAACAGTTACGGACTAAGCATTAATAAAAAAAAATGTGGAGTGGCCTACACTCAACTTTACTTAAGTAAGTATAATGTCAAACCTCTTGGGTAGATAATGTAGTATGTAAACATAATATATATGTCTAAATGGGAGATGTTTATTACTCTTTCATTCCTGGAGGTAGTACAGATAGTGATTGATTCTCTTATCAATACCGTATATTACACAATTGATGCATATAATATCATATATATTAGCACAGCAGTAATAAGACTTTTGTAAAGTCAAAGTGACGATATTGTGTTACGAAATAATCTCTTACAGACGAAAATGACTTTTGTTTCTAAAGGCAATGGATCTCCAGCGGCCAACGAGTATTCCATGCACATCAGTGCACGTCGTAATTAGCAGCCCTAGACCAGAGGCCTCCTACTGCTAAATTCTCATCCTGCATTTCTTGTTAAGGTCAGTAATCATAAGGACGGTGATGGGACGTCAGTCTGTCAGGACGTCCTTCACGAATATGGAAGGAGTCACATTCGTGGTCGTATGGTCTTCCGGCTTTGCATTGTCTGAGATATTGTATACCGTGAAGTCATTAGGTAGTCGTATTTAGCTGAGGACCTGATTCTGAAAAATGACTGTCATCGAATCTCCTTAGAATCAGTTTAAAATTAGTATCTCTTTGGTAATATAAAACTAAGGAGTTCATTCCTCTTAATTCAATATTACTCAAAGATCATAAGATTCATAAACACAAAAAAGTCAACAACCAGTAGCTTTTCACACCAAACATAATATAAATAACTTTTTCCTTTGTGCTATATTCGGTTATAACGTAACCTCTATAACGTGTAAATATATATTGAGAAAAAATATATCAGTGATTAGCCAGTTTTGCATACTCAAATCAAATTCAAAGTCGGCTTTTCAATATAATTTAGAAGTTGTGTAAATGGAAACATCAGAAATTATATGTTTGATTGGCATTCATTTTTTACATATAATTTTATTCTTCTTACATCTCACATTATGTCATTAAATCTTTTCAAATGGATTGCAACATTTCTCAAAAGCAATAGGAAACACAGACGAACAAACCATTAATTTGATAAATATAGGGTAATAAATTTAAATAATCTATTGTTAAGTATTTTTAATCGTTTTCGCTATAACTAATTTAGTGAATGAGGTTTAAAATAACATAAATTAACTAAACATAAATCTATTCAATGCTTTATTATATTTAATAAATGTTTAGTAGTAATTATTTAGGAACTAATTAATTATTTTGATATATTTTTATGAAAATAATTCCAGAGAAACAACACACATGAAAGTCGCTTTTCATCGTAGCAAATTACATCTTTATACGAAACAGTCGAAATATAAGAGTAAGTTTTTGTGAAATCTTTTATGTGTATTGTTTCTGCTGGTTTAGTTTATCTAGTTTGTGAAATCGTTTTAATTACCAATTATGAAAGTAATAATATTTAGCATTAAACTAATTAGGAAATCATTAAGTTTACAAAAAAAGTTAAAAAGGAATTTGTACTTACTATTTGAAGTATTATTAAAAGAATTAACTAGTGAACACAACAATCTATAGACAGGTTAAAACAGTTTGAAAGGTTCCAGGAAGGACGCGGAGGACTAAACAAGGAGTGTAATGCCGCCTTTTTAGAATGACTTAGCTCTACCGGTGCACCAATCAAATGCCATCTAAATTATCTCATTTAAAATAGTCCCCTTCTATCAGTATTTCTTTTATAAATAATAATCAAACATACAAAGAAACGAATTAAACTATTTCTTTAAAAACAGCAAATATATTATCAATATAAATTAAATTAATTAGTCGTAATATAAATTAATAAAAGTAACTTCTAAACCTATTTCTTTTAAAAGTTGTCTGAACTATTAAATGAATATACGGAACAAAACGGACTGATTGAGATTTATAACCCATCAATCGTGTCCATATATTTCCATAAATTTCTAAGAAATTTTGATGACACTACTAAAAAATCTGGAGGGGCCTACACACTTACTATAAGTAAACTTAATATCAAACTTCTTGAGTATATAATATATAATGTATCATTTAAGCATAATATAATCGTCTAAATGGGAGATGTTTATTAGTCTTTCATTCCTGAGGTAGTACAGATAGTGATTGATAGACTTCTCAATATATAAGTTTATTTTTGTGTATCACACCATTATTTTAATTTTTCCATTATAAACATCAATTTTATCTCAGTGGATTCACTCAAAAAATTTCTAAGTCAATGTAAACATTGGAAAAAAATATAAAAAATTCGACAAGTATAGCAGATGATCTCTTAGTCTAGGATAAACAAACAGTTTTTATAGCGTTATTGCTCTTTCCCGTAATTGAAACTTCATGAATTTTTTTTATGAATTGCTAATTTTTTGTTCCATTTTTGGTCATATTTTCATTATGTTTTAATGAGCCGTTTAGCGTCAAAAAAACATTTTCTGAAAACAGAAATCGTACTGTAACGCCCCTTTAGCGAATGTAATTTTGAAAAAAAATATCTCAACTCATTCTACACATAATGTTCTATTGTTAGGCATAGTTTCCTTTTAATCCGTCAAACAGTATGGCTTGTATTGCTCTCACAAGGTTTGGGATTGAATTAGAAGTCAAAATTTTTACATTTTATTGAAAAAAAAATATTTCCCGTTGTTTCAAAATTCTGAATATATTTTTCGTTTGTTCTATTTGTGACCTCAAAGATAATGTCAAAATTTCAAAACTCTAGGGTTATCAGGTTAGGAGAGAAAAATGTTTTCTAAAAAACAGTTTTTGGCAAAAAAAGTGACTTTCCCATCATGCATAATTCTTCCCAAACAATAGGATCTTCTTCCCTATGAGGCCCATTTTTGTGTAAAATATCAACTTGATCCATCAAAGATTCTGGACCGTAGCGTGGTAACAAGCAATGCTAACACACTCACCCACCCACCCACACACACACACACACACACACACACACAGACATCATTGAAAAAACTTCATAAAACGACTTCTAGTACCTCAAAACATGTAATTCCGTCAAAATCTCGAGATCGAATTTTTTCACGATCACTATACTTTACTTATAGTAAAGTAAAAAATAAAATAAAACAAAATAATATTGTGAATACAAATAATAATATTAAATAAATAAAATGATTCAATAATAAAAGGTAAACAAAGTATTAGAGAATAAAAAATAGCATACAACCTATTCCAATGCAATGATAAGGAACTAATTAAATGAAACATTATCTGTTTAGATTAATGCCAGGTGCACTACGCGTATTTAGCAGTCATTTATTCAGTCATAAAGTATAAGGCCTTAGTAGCGCGAGTGCAGAAGAAACTTCACTTGGCTTTCAACGCCATTCAGACTATATCTCCTGTGCTTCTTCACCAATCTGATAATTCCTGAACCAACTATTGTTGAAATGGAGATTAAAGAATCTGGTTTATTGTGTTCTGTGTGACCTGCATTCTAGTTATACGAGTATATCAAAATCTAGACCACAGTAAGAAATTCACAAGTGGATTTAGACCTTTCAATCTAAAGTAACTGGCCATCGTTAGAGTCACTCACATTCTAGATATTTGGACATCCGCTGTTATTTGAAGAAGATAGGGCGAAAAGAAAGATATTTTATAGGATATAAAAGACAAGGAAAGTGAATAAATGGTTGATCAAGTCAGATTAAATAAAGAAATTCAGAAAAAATAAGAGTAACTCAACGCCTGCTAGTTAGTTGTTAACCCTGACAGATAAGGTTATCACTCTATAGAAGCTGGGTCTAATTTAAATAAACTATTACTGATATTTAGTTTATTGGCAATCAGCTCATTATAAATCTAAAATGAAATAACTTTGACCAGCTCAATATTTTTAAAACTATTTCTAAGTTAATTTAAAATAATCACACCAGTAAAATAGAAAGAGAATATTCTAATTTGAGCTTCTCTGTTTTGAGATAATGTTACCTCTGATGAAGTGTATATGATCTTCATTCCTTCTGTCATAACATGTTAGTTTATAGTAGACTCTATGTAAAACATTTGTACTCAGCAGTCAGAATGTGACTGGAAAAAAGTTAATATTTTCAAAATGAAACAATTTAACAAAAAACCATACAGTTTCTCCTCTATGACTTTACATCAATCTAAGTCATAATGTTTATATGTATGTGAAAACCTAACCCAATGGCTTGATGCCATTGAACTGTTGTGACATTTCTTCAAGTCAATACGATATGAACATTATTTTAAGTCAAAATATTCCCTTCTTTAAATCTGTAGTTCAGAAGAAAAAATAAGATAAAGGGTAACAAAGTGATTTCTTTATTAAATCTAGGGGCAAAAAATTAGAGTTGATATGCACTATACATGTTGTTTTTGGGTAAACATCAATTTAGACTTAGAACATGTGACATGTCGAATCTTAACTTCGGGTTTCTTCATTGTTTAAAAGAAAAAAATTTCTGCTAGGCAACTGACTATTGAAATGTGAAAGTACGTAAGTTTTATGATTTTTATTTTTTACCTTTTTTTTTGGTTTTTATAGAAAATTTTCTAGAATTATAGAATATAAGAGTAATTATATTTTAAATTAAATATAAACGAACAAAGAAAAACTAGCAAGGAAGATAGCATAAATGAATATAGATGTTGAAATTTCGCTTGGGATGGTTGAAGTGCAGATAGGCAGGTCAGGGTTTGAGGCGGAAATAGGGCAGTGACAGTGTAGCCGGAAGTGGGTGCCAACGCTGTCACCTCCTGTCAGAGGAATACACCGACTTTGCCTCCTCGCCATTCTGCGCTCTCGCAAAACGAATACATTCAATATAACGCCAAAACTCCCACAATATCATAGAAGTAACGCACAAAACTAGAATTCATAAAATTGAATTAAACTAATAAAAATATCCTGTTACGAACTTTACACACTAATATATGATATACGTTACGTATTAAAAAAATATATACGAAATTTACTTCATATATAACACTATTTTTCTTTCATTATTGAGTTTTGGTCAAGTGTCAAGCAGTAAAACACTTTTGAGCCAACGTTTCGTCTATATTTGTAGACATCGTCAGGGCTACATCAGTACAGAAAATGTTATAGTGAGTATATATATTTGTTATATGTATAAAATACATATAATTTGTTATATTGATGTATCCCTAAAGTATTGATGTATCCCTAAAGATGCCTACAAATATGGACGTAATCGTTCGTTTAAAGGTGTTTTACTGTTTGACGCTAGACCAAAATCTCAATAAAGAAAAAAAAATTAAATGTATAAATATAATAGAGTTAAAACGAAGGTAACACACAAATAGACACAGGTTTAAATCACTTTTATATTTTGACGATCGTCGTCATCAGGAGACGAAGAGTTCTGCAGGAAGGCAATTGATAAAGAAGATTGATATATATATATATATATATATATACTTTTATTCTTCTCAGAATTTGGACAAGGTTAATTATTTGAAATCACCTTTTTGCCAACGTTTCGACTTTATCCAGGGGCGAGCCCTGAGGATGTCTTAAAATAAAGACAAACGTTAGCAAATAGGTGATTTCAAATAATTAACCCTCACCGAATTCCGAGAAGAAGAAAAGTATTTATTAGTAATTTGTAGTCAAGAAAACAATATATATATATATATATATATATATATATATATATATATATAAAGATTTCACATAAACACGTGAAATAACAATCAATGATCAAACCACAATATTAAATGGGAAATGACGACTAAGATCCTTCACCGTAACAGCTGGGTTTTTGACTCTGACGAAGACTGCTTGTTACGGTTGAAAGATCTTAGTTTGTTTTCCCATTTCATATTGTGGTTTGATCATTGATATATATATATATATATACAATTAACAGGCAGGGAAGAACAGACAAAGTCACTACTGAACCCACTTGGGAATTTCAACATACGTCGTCATCTAATTCACTGCTTACAAGAAGGCATGTAAACAAAAGGCTTTTAAACAACCAAGTGTGTAAACTGGTTAATTACTAATATATTTCTTCCCAATATACATTCATAGCAAGCTTATAACAGAGTACATGACGCAGGAAAAAATAACACTCACTCAGAGAAAATTAGTATATATGATTTTCGACAAAGAGGAAGGAAAATAATTTTAATAAATACTAAGAAGCCATAAAATTCCCAGTATAATAATTCTATAAAAGACCAAAAATGTAAAACATAATTCAAAATGGAAATCTTTCGTTTGAAGATTAATAAATGTAATTATTGTATATCCTTAATTATAAATTATCTTAAAACGACATTTTTTCTTGGATGTTCATGATGTTTTTTCAGAGAAAATGAGAGTATTTTTCTAATTTAAATTTGAAAATTTGATTTAAATATTCAATGTAGAAGGAGGTAAAGTAAACTATATAAGAAATCCACAAGCTATTCGAACAAACGCCATGTTTTTCTTGTAGGAGATTATTTCGTATCAAGAAATTTTCAGTTTGACTTTTCAAAAATGTTATTACTGCTGTATTTTATACTAATGAGATTATTTGCATCAGCTGTGGGATGTACAAAAAAAAAAGCTTATATATTGATAAGTCGATCAATGTCTAACTATACTACCTCAGAAATGAAAGACTAATAAGCATCTCCCATTTAAATGTTTACATTATGCTTAAATGAGATATTACATATTATATACCTAAAAACATTGATATTAAGTTTACTTATAGTAAAGTTGAGTGCAGGCCACTCCAGATTTTTTTCTTTGTTTTAAAGCTGATGTACTTTGCGGATTCAGCTGCCAAACATGTGTCAGATTGCAGTGCGACGTTATAACTGCTAGGTGATATCTTTAAGCGAATTTGAGACTTGTAGTAATTATTCAACAAGAGACCGTGGTCGTTGATTTGAATGGCGTGGGTATTCATATGGAGGATTTGCATGAAAGTTGTCTGGTCCACGTATAAAAATTCACATTTAGTACAATTCAGGCAGTAAAGACACTAGGTTGACGTCAAAGAGTAGCCATTTCAAACAAGGAAATGTGTATGTGAATCAAAAATAAAAGAGTGGTACCTCCTAGGTGATCGATCAAAACCTACCCAAAACGTTATCTTAGTCTACCTCACACCATTTAGTGTTAAAAAAGCTTGACAAAGAGTGTCGTAAAGGGCAATAAGGGATCTAAAAGGTTAATAAAAGTGTGCTAAGTGCTTAAAAAGGCTTAAAATATCTGTAAATAAGAGATTAAATATACCACCCATACTTAGCGGATTTTCGCCTATCGCTAAGGGTCCTGGAACACAACCCTAGCGATAAACGGGGGTTTACCTTTATTTTATATTCCAACAAAAAAAATGTATCATTTTTTCTTTTAAGCTCTAATTTGATAGTATATTTAATTACTGGTGAAATTAAAGAGAAATCCTTTACAAGGTAAATTTATTTCAAACAGAACTTTTTCACTTTTTATGAGACCACAAAGTGAAAAATATTTTAAAAAAATAATAAGATAAGAAATATCGAACTCACCCTTCTTACGCATCTATTAATATCGTTTATATGTTGTTATGCATAGAAATCAGTTATCGAAAATCGACCGGTTTAGCAGATTCAAATCAAACTTTCAATGCCCAAGTTTTGGTTTAATTTAAACATTCTTTATACACCTATAATACAAAACAAAATATAAGAAATGATCAAAGAACAATTATTCATCTATCAAAACTAAAATACTAGAAATGATTAACAAAAAAGTATTCACGTTACTAAAAAAATAAAAAAAAGTTAAAACTCACTGGAATGGAAATATTCCAGACTAAAAAGCATGGGAACTTACAGTAGTACTAAATAATCAAAATGAAAAACGATTAACTATTACATTAAAGGACTAAAAAATAATAAGTTCAAGAATAGTGTTTCAACCCAACTTTTCAGTGTTAATAAAAATACCATCTTTTTTTCAGCATGCCTGTTAGTGAAAGCCATCACTACAATGTCCTGAATAGGAGTTTCACTTCAGGGGATAACGAGATATTTATTTAAAAGGCTGTTTAAGCAAGTTGAAATGCTTTCGTAAACAGAAAAATTTATAAAATTTTCAAAAGAAACCATAACACTGTTTTATTGTTTTACACGTAAGGCCTTTTGCTTCCACTAGTTTAAACTTTATTAACGTAAGTTTTAGGTTTTAACAGTAATGATCAAGAGCAGTTAACTGATAACAGTAGTTTTATCTTTTATGATAAAAAATAGCAGACTTTGCACAGACGCGCACTCACATCAAACATTCAAATAAAAACAATTGAAACTGTTATGTCTGTAAAATTATTTACATTTGGATGAATTTTACCTTCTAAGGTTTTATGCCACCCTGACGGCTATATTAAACAAAAAATAAATAAGAATGATTAAATGCATAAGTACACTTAGTTAAAGGGGAAAAAATTGCTATTGATTATATTCCAGCCATATCGATACAACCATAAAATCTACTGAAGATAGAAATAGTTACCATTATATATCTGTAAAATAGCTATAAAGAGTAACCTTTATCGAAAAATCTAGAAACATAATTAGCTTAATTGAGCTAATTAGAGCCATAATAAGATTACAGAATCTAAAGGTGTATGTATAGCTATTCATCGTCTGCAAACAGAGAAATTGATATTACTAAAATGAAACATCATTCACAATAATGTATATTTTCACTCTGATTATTCATTCAAGGTAAACCCCTAAACTAAATGCTAAGAAAACAAAAGGTTCAACTGAGATTTTAAATTTGATAGAACTACATTTCAAAAATCTAATGTATATAATGAATCAATTATTTTATAATATAATATAAGAAAATAATTGTTTGTAAAGTCAATCACCGTAATTGAAGGCAAGTGAATCCAATATTCTTCAGAAGTTAGTTATTTGAAGAAAAAGGTCTTATATGTTACAAATTTGCTGAATCAATCCTTAAAGGCAATTGGATAGAATTATATGTGCTTCAACAGACGATGGAGAGGGCTTGAAGACTAGTGGAGCAAGAAAAGAACAAATACCCATTGAAGGATGTCGAGGTTTGACGTGAACTAAATCGCTTTCAATGATTTCGGCTCGAGACTACTTTTTATTCTCTTATAAGCTCATTTGTACAATTTTATGACAAGTATTTCTAAAATGTAAGTTTTCAACAACTGCAACAAAAATGAATAAAAATCATTTTTTTGAGAGATTGAGTCAGTGACTTATTCTGTTTATAAGTGAGTTTTTCTGATAACTATAGATGTTAAAATATTGAATTATTACTGCCTCTTTGGCGTATGGTTTCAATATTCTTGTTTTCCTCGATGTGAACTTTTTCAGAACCTTAATACCACTCAAATAGAGCACATTCTTCTTTGAATGTTGAGATACCGAAGTAAATATTTGTTATGGTTACTCACGAGTTTTTGTTGTATATAATTATGCATGCAGAAGTATCGCTATGACCACACATAAAAATCAATGATCATGAAAATCACAACTAAAAGTAGTAACAAAAATTATGACGAAGAACAAAAAATCAAATTAGCTTAATGCACACATAGAACTGACATAATTCATATGTCAATTCTCTATATTATTAGAAGCCGTGTCATCAGTTAACGTCAGGAGCTTATGAGAGATGCCTTTACATTAATAGTACTAATAGAAACATTTATTAATTCACAGGTTGTAGGGTTGATTACAGAAATGTTTTAATAAAATAATTAATATAAGTTCCGGACCTACCACAACTAAAGTTGTGAATTCTAAAAAAATTATCTTAGGGAGAAAAGAATTATTCCCATCGTAGTGATTAATTCTGGACGACCTATTGAATACTCTATGATGGTTATAACACTAAAGGATATGATGAAGACAATCTGTTAAAGAGGATCAATGCTGGATGATACTCCTTTCTGTTGATGTAGAACACTTTCAAAGATTTTGAGGTGAGTAAAAGGAAAATGTCTGGGTATAAATTAACTTAAAACGGTCCTTATATCTGTGCAAAAGAGAGAAAAAAATGATTAACTTAAAACTAGCAAAGCTACAGACATACTCTTGGAAGTTACTTAGATGGAAGATTAAATTGGAAAAACCATGTAACATCCAGTGACTAGGAGAACAAGAGGAATTTTCTGCTGCAGGATTTTATTTTGTAGAACATGGGATCTTAACATGAAAGGCAATTCTGTAAAGGCAAGAATAATGACTCAGTATTATTATTACTGTGGTAAAACCAATGATATCATACGCATTGGTTGTGTGATATAAAAAAACAAACGTGCATACTGATAACTGGATCAATCATTACCTGTTCTTTCTCCAGGATTGAAATTGAAATTTCCTTCATAGGAAATTTTTTATCAAAAACGAAAAAAAGTGTAAATAAATCCATTTTCATGTAATTACCTCGAAACAAGGGAATATCTGAGAATGATTTGGGAATGTTGGGAAGCATACATATATCTTACAGTCCTATGTATTTTTGCACCATACACCTCAAATTTCACAGGAGTGGAACTGGCGAATAGATCAAGAAAAAACATATTGAAAGTTGACGAGGACAACCCGGGCCAATTTAGTTTAAAATCACATCCCAATGAAATATAGATTTTAAATGTATGTAGAATAAGATACCTTCAAAATAAGGAAATTTAAAAATATATGCAGAACATTTATAAAAATTTGCTTACGTAACTTTTATGAATTGAAGCGGTATTTGATATCATGCGAAGAATGCAGACTCCTTGTCTCGAAGAGATAGATACTGTATACCTATTGACTACATTACTTCTCAATGCAAGCCAATTGTCTTGGAGAGAATAAAGATTTTTGTTAAATCATATCAAAACAATAAAGGTGAGGGACACTTCTATATTCGTATTGATGAAGGTCATTAAAGAACCTAAAATCTGAAGCTGAATTTAGATACAACAATAAGCTGTACAATATGGCAGATATAGATGAGGAATGTGCCAGTCCATTGACATCAAGCCGTCAATTTAATTATTTCAATAGGATGTCAGGTTGATCAATGACTGCAACATTGGTAGCAATAGCAAACAAAATGATGGTAGCAACAAAATAATACGAGTATGATTAATTTGTTTCATTGACTCATTAAAATAAAATAAAGGATCAGTATATTGTCCAATTTTTTTTTATCATGTTTACTTATAGCAAGAGTGTTTTTAAATTATCGTCTAGGAAGGAAATAACAGTTGATCGACTTAAGTTGTCTCCCACCGTTACCGAGGATGTGATCTTAGGCCTCTCTCATGACATAAATATATGTTTTATTCGGTACACTGGCTTGCCAGGAGTCCGACATTCCCTGGTACTTCGGTCTGGGGGTGCATAAAGCATTTCACCACCAACTCCCATGAACTAAAAAAAAAAAAAAATGGTCTCCCACCGTCACCAAGTACGTGATTTTAGACCCCTCTGATGGCAATCTTAACCAAATAAAATCATTTATTCATTGGTGGCGGGAGACCGTATATTGCTATCATGTTCGTTGGGTCTCCTTTTCTCTTCACTCTTGATGACAGTTTAATTTAAAATGATTATTTCTCTTCGTAGTAGTAGAGTAGTATTTCTATTTGTATTTCAGAGTTCATTTTACTTCTGTTATCTGTTATGGACTGTTTTCTTCCCGGTGATTTATATATATGTACGTATACATAAAATCAAAAAAGAGTAACATACAGAGTAAAGAAACACATTTACAAACTCAAATTTTCGAGCAATCCGTCTTTAAGAGAAAAGAGAAAGTCAGACCAAGCACGTTGTAGACGCAACGAGTTACTCTGTGTGTTACTCTCCTTCGATTTTGAACTCGTAAAGTGTCCAGTTTGGAACGTTTTTCCGTTTATTAAGTAAATATATATAAAGGAATACAATAGGCTCTTTAGAGTTGGTTTCAGAAATGAATTATTAATAATTATTTATGTAATAATATTTATATAGATTCTCAATCGCTGATTATTAAAACTGAAAATAGGTTTCTTGCAGATTTCGTCCAAAGAATTAACTGCTTTTGATTATAAACCAACGTTTCACCGAAAATGGTTTGACATTTTAGAAAAAAAAAAAGCCTTGAAAATGCTGAACAACTTTTGGTGGAACATCCGAATTGTCAAGAGTAGTTAATTCTTTGGAGCAAATCCTCAAAAAACTATTTTGAATTGTAAGTAATAATATTATTATTAATATTATAATATTAAAGCCAACTTTGGCTGTTATGAGAGACAAATATTTTGAAATTTTGTATCTTTGAAGATGCATGTCAGCATTGACACGCAAGTCATAGGTTGGCCATCACTGGTATAACACCTGGTATCTGATGATTAAAATATACGAGTACAATTCACGACCAATTCGAAAAATTTATAAATTATTTCACTAAAATCACATAATAATACTTTAAGTCGTTCTCATAAGCATTACGTATAATATTATTAAAGTTGACTTAGGGTATCGTTGTACCTAATTCGACATGATAGTAGTTAGAGTGGAAACAACGTGATGGTTTAACATTCAGTGGGTATCCCCTTCTCTCAGATGGTTGCAAGGCACCAACTCCTCCATTAGACTTGCAGGGTAAAATAGTCATTACAATCCAGTTGTAATTGCTTTATGCTAGATTTCGTTGCTCGTCCACTCTTCAACTTAATGCCACTAATTTAATTGCTAGTCATGCTCTAAAAGCAAGGTAACTGTTTCTAGAGAGAAAATTAAAGTTCATTTTTATTCTTTAATCAGAATAGAAATAATAACCTTATTACAAACAAAGAACAAAGCGAAATTAAAAGCCCATACCTTTTAATGTACTTTAAATCAAGTACAGTGATTGTGAAAAAATTTGATATTGAGATTTTAACGCATTTATATTTTGAGGTCTCCAAAGTCATTTTATGACGTTTTTTCGATGATGTGTATGGTGTGATGGTGTGGTGTGTGTGTGTGTGTGTGTGTGTGTGTGTGTGTGTGTGTGTGTGTGTGTGTGTGTGTGTGGTGTGTCTATGTCTATGTGGGAAGGTGGTGATTTAATTTATTTCATCTATTGATAATCGGTTTAGAATGAAATATATTACCTTAACTATAAGTAAATTATAGCAGTCAAGATGAATTTGATTTGAATATTTGTAAATATTTACATTTTTTAAGTCCTCTGAATGCTTGTTGTCATTTTTTTTCTGTCTGAGTTATGCGGGTGGGAATGTTTTTAAACAGTTTTGTGACCACGCTAAGGGTCAAGTCAGACATAATATTGTGAAATTTGGCAAATATAAATAGTTATGGTTATGATAAGACTGTATAGATTTTGGACTTGACCAAATAATGGTAGCGCTGCTTTATTGTACAATACGTGAGAACACTTTTCAATTCTTATAAAACAAACAATTTAGTTCATAACATAAGCGCTACGAATAAAAATTCATTAGTGCTGTGTAATTTGATCCAGTCTTCACATTACTTTAAGAAAACCTAATATCAAAAGAAATATCTAGTCAATCAAACTCGTTGTTTTATTACTTGACTATGAGTAATGCTTTACTATAAGTAAAGTATGGTAACCATAAAATATTACCACAAGATTTTAACAGTTTAAAGTTTGAGAACCCGAAGTCATTTTCTTATGTTTTTTCGACGATGTTAGTATACGTAGGTGAATGGGTTTTTGGTTCCTGAGCCATTGTCAATTTCTTACCAAAAACCACACAACCTGAAGATCAACTTTTCCCAATCACTTTCAAGCCTCCCGATCCTTTTTAAATTATAGAAAGATGTGGATGTCGTTGCTGTTAAAGATTCCTAACCGCAATCATTTTTCAACTTCGTCTTGAACTTAATTCCTACCCTAATCATATTAATACTTTCTATAATTACAACATTTCTGTCTGTTAAGTTTAAGCAATCCAAAGAAACTATCAGAAACAATAAAACTAAGGCGTTACTATAAATCAAAGTTTAATTATGCTGTAAAACTTGTTTATGCAGTATTGTAAGCCTTTTGACTATTCTTGGAAACAAGGTCTCAACTTGACGACAATTTAATGACGATAACCAAGAACAAACCAAAGGAGTTGCACGTAAAGGAACTAATGTTTTCTGCCAACTGAGTTTAAGCTTTACAAATATGTTGTCATGAAAACAGGCGTGATTCTACCAACGAGATGATCTGGATTTAAAGCCCTTATTAGAGCTATAAAGAACAGCACCCCAAGGACCACTGACTTCGTCCAACTTCACCTAAAACACACTCGCTCGTAAACCAACTTTCCAGTTCATCATGAACTAGCCAACCAGATCTAAGTCCTAGAAAACTAATAAAATATATCAAGATATCTGTAACTAAACTTTTAAATATGACAATATTTTTTATATAAAAACTTATATGAAAAGTAGCTTTCTTTATAATACTTCTATTTAAAAAAAGATTTGAGTATTCTCTATTTTTAAAAAAAAAAATAATCACGGTTACCAACATTTTGGCTTTAAGGAAGAAAAATTTTCACAATTTTGGATATTTGAAAGAATTTGCCAACTATTAGTTGCAAAATGACACTAAATATATTCAAGGATTTCAATCGTTAATAATTAAAACATGTCACGAATGTTTATAAAGAAATTATTAATAGTTGGATGTCATTGCTGTCATGTATGTTTCATACTTTCATTGCTTTCATGTATCTTTTTTTAAATAGATACATAAAAAAGAGTTCATGATCAGACGTTTTTATAAAGAAATTAATATGTGAGTAAACAGAAGTGAGCAACAGGTGTATTTCATTAAGATAATGATTTTAGAGAGAAAATACTAAATTTCATAGACTAGTATTAGATATTTGGTTTGTGTAGAAGAAATAGTTTTAAGAAAGATAAAAAAAAAAGAAAATTCCACGTTTCAGATTATTGATACTTATTTATTATTTTAATATTTTCAGCGACTTGAAACTTTCTGGAATATGTGGTATGGTAATAATATGGGAAGTTTAATTGTGACAAAGATAAAAGAGAAGATGTGATTTGAATGTAGAAAGACGAAGGTTGTAATAGTTAAGGAAGTAAGATAAGAAGGCTTGTTTGGAACAGGGTCGCGTAGAGACTGGATTAAACGGCAGATAATGAGAAACAGCCTGCTGACTCTAATTCGAGATTGCAAGCTCTACATCATTTAAGAGAGCAACTTAGAAGAACCTTAAGCCGAAGCAAACAATGTATATCCTCTTTCAGAATCCAGCTGTCACACACCCCTAATCACCAGCATTGTTAACTGCGTCCTTTTATTTAATAAATGGATTATGAGATTCCAGAGAGCCAAGTCATTATTTATCTTTATAAGCAGCAGCAACGAACAATTATACGTATTTCAAAAATATTAAAATGCACAACATTTTTAAATGATATATACAGAATATAAAAAGTTGTTGGCATGTATGTGTGTACTAACCAGCCCTTCTTCAAACAATAGCAGAAAACATTATAATAATTCAAATATAAGTATACGTTTTCTTCATTTTTGTATTTTAGAGTATTTGAATTATATTTCATGTAAATCAGGATCTGTTTGAATTAAACAATGAAATAAAAACGATTAATTATTATCAATGATTTGTGATTATACTCATGAATAAGAAAAGAGTTTTATCATCAATTCTTCTCAATTTACAATTCTTAATGCCACTAACTAAATAATGTCAACTAGCTCTATCAAGTTGAAAACAGTTTGAATATACTCAAAAAATACTGTACTTAATTTAGGCGTAACCAGCACTCCAAAAAAAAAAAATAAAAAATAATTATACCATGAGTAATAGTAATATTTTTTAAACAACTTTGCAAGTAATTCAAATTTAAATATGGTATGATAAATGGAAATTTAAAAATCTGGAGTGGCCTACACTCTACTTTACTATAAGTAACTTAATGTCAAATTTCTTGAGTATATAAAACATAACGTCTCATTTAAGCATAACGTAAACATCTAAATGGGATATAATTATTAGCCTGTCATTCCTGAGGTAGTACAGATAGTGATTGAAGGACATATCAATTTATAAGCTTATTTTTGTACATCACAAATAATTTATTATTTGCAAATAATTTCATTAGTATAACTACAGCAGTAATAACATTTTTGAAAAACCAAAGTGAACATTTCTTGAAACGAAATAGTATCCTACAAGAGAACATGAATTTTGTTCAAATAGCCAGTAGATTTCTTACATCGTTTAATTGACATTGAAAATTAATTACATTGAATATTAAAGTAAAATTTTTAAATTTAAAACAGGAAAATACTCTTTTTTTCTCTGAAAAACTTCTTAAACATCGAAGAAAATGTTGTTTTAAGGTGATTTGTTAATTAAAGATGTACGATAATTACAGTTATTAATCACTAAACGAAAGATTTATATTTTGAATTATCTTTTACATTTTTGGTTTTTAACAGAATTATTATACTGGAAATTTTATGGCTTCTTAGTATTTAATAAGATCATTTTCCTTCCCCTTTGTCAAATAACATATATACGTTTTTTTTCTTAATGAGTGTTATCATTTACCTGCACAATATTATTCCTCTTACATCTCTTATAAGTCAATAATATATTTTCATTTTTCCATTAGAAACATCAATTTTATCTCAGTGGATTCGCTCAAAAAATTTCTAAGTCAATGTAAACAATTTAAAAAAATACAAAAAATTCGACAAGTATAGCAGGTGATCTCTTAGTCTAGAATAAACAAACAGTTTTTATATCGTTATTGCTCTTTCCCGTAATTGAAACTTCATGAATTTTTTTTTGTGAATTGCTAATTTATTTTTCCGTTTTTGGTCAAATTTTCATTTTTTTTTAACAAGCCGTTTAGCGTCAAAAAATCATTTTCTGAAAACACAAATCGTACTGTAACGCCCCTTTAGCTAAAGTAATTTTAAAAAAAAATATCTCAACTCATTTGCCATATAATGTTCTATTTGTAGGCATAGTTTCATTCTTGTCCGTCAAACAGTATGGCTTGTATCGCTCTCACAAGGTTTGAGATTGAATTATAAGTCAAAATTTTTACATTTTATTGAAAAAAAAATATTTCCTGTTGTTTTAATATTCTGAATATATTTTTCGTTTGTTGCATTTGTAACTTCAAAGATAATGTCAAAATTTCAAAACTCTAGGGTTATCAGTTTAGGAGAAATAAATTTTTTAAAAAAAACGGTTTTTGGCAAAAAAAGTGACTTTCCCATCATGCATAATTCTTCCCAAACAATAGGGATCTTCGTCTTTATGAGGCCCATTTTTGTGTAAAATATCAACTTGATCCATCAAAGATTCTGGACCGTAGCGTGGTAACAAGCAATGCTAACACACGCACCCACCCACCACCCACCCACCCACCACACACACAGACATCATCGTAAAAACGTCATAAAACGACTTCTGGGACCTCAAAACATGTAATTCCGTCAAAATCTCGAGATCGAATTTTTTCACGATCACTATACTTTACTTATAGTAAAGTAAAAACGGATCTAAACACACATATCAAAAAAAATAATAGAAAGTTTTTGAACCAGGACAAACAGTAGTTTGTTCTTGTCTTTGATGTTCAAGGGAATTTCAATCGCATTGACTTAATCACTTACATAATTTCTCTCCTCATAACGGTACTTTTTTTTTACTCCTAATTTTTTTTGTCTATGTACTGTGTGCCTATAGTTTACTCTGAAATTCAGGAACTCTAGCATTATGAAGTTGATACGTGCGTCTTCAGAAGCCCTCAATGTGGTTATGGTGTTGGAAGTAGGTATCTGTGTACATGAACATGTATGTGTGCATGTATTGATATATATAATATATAGTTTACACAGGAAAGAGAAAAACAAATAAAGACACACACAGAAGACTCACAACGATATTTTGACAGTCGCCGTCATCGGGTAGAAGTAGTCCCTTTGAGTAGCTGAAGCTAACTGAGTGGTAGGCTGAATGCGACGAACACGCACGCACTCTGCCGGCCACCCTAGGTAAGCTACTAACTACAGAGAGAAAAATAACTAAAAAGAACAAATAAAGAAAATAAAAATAACAAAATGAGAAGAATAGAAAATGAAGCAATAAACGATTTAAAAAAATAAAAATAAACAAATAAATAAATAAAAAAATAAATAAAATAAAAAAATAAAAAACTAAATAAATAAATAAAAAATAAAATAAAAAAATATTAATTAAATTAACGGTACAAGTTGAGGCCAGGAGGAGAGCGAGCTTTGAGAAGACAGATAAGTGCCTCCTCTGAAAATATATATATATATATATATATATATATATATATATATATATATAAATCAATATCAATATCAATCATTCGCGCTCCGTTCTTCGACGTGAGGAGATCTCTCTTACTTCGTCCTCTCTTCTAGTCTACTCCTGAAACAATTCGAAATATTGAATTCTGTAAGTGTTCTTTTTATTCTTTTTTCTGTGTCGTCCTTTGTGAAATTTATATATATAAATTGATATATATATATATCAATGATAAAACCACAATAAGAAATGGGAAAACAATACTAAGATCTTTCAATCGTAACAAGCGGTCAAAAACTGTTTCGGTCAAAAACCCAACTGAAACACTAGATGCAGAAAACATCTGGTGAGGGGTTGAGAAGAGTGGGAGGGAAGAGTGGAAAGGACTAATGTCCAGAAAGGGATGTTTGGGGAAACAAAGGAGTACAGTAAGAAAGAGTAAAAAACGATCCGCTAGCTGTCAACCCTCTTAGAAGAGTAAGAGTGTCAACTCTTCTCGATAGTTATATTACAGAATATTTAGAAGTGTCAGTAGATATTTGAAAAGTAATACTGAATCATGATAAATCAAATTATTGAAATTTGAGGGGGACCTCATCCATGAGTGTGTGGTACCCAAGAGAACACTGAAATACTTTTTCCTTGGGGCAACACACTTTTCCAAACACGTAACTTTGATTCTAAGAAATGAATAAGGCAATATCGTTAGTTAAGGATAAATTAAAATGTTTGGAAAATAATTTCCCAAACAATGTTTAGATTAAATTTCTAAAAGAGGTCACTGACTGATGACTGTATGATGTAATGATATTTCAAGAGTCAAGGAGAGACGAAGAGAATCCGAGTTTAGTTTAGTTAAGATTAGAATAGTTCGTAGTTAGAAGTCAAATTAGTTCAGTTTATTTATTCAATATACCACAGCAACAAGTAAGTACCCATTTAAACTAGAGTTGAAATGCAAGAAGACGAAAATACTACTCTCTCTGGCATTGCATCCACCTACTAGCTTTTATTTTTTAATTAAAACTACCATTAGAATACCCTTATTTTGTATTTTAACATTCAATTTATTTCTTGTTTTATCTAATTGTTTATAAAATTCTTGTGACTTCAGCTCTTCGACACTAATTCTATACAGGTTTATTTATCTTCGGTGAAATGTATTTATATTTATTTAAAAGTATCATGGTATAATTTATCCATGATACAGAATTGTAAATATGTGACGTTATATATAAAACAAAGGATGAACTCTAGGAAAATACTTTTGTATTAATTGATTGTGACTCAATAATAAAAAGAAACAGTTTACATTATTATTAATTTAAATTCTACATTTTATCAAAAGCATTAATACTCGATAATTTTTCCACTACACACCTCAACTTTCACAAGAGTAAAACTGATAAATCAAGAAGAAAGTCGTCAACAGGCGACGAGAACGATGGGGTGCAACTTAGTTTATAAAGCTGACTCCAGCTGAACGGGTATTTGAATGGAAGGTTATAGTATACCATGAAAGGGAGAATTAGAATTTGTCTACTTAACAACTATGAATGGAAGCTCTATTTGACATCATACGAAAAATGCAGACTCTCAGTCTAGAAGAGGTACACACCTTTGATCCCAGTAAATCTGTATTCCAGCCAAACATCTATGTATGTGCATGCACTAAACTATATGTACATTTATGAAGGTCATTAAACAACTTAAAACCTAAAGTTGAATTTAGTGAAAACAATAGCATATACACATAAAAATAAATGTTTAAAGCTATAATGTTCAACAATAGTATAATTTCACTTTCACTATGAAATATATTGCCATTCATAAACACCCTTTTGACCGTGATACCAATTCTGACATCATAAGACTAATTTTTATTTTTGCCAGATAGAAAGTTTTCAGACTTATGAGATCAGTAAATCCATCAAACAAAATTCTCTTTATTCTTGGTAAAAATATCATTGAATTTTCGAAAATTCTTTAAATGTTCATGATAATATGCGATAGTAACAGGAATCTTGAACTATGCTGAGAGTCTATAATTCTGGGAGCTGTCACAATATCTGTCCTTCTTATCGGAAACTCTTTGAAGATAAAACCGTAAGTTCATAAAATAAAACTCTTATCTCATTTCAACCATGGAACATCAAAAGCAGGTATATCTCATTGACCTTTCATATATTTTTTTTAATTTTCAACTACAATTTGTTAATTTAAAGATTGATTCAAAGTTATGATTGAATCTTGAATCAAATTGAAGAAGAACACTACCTTTTGTTTTTATAATGCAGTTTATTGTAAGGAGCAGTGGTAAGATTCAGCCGGTTCGCACGAACCGGTGCTTAAAATATTATATGTTCGGCGAACCGGTTGTTAAAATTACGTAAACCCTATTCAGACTTGTATTAATTAGCCCACTATCAAACTCCACAAGTGTCGCGTCACTCACGTAACTTGTGCATGTATGAAACATAATTTGCGCATGTATATAGCCTATATATAACTAAACAATTTAGTTTCCGAACTCATAATATTTTAAGCACCGGTTCGCACGAACCGTTTCTTAAAAAATTTGAATCCCATCACTGGTAAGGAGACATATTCTACAATCTGGAAGGTTGAAATGAAATGTCGCCTAAATCTTTGAAAGAATTATGACTAATCAACTGTAAACATTATTTTATTTACTTTTCATAATTTTTAGAATAATATTATTTTTATTAATACTAAGAATACTGAGTAACTCCGTGTACATAATTATAGTTATATATAAAGTATTTTACTTCATTATTATCATTATTTGAAATAAAATTAAATTCTAATAAATTACTTAATTTTGTTTCGAATAATTTAATTATAATCTTTTTTAAATATTATTATCAGATATTTTTTTCATTTTCGTTAACGTTTTATTTCTACTAAAAAGAATAACATACACAAATAATTAAATAATACATTTTTATAAAATATTTAATATATCTTTATTGATGGTTGTAAGGCAATGAAATTTAAAATTCAACTAAAATGATTAAAATCATAACACTTTTACAACTTATATTAACAAAATTATAAATTGAAATATGGAAGGTCAAGAGACACATACTTGGGGTGAGAAGCCATAAACCGGAATGGGCTCTAGGAAATGATGGTTTAAACTTTAACGAGTTTGTCAGGAGGGGAGGGACTTGCTTATGTGAAGAGTTTTCTCGTAATATTTAAGTTTGAGTAAGTACCACTTATTAACTGACTGCATAACTAAAGAAATATTCAAAACGTTAGCATTATTTATTTTGTTTTTTTTTGTAAAAATTATTTTATATATCTAATCGTGACAATAAACACTACTAACAGTGTTTTTGCAACGAGTGGTAAAATTTGGTTGTTACAATAACAGAAAGTATAGCAATATGCACTTATATCTACAAAATTGAGGAATATATAATAAGTTCAAATTAATTTACATGTGAGTTGTTAGTTCTTTAAGTTTTTTTAGTACAAGTCTTTAACATCGATTTCCCTTTAAACGTATTATTTTGTAAATCGACATTTCGGTATTTTATGTGATATTAAACAATTAGAAATGTGAGATATTGATTCGATACTGACGTTGACATGTACTCCTGGAAGTGGAAACAGTAGAATTGGAGGCGTATTTCTGGGAATGTAGCGATAGAATTCATGTCCGTCTTTGTACCATTTGACAGAATAGAGAAACTCTCCCTCCAAGTCGAAAAGACACTCTAGCAGGCTTGTGTTGCCTCTGATGGTGTGTCTGTCGACACGAACGTTGACAAGTCTCAGAGCCCCACTGCACACTGTGAACAATAACAAACACCTAATTAGGGCCACATCCAAGTAATACAGACACAATCACAAACAATATGATATCTGTCAACACAACTTCCTGAATAATTAGAAACTGCGTGTAAAATAACAACAAACAAATTTAAAGTAGTTGTTGAGACTAAGAAAGTAATCTATTGCAATAACTACATCAGTACAGGGAAACACTAAGAATAATTTCAGACCCTCGACATCAAAGAACTAACGTTAAATACTATTAGCCGGAAAAGTTTATACTCAATCACGTTTATGTTTGTCATCATACTAATCCCCTTGTCTTTTATCATTGAAATTCACGGTTAGTAACAGCATCTGTATGAGCAATACACAGTGAGAATAGTCAGTGGTCACGACGTAAAGGATTCGCATATGCAACTACTATTATAAAGGCTTGAGCCAGTAATGTGTCTATGTGTTTAATTAAATGCACAGATATTTAAATACCAAAGTGTAATCCGTTATTTCTTTTTGGATACTGGTCGTTTGTTTATGCCAGATCTCTATATTACCCTACCATGTATTGCAATGGCTACAGCATATTGAAGTTACATTTCGAGAACTGTACTTACAATGTCCAACAAAAAACATAAATGATTCCAATAAAAACAACAAGAACTGACACTTTTAATGAATTGAGCAGTATCCCATTGTCACTGGTTACTAACCACGAGCGAATGGAGTTCTTATTGTTTATAACTTGACACGTATTCAATTACTCTCTTCATTTATATTGAAAACAAATTAACATTGGGATTGCTCATTTTTTGCATAATTTGTAATCAGTTTAGAACATGGGTCCAATACAATTTAACTCCGCAATATAAGGAAGTATATAATACACAATTATTGTTAAATAACGCCCCATATTTGGCTAGTATTTGTTTTCTACATAATTCCTCCAATTTCCAAAATTCCTTCCTCATCTGTTTTAATACACAATTACAAAACAAAAGACAAAAAAATATAACAAATATCCATACAATATACAAATATAATAAAAGAAGACAAACATTTAATATAAGTTTAATTATACAAAAATACAGAACGACCATTTAAATGACAACACTGAACTTTACTATAATTAAGCACATTGACAGTACTTGATTTATTCCCATGTAGCAATTATGTATATGTACTACTACATCTGTTGATAAAGAACACATCAATTCATAAGCCATCAATTTAATTATCTGATTTATTTCAATGCAGCTACAGCGAAGACGTGCGGTAACCGTATCTGGTGATGAAGGACACATCAGTTCATTAATCATAATTTTTAATCTAGTTACCTCTGATTGTTTAAATTGTAATGAAAATGAAAATGAAAATACCTTTTTACAGCACAGTCTGACAAGTGACGCGATGTGAAACTTAAAATTGTTATTTTTACAGCAATACATCCTCTTTTTATTACTTTACTTTAGGAAAAGTATTGCAATACTTATAAAAAAAAAATGGTTTGAGATTTTGACGGATGTATGAGATTTTATATATTTTAAATTCCCAAAAATCTATTTTAGACGATTTCCCGATGTTGTTGCGTGTTTTCGTGGGTGGATGCTTGGGTGTGTGTATTGAAAAAATATCGAACACGCAACAGGCATATGGTGGTTAAAATTAATATTTTACTCATGACTATGCCCTGTGGTGTTGATATGTTGGTAATATTGCATGTTGAAAAAGTTAGTTTGTTAAAGTAAAAATCAGATTATAGACAATATGTCTTTTCATCTAAACTGTTTAGTTCAGAAATTTATAAATTGTTATGAAACTGGCATCAACATAAACTGAAAAATGAATCAGATATTTTCAATAAACAAAAAATTAGTTTGGGAATAAACCATAAAACTTTTAACTAATAATTGATTCCAAAAGATTGTGGAAACAATACAAGTCACACCACACGTGGGATTGTAATTAAATAATACCAAAAAAATACTACTTTTGAGAGGAGGAATTCTTTTTACTTGATACATATGGGGAGAAAAATGCATTATAGTATGTTATATGCTATCAGATAATGATTCTGTAACGCTAAACAACTAGACGTAGAAGAGTTCAATTTTTTGAAAACGTCTACGTGACGTTTGTATACTATAAAGTAAAATCAGTTACTTTTGATTATTTCAAAAAGTAATATAACCCTTTAAACTGAAAACTCAACTATTCATAATAGATAATCTACTACACTTATTCCTGTTTCTTTGCAATGACTTAATTTTTAATTTTTTAAATTTGAGTCAAACATTAGTCTTCTTTTAAGGATTAATATACGTTTTTGAAAATATTTAAAAAGAATTAATCTGGTGTATAAGAAAAATAAAATTCATAAATGAAACGCAAAAAAACTATACTTTTGGAGAAGCATAGGTGTCCAACAAGTGTTGATATCAAACCAAATGTGCAGTCATCAATACATGTAACTGTCAAGACATATAGTTCTTGGTATTTCATGAACGGTATTTCGATAATACTGATGCATAAAAAAGTACTTTTTCACGCTTTATGATAATCAGGTTATTATTTTTAAGCCACTTCTCTGGTTACTGAAGGTGATGTTTCGGAAAGCAAAGATGCCTTATGACATACAATAATGACATACAATATGCCTTACAGAATTTGAAATCAATAATGCACTCTAGCAATTTCATTAACAAAATAGAAAAATCACTCAGCCTTGAAAAAGTCATTCTGTGCTGTTTTCTGAACAAAGAGTGAGTTTTCGAAAATACATCTTTGAATTCATTAAACAGAACAAATACACAGACGTTATAATCCAAGTACTACGAAGTTGATTACAACAATGCAACGGTACAATAATTAGTGTAACTGTAAGATCTGCCACGACTGAAATTGTAATCACTAAATATTGTCCCCAGGAAGGTATGCTATTGCCACTACTGTGGTGATTAGTTGTTGATGAACCACTGGGCAATTCAGGTCATTAAGGGTTCGATACGCAAGTATATACAAACAATCTTATTTTTATAAGAAGATCAATGAGTGATGGTAACATCTTGGATCTTATGCAGCATAATATTTAAACTAGTAAGAGATTTGTAAAGGAGAATGGTCTCGATATAAATCAAGCTAACTATTCATTACACCTTCTTTTAAAGAAGAAATAATGTATTTGTCAAAAGAACAGTTTATTTAAAATGTTAAACAAGAGCTACGAAATATATACAACTTTGGATGGATGTTCAACTCTCTTAACTGGAAAAGCCATGAAAAACAAGGGAGAGTAGAAGGGAGGAAGAAGAGGTACACGCGTTCAAGACTGGATGTGTCGCCTTCCACCCACTGTCTTGAACGCACGTACCCCTTCTTCTTCCTTTCTACTCTCTTCCATACCTCCTTTTACTGGATATATCGCCTTACGTCCACAGTCTTGAACGCACGCACCTCTTCTTCTTTTTCCCTTCTACTCCTGATGACGAACTTCAGTTCGAAATATTCATCCAGTAAGTGTTGTCGTTCTATATGTGTTGTTTTTTTCAGTTATTTGTATATATATATATATATATTATATATCTATTAGTATACTTTGGGAGCAGACCTTCTTTTGAATACATTTCGTTAAATGACTTGCTTGTTTCCAATCTTGTATAGTTGCTACTTACCTTCTGATATATATATATATATATATATATATATAGAGTTCACAAAGGAAAGAGAAAAACAGATAAAAACACACACAAAAAAGACTCATAACGATATTTGACATTTGTCGTCATCGGGCAGAAGTAGTCCCTTTGAGTAGCTGAAGCTAACAAGATATATATATATACATATACATATATATATATATATACAGTTGCACCTTGGTTCTCGAACGTAATCCGTTTCGAAACCGACTTCGAAAACCGATTCCTTTGAATTCGGAATCAATTTTATCTATAATATATATTGTTTTTCCTTTACATCCCTTTTCACTGCTGTGGTAAACACCTCATGTATTCACTCAGTAAGAAAATCTCTAATTAACCATGCTTATCCATTCGATCAACATCGACACACCTCTTTATGTCGAAGAGTATCAACAACCTTGGAAGCACTTGGCATTTCAGAGTGGCAGATAAGAAGAAGTTTAATTTTCAAATCCCCATTTGCGTTTACAATTCTGTGGCCTGTTCAAATTCTGAATTTTGTTCCAGTTCCGATGCAAAAATGCATCAAATGTTTGCTTCGAATTCCGAATTGTACGATGTTGGAGACGTTCGAAAACTGTGGTTCTACTGTGTATAATACTATTATTTAACTAAAGGATGATCGAATGTTCTAGTCCGAAGAAGAGTTGGAATGAGGAATCGCTGACTGAAATTTATTTGCCAACAATACAAGCTGAAAATACAAGCTGAAACAGATTCAAAAATGTTAGAACTTTTACATTTGTAATTAGATCATGATTTGTTTTATAAATATTCGAATGGTGTCTACACCGATTTGGTACATATCTGACAATAATTTTATTAATTTAGTATAAACTAAATTCCGAAGGTTTAATAATCTAACTCCGCTAAGTAACCTTGCTTGTTATATCTAACTTAAAATTAGTTACGGAATTACTTCTAAGTTGACAGCGTGTTTTCAATAAACTGGGTATTTTCGTCTATATTATATATTTATACCTACCTTTAGATTTTTTATTCGATTGACAGTTTGATAACATTTCAGACTAACCAGTGTGCCATTATATATTACGATTTCTTTGCTTATTCGCTATTTTTTTTTTTTTTTGGATTTACTTATTCCAACTCTGCAAATTATTTAGGCATAAATCTGAGAGCATTCAGAACTTGATCGACTTGACTATATAATGAAACAATAGATTAAGAAGCTTTAAAAAATTTTAAACATAAAATAATTCAAAATACGATTACAAACAAACAAACTAACAAAAGCACACTACAGATGACTTATTAATAAAAACCACTGACTAACGCAGTGAGGTTAGGGAAAAGACACAAGTAGGACAGAGAAAACAATGACAATAAATGATTAAGATTAAGTAAATACATTTGAAAAACAAATAATAAGTAAAAAAATCTAATTATAATTCACAATAGTTGGTCAAATGTGTTATCGAAAAAGCTATTAAAAAAAAATTGAAAAGTAGAGTGGTAGTTTTTTGAAAAGTCTTCTAAAAGATAAAAGTAATTCCAGAACATATAGAGTGTACAGGAGATTTACGAAATAAAATTGTACATATTCTTAATTACTTCATATATAGTAAACGAAGCATGACTAATAACAAACAAATATACAGTTAAGATGTTAGAAATATTAGTTTAAGTTTTGCTCCTTACTGAACTTAAATCCTGAAGTTATTACGGTATTAATTTATATTAAGCTTGTAGACAACTCTCTAGCCTGAAGCCATACAGAAGAGAATGTTGTTTCAATGTAGTTTCAATAAGTATCTATCTACCTGTGTTATATTACTCATAGACATCGATCATTATCCAGTCGAGAACAAGTTAATCTATTTCACCTTACTTATTTTAATTACTAATTTATTGACTATTGAAATATCGAAGTCAGCATAACAATATTCGTTTAATTGTTAAAAATTTGAATACTGTTCAAACAGTTTCAAATATTCTAAAACAATGGGTGAATATAATCTGAATAATATAAAATACAATCTTATACAAATACTCCTGAATTATACAAACAAACATTTAATTAAATAGGAAACGAACAAATAAAATGTTACAGAGTTAAATTAATAAGTCATGATTACCATTGCTTGGTTATCCTAGAACTGTAAAATTAAAATTTGATTAATTTGTTATTGAAAACTTTGTGTAACTCCGATATTAAAAGTTTACCTTGTCTGACGGTTTCACATTTTAATAATCTATTCGATTTTTAAAAACATTCCACCAATTTTACTTCTTTCATTATTTATTTATTCCTTCTTTCCTAAAATAATATCGTTGAAAAGAAATTGCTTTCAAATGCCTTGGACGCTCCGCACCATGGATATAAAATAAGGTTTTAGAAATAACATTTAAAAAATCTGGAGTGATTCACATTCAAATATACTATAAGTAAACATACTGCCAAAATCGTTCTCAACCAAATAATTTGTTATTATTAGAAATAGAACAAACCGTCATACCTCGTACAATACTGCTGGAGTTGTCTGAACGATTTCGGAAGTTACCCATTTTCCAAAGGAACTGATCTAATGAGTCGTTATCATGGTATAAAACCTACTCCCACTGTTGTTTCGATTTATTTTGTTAGTATAATACCATTTTAATTTTTTTCTTTAGTTAATATTATTTATCCTGATTCTTTCATTAAACCATTTTCATAAATGGTTTAAATAAAATATCGGTTTGGTGGTTCATTTTGTTGATTTATTAAATTGCCCGGTTCTTTATGTTCATATATTTCAAGTTCTTCTGTTGCATGAAGTCTCTGTCCTTTCTGTCCTGTCTTTATTAAGTCCATTAAATTTCCTAAACTGTCAGGTCCAGTCCGTATTCTGTAAGGTGGTTTGCGTAAATAGATTTTTTTTATATTATTTACATAATCTTCAATATGTTCTCTAAAACTCAGTTTCTGGGGTTCTTCCCATTTGCCCTATATATATTTGTACATAATTTTTACATTTTAGTTTATACATTTCGCCTTTTTCATACTTATTAGTTTTCCCGTTGAGTTAGCTAGTATTTGATTTATTGAATTACTTGTTTTAAACCACATCTCTACATTGTATTTTTCTACAAAATTCCCAATTTTATGACTCACTTCACATGAATGTTATACACACATATTTATGATTATTAGTTCTTTCATAGTCACGATTTCCCTTACTCGTTTTAGTTTTCAGTAATAGTTATTAACTATAACCGTTATTAACAATTAATAGTATTAATAACATTTACAATTAACTATAATCGTTAATAGTTGCTATTGTTTTTCTTATATTTAATTCTTAATTAAACTTATTTGGATTCATCAGAATTTTTATTAATCTGCCTATCATATAACGAAAGCAGCTATTTTTTGTTGCCAAAGAAAAATTTAAGTTTGATGTATAATTATATCAGTCGCGGTCAGTTTCCTGTATATTTTCAAATTGAGTTTATTTCTTTTTTTTTTTTTTTTCAATAATTGGTTCCATTATAAATGATGTCCACAAATAAATATATTCCATCTGGAACCACATGACATTTTTTGTTTTTTTGTACAACATTATACAGTACTGAAACCGGATTTTGTTAATAAGTAACAATCTCATCTGGATATGCAACCCATTTCACTCAAAACCTATGAGAACCTTTCTCTTTGTATGTTCTCTGATATTTGGAGTTTTGAAGCAAGTGTGCATATATTTACTGTCACCATTAATTGGTATACTTGAGCCAAGTGGCATTTCTTGATCAACTACCTAGCTTGTTTATTATTGCAGCTAAGATCTATCTAGATCTAGGAAAACAACAACATCATGCAAAAACGTATGAAATAGAAACACACATGGAAAGTTGAAAAGGGAAATATTTACATCTAAAATATTTGTTTTATAGAGACAGCCTGATAATAAAATATATAGCATTAGGAAGAAAACTTATTATTTTTCTGTCAATTTTCCTGCCCTCAATCAAACAAAACCACATCTTATTCAAATGTCACTCTTACTTTCATCGGTCTGACCGTTCACCTTCAAAATCTTTTCTTTCGTTGATTCCAAGAGATAAAATCTCTTGTACGTGTACACCATCTATTTGTAACAGGTGTCTCTAATAAATATTGATTCATTTCTCAATCATCTGCTTGTTCTTCATCAATAATCTTTTATGCATTGATCTTTTCTTTAGCAGTTAGTCGCAAAGGGCATATCCAACATTCAGAAACAAATTCATTTGAAACTGTCCTGTAGTCATTAATTACTTTTAATAAAATGACTCTAAGGACCCTTTCAAGATTTTGTCTAGTTTTGTTCATCAGCACTTCAGACCAATGGTCACTGCACACTGGATTAGTCGGAGGAACACACCACTATAAAATATTATTGATACAAATCTAATAAATAGGTACGACTCTCTGAGATGTTTTCCCGCCTTTGAAGAAGAAAATGAACGTACGATTCTCTTCTAACTTTTGAAGAGCGTAAATAATTCTTTTTTAGTTATTTGTGTATAAATATCCATTCTTATTTAAGATTGGATTAATTATTTCTATTTGTCAATGTACTTACTATAAGATATATAAAATGAGTGTTTATAATCCTATATATTAATACATGATCAAACCGCAATATGAAATGGAAAAAAAAAGGCTAAGATCTTTCAACCGTAACAAGTGGTCTTCGTCAGAGTCAAAAATTCAAATGACGACTCTGACGAAGACCACTTGTCATGGTTGAAAGATCTTAGTCTTTTTTTTCCCATTTCATATTGTGGTTTGATCATTGATTGCTATTATTTCACGTGTTTATATAAAATCTTGCAAATATTAATACAAAACTAAAGTTTATCATAACTCGGTCAGTTCTTCAGGTTCAAATTAAACTCATTGCCAACGTTTCGGTCTTTATTTAAAACCGTTTTCATAAGGAGATGTATAAATTCTGAAACAGAAAAACTAAGTATTACATTGCAAATTATTTACAAAGAAAAATACTCTGTGGATTTCAACAACAACTGTAGTTTGAATGAACACGTTACACTGAACAGTTCAGGTCACGTGTTCATTTAAACTACAGTTGTTGTAGAAATCCACAGACTATTTCTCTTTGTAAAATAATTTGTAATGTAATACTCAGTTTTTCTGTTTCAAAATTTATACTTCTGCCTATGAAAAAGGTTTTAAATAAAAACCGAAACGTTGGCAATGAGAGTTTAATTTGAACCTGAAAGAACTGACCGAGTCCCGATAAACTTTAGTTTTGTTTCTATTCTATGGTCGATACTTTTATCAATATTTATATTAATACAAATAACCTTCTCTTATCCATGGCACTAAAGAGTAAAAATGTGAAAAGTTTATAGTAATTTTAAATTTACTTCAATTATCTTCGTCAATATAAAGTATAAGTTTTGTTGATGCCTGAAGGATAATACTAATAATAATACTTGCCCATTTTATTAGTATACTAAGCTAATTAGGTTATACTCATTAAAACCCATGAAATGGATTTCCCCAAAGTTTATAGTTAAGAAAAATATAAATTATTAAGCATTACTGAATAAAAATTATTCAACTTCAAAGTAATACTTGGTTCTTTTATTAAAAAATAATCGTGAAACATGAAAGTTATGTAAAGAAAGAATTTATTATTTGATGAAATTTTGGCGCAAATCATAAAATTTGAGGTTGTTGAAGGAGAAGTATTTACTTTTAAGGAAATATCGTGAGATTTAAAAGGTTTAACTCGTCTTAGCTTTCTTTACTGGCCACTCCGGTGTGAAGTTCATCTTGCTAGTTGCAGCAAAGATCGTTCGCACATAGTAACAGTGTGAGATGTTTACTGGACTTCACCGGCTAATGTCTTTCATGCTTCCCTTAGCAGCTTGTAAAAGAGTTTATATCGCCTGGAAGACACTAACGGCTCACTTTAATGTCTTCATCTTGGTTAATGCTTTACGGGTTTTTACTTAACTTGTACCTATTTAGATACACAAGATAAATAAAAGGCAACGTTCATTAAAATATATTTTTTTTATAATGCAGCTTATCATATTTATTGACCAAATTTTTCTGCATCAAGATTTAATTAATAAATATAGTAATAAAGGAGGAAAGTTTTTTTTTCTTGTTACTACAGTTTACATAAAATAAGTACTATTTAAATGAAATAATCGTTTTTTCTAAACTTTTACTAAAAACAGAAGCAAAATGTACAATTTTTACCTATAGTGTAATCCTATTATTGAAAATAATAGTTCAATAAACTTCTCATTTATTGAAAAATGAAATACAGGAACTTACCAGCCATCGAATACAAATATAGATATTTTTTAACTCTTAGTTATTAGATTATGAAAAAAATTTGTAAAATGGTAACTAGTAACTGGATGCACGAAATGAAATATTTTCGGCTTCAAGAGGTTTCATTGTTAATTTTTTTTAACTAGTTGAGTTTACAAAGGGGAATGGTTCGGCTCAATGATTTATATAATAACAGTTATTCTTCATACATTCCAGTCATTAAAGTGCTTCAAAAAGAGAGTAAAACTCTTTGATTAATTGACTACTGAAGTGGTTAAGTTTAAAAACAAAAAAAAAATATAAAAGGTCAAATGAAGTTGAGCAACTGATTTTTAATTGGCAATTATTTTGGCTGAAACAAATGAACAAAAGTTATAAAATTGTGTCATATAAGGGTTGCTTCAAAGAGTGTTGGCTGAGAAATACGAAAATTGGAAGGTCCTAGACCAGAGATACTCAACCAATGTGCCACTTGATTCCTGAAGTCTGTTGCCACATTTTACGGTTGCATACAGTAAAATAGCTGCGGGGACTTGGAGAATGCATTGTACATTTAAAGGATTTCGATAACTAAAATGAATGCGGGTATGATATTGTTCTTATTACCTTGGTGTGCTCTATGCTAAGTATTGGTCCATAACGTAAGAAATCTTCGGACGCGCGTCCCCGCTGACCCCGAACGCGTGGTCTTTCCAATGGCGTTCGTTGTACAAGCGGGAGTACTAAGTATTGAAGTAACGGACCTGACATGTTAGTCTCGAAAATAATTTTGTTGGATCATTCTATATTCCATTGAAATTATTATCGCCTACTATTTTTACAAAATATATCGTATTATAGGAATAACAATTAATTAACTATGTTTATTTTAATTTATGGAATTTTTAGTGTGTCACCAAGTTTTTAAATGAATAAAAGTGTGCCATGACGAAAAAAACGTTGAGAATGACTGTTCTAGACCGATGCTTGCAAAGTCATATGAAGTCTGCTACAAAGCATGAAATAGAATTCCTGCTAGCATATCCTGCAAAAGCCCTCAAACTATTCCCCTTTGTTGTATATGAAAACACAGCAAATATCTAGCAATGCTTTTAGCAAGGGACACTGATGCATTTTCCATCCCTATTTCATAGTTAACACTATAAATGTTATTCGTGTTAAATTAGTTTGACCTATGCCACAACCAACTCAAAGTTCTGACATTTACGTGTTTCTAAAGTTATCTTTTTGTTATAACGTTTGCATCAATTAACTCGCAAGCAATTGAGTTAACTGAATTCTATGTCCAATATATCATAAAACTCAAAACTTAAAAACAATATTCGATTTTTGTAAAAAAAATATTGGAATTACATACATCAATAACAGTATTTACAATACAGATAAATAGCCGTCTTACATTACAGATATTGTTACATTATATGTATTATTTATGCATAATAATATGAGTCTAACTTGAAGTTCCACTACGTGTGAAACAACTCTGTTGTCAACAACGATTCAGGAAATATGACGTTTTGGTATAATAATATGATTACTTTCAGTAATAAGTAAATTTTAACTAATGTTAACTGTTAAACGTACCTTTGAAGTCCGATTTAACACAACCAGGTTAGGTTTCAATTTATTTACATAATAACACTTTATTAGGGGATTTAAAAAATTACATCTCCACGCAAAAAAAAAGTTTAATATGAAACTAATAACGCGTTTGTAACACTTAGTCTTCTTCTTCAGGTTTACACCTGCACTTAGGAAAGAGTCATTCTAGTAGATCGACTCTTAAGAGTGGAGCTGTACCCCTGAAGAAGAACAGTAAGTATTCAAAACGCGTTGTTACTATTTGACACAAGCAGGTTTTGTTTCAATTTATTTACAATAACTCTAACAGCTATATACATTTAAGGGCGTAGATATTGGATTTAGTATTACGATTACAATGAACATGTGAGTTGAGATTCAGTTTAATATTTTAAAATAGAATTTGATACGATCAACTAGAAGCGATATTAATCATTCTAAAGCCTTCATTTAGGGAATAAAACTACTTTCTCCTGTTAGAAACTTGTGGAAAAGCTCTTCCCCTAAACGAAGTTTTATTAACAGAATAACGCTTTTCAAACAAGTTTTATTCTTCGTCAGGTTTGTCCACAATGTATACAGTAACTATATAATACGGTAATAGTAGGAAAGAAGAAATTAGAAGTGTAATTTATAGGAAGTAACGGTTGAAACTAAAAGGATTTTTTAAACAAAAACAAAAAAAAATGCCAGTGAAAAGGAGATAACGTCAAAATTCACTGACCTAGGTTATTGAAATAGTTTATGATTAGTATTAAAACGGAGAAGAAATGAGTTGAACTTTTTTTTATTAATTTTTAGGTTATGAAGAACACTTGAGAAATTTCGAACAATTAGAAAGTGTTAGAGATTTTTAGAAATGAAATTTTCAAAAATAACCAAATTGTCAAATCACTATTGACCAACAAAAGAAAACTAAAAGAAAAAAAGAAAGTAAAAACAAACTGTATTAAAGATCATGTAAGAAGAAAGTTTGGAATAAATTCTTCAACAATAGATTTACACACAGAGGCTCAGCCCTATAATTGATGACTAACAAAAAGTTCAGACAGTTACCTTGTAGTATTTACTAATCATTAGCGAATAAAAACAATGCGTGCAAAACTATTTCATTAATCCGACAGGTTTTCAACAGATAGTTGCTTCTCTTATAATTATATCAGCTGATTCAAAAGCGGAAGGAAAAGTTGCACTAAATTTTCATTCAGTCTTTTTCAACAACTGATAAAACTTGAGGAAGAAAACATACGAGTTGAAAACAGTTTTTAAAACATTCTCAAGGAGGAATTTCTTTGTATTTTTTTAAGAGTCAGTAGATGGAGCAAACGAAAACATTAATCTTAGCAAATGTTTGTAAGTTAAAAAGAGTGTTTTAATTAGCTTGTCCTGTCAGTCCTCTACTGCCTCACTATATGATTTTATATCACATTTTGAGCGGAAAGGAGTTGATATATATATAGCTCAAACGAAATAAAAACTAAACATTAGGATTCACATTTTGACCTTTCAATTGCTCAAGAAGGAAATGGTACTGTGAATAGACGAAAAGAAATTTATATTATATATAACATATATATATATATATATAACACTATTTTTCTTTCTTATCGAGGTTTGGTCTAGCTACAACAATAACACCTTTAAGCCGACGTTTCGTCTATATTTGTAGCCCTGAAGATGTCTACAAATGTAGACGAAATGTCGGCCATGAATTCTCGTCGCTGTTCACCCTTTTCACTGGCTAATATTTTGTATTTCAACCTAAGACTTGTCTATCAATTTTAGTGTTGTATATTTTGTTACATATATTTCGTCAGCCTTCCTGAAGAAAACTGCCTTGTCAGGTGTTGGGAAAGTGTGGTCACTGTTATTTATAACGCTATTATCAAATATTTAATAGTTTATTATTTTTCATTCTATCATTTTAAACACTGTGCTCAAGTGATTTAATTGTCTCGAAATAGAAGAACTAATTAGTTAACTATTTATCAAGTTTATTGTTTTAGTTCGTATCAAGATAAAACCACTAACGTCTGCCCAAAGGACGGAGTGGCAACAATTTTAACAGAATTGGATGTAAGTACTCTAGGCCTGTCACGCCATATATCGATTTGGCATTATAGTAATAATTGCATGGAACAGTCTGTGTTTCAATTCAAATAACAGTCCGTATACACTACTAGCAGAGATATTGATTTAGGCCAACAAAAAAAAAAACCGCTTTTTACAAGGGTGTTGGCAAAGGGAAATAGGAATTTTCGAAAGAGCAGACTGTTAAAGTTTTACTATGCAATGAATGGGGAATCAAAGCGAATGGATAGCTTTCAAAAGGGTTTTATCATTTCAGATTTACGCCTGCCCAGAGAAGGTTGGAGAGAGAAATGAGGACATTAGGGAGTCAGATAAAAGGAGCGATCGTCTCAGCCACACTGTTATCTCCCCATCTAAAGCCGAATGAAACCAACATTTGAAACTCCCGATAATTCACTGCTTATGCCTCCAAAGGCTAATTTTCTTAAATGAAAAATAGTTTCATTTCGCATAAAGTCAAGCATAAATCACATTTTATTGATAGTTATTACTCTTGAGTTAGTAATTTCCAGGAACTCTTTTATGACTTTGCTGCACTTATAACCCTTCATTGTAGCTATTATTGAATTGCTTGAGGTATATATTTAATTTTTTTTTCTGCTCGTCTAATTCTACTTTGCAATTCAAATAGTCAGTCTGGAAGCAAAATATATTTGTTTTGTTCTATAACAAAGGGTGCATTACTCAATTATAGCTGCAGACAAGAAAACCATCTGTACGCATTAAGTTCATAAAAGACATGCAACTTCTCAATTAAGAAATATAAATTAATAATGACTTTAAATAAAGCAATTTTGAATTTAAATAAAAACAATTATAAGTACTGTAATATTATAATCAACTGCAATGAATACACGTGATACTATGGGCTGCGAGTTTTCTCTGATTTAGATTATGTTCTCCATGTGCCGTCACAGGACGAACTCACACTACTGTTATGAATTCTGCAAATTATTCAGATTATGTTCGCTATTTCTTGACGGTAGTTAGAGTAGGATATTAGGGCTGTAGCTATCACTTGAGTGCCTGATTCTCATCAGTTCTAACACTAGAAGTCTTGCAATGTCTCTCAAAGTCAGCTTCTTCTCTGTTGCACATTCTTTCGCCAAACTGTCTCCCAACTAATTCCTAACTGTTCATACGCGTGCTTACTTTACTCTTCTTGTAACGCCTACTCAAGTAATATTCTTTCTTAATTTATGCATTATTTGATGGATTACAAGAAACTCTAGTACTTCTCCTCCTAAAGCTAACAGACTTATAAGTCTATACTTGCTAATTTCTTCTCAATTTTCGCTTCCTGGTTTAACCAAATACAATCAGGCATTCACTATAAATTTGGGTGTAGAATTTTGGAAATAATTCAAAAGTTTTACTAATTATTTCCTTAATAAATCCATCCATTCTCACTGTTTTATTTAAGCCAAATCTGGTAATTATTCGCTTCACCTTGTTATCATCACTAAATTTTATGCCATCTCCTGTTAATATATATCCTTCACTTCCTTTCTAACTGTGAAACTGTGATAGTAAAATCTAAATAACTGAGGTCGGATGAACTTTCATATTCTACTGTTTTGTTTTTTCAGTTTAACAGTAAAGGACTCGCATAAAGAGATGTGATGGTTAAATGTATAATACTCTTACCTTTACTACTCTGAAATGTTTGTAAACTCGTCATCTCATTATGCACTGCTAGTGAGTTTTCGGCGATAAAAAATTCTAGTACTCTAGCGTTAGTTCTACTGTCGTACCAAGAATGAGCTCTTAAATTAGTAATTTTTTTTTCACTATTTGCCTTATTTAATTTTAACTTCAAAGTGTACAGTTTGAACTGTACTAACCTAAATCTAACTTTAGGTTATTATTAATAACCATATTAATAACATTGCCATTATTATCGTTATACTCTGAAATAACGAAGTTCTTACGAACATCACTTATAGGTATAATATTCAGAACTGGAGCAGTAACAAGTATTGCTCCCCTTCTCCTACCTGTACCTTTCTGAAAGATTCTGTACTTTCTCGGGATTCCTGCGACTTTGTCCAGTATACAGTTTGGTTACTTTATAAATAAAACCTTACATTATTCTTTTAACAGTAATTATTTATTTTGTCGGTAGATTTCTAGATCTCAGGTTTATTTGTATGCTAATGTCTAATAATCTTTGCCTATTTATTTGTGTATTATTTTTACTAACAGCCATAGCAATCAAAATGTTGTTTAATTCTATTACAATCATTCAGTAACAGTGTCGTAGTAACCATTTTTGCCACCAGGGGCGGTCGTAAGATTCGCTCCCCCCTCCACCCCCCACCACCAATCAACCCACCATTGCCTTTGGCAATCCCTTAAAAGTCCTCAAAATATTTTATTTTCATGGAATTATAATCTAAGATCTAATTTTAGACTGCTGTTATTAGTCCCAGACTTTCACCTTATTACAGTACTTGTCTGCACATACAGTCATCATAAAAGAAAACCAAAGTTTTTCAAAAACAAAAACGTATAATTCAAATCATAAAAAAAATATTGAATTAAATTAACTAGATACCCAAAAAAATATAATAAACTTTCAATTACTTTAAAAAATTTGTTAAAGAATTTAAAATACATTAATTTCATTATTTTTAATTTGCTAATATGTATTACACTTGAAAAATTCTTTTAAAAACAATATTACATACGAGTACATAAAATATAAAAGCAATTACGACATTAAAAACTCATTTTGGAATAAAATTTCAGATTTGTTGTTACATTTTTATGATATTAATTTTTTTCTATTTTTACACCCTCAAAAAGCCGCCACCTGGCATGCCACCCCGTTAATCTCCAGTTAATGTGACATGTTCTGCTCATGGAGCAGTGTTTAATGTTAGGTGGTGCTTTTTTGGATTTTGTGCGTTCATTATAACCCACAAACAAACTACACATTTCTATTAGCCGAGGACACTTTTCTGGAGTGTTCTTCTAAACAAATTGGGAAAATACCTTATTGTCACAAATACCACTATCTTTAGTAAACTAATTATATTTAAAGCAATGAAAAACTGATATGTAGTCAGCTGCTTGACAAATATTCCACTTCATTTTCATTTCCCTATTCAGAAAAGCTTTTCCTCAGTTGTTTATTGACTTCCATAATCAAATATTTGCTTTCCTTGATTTTATTTCCTATTCCACTTTGGTTATCAAAAACTATTTTTGAATTCCATTTTAACATGATTTCAGTAATGCCTATCTAGTGTGAAATCTGATAGGTTATCAACAATGAATCTAGACAAATTTATAACTGAAAAATAGTCTTTATATTTCAAATTTGCTTTCTTTGTTATTTTTTCAAAGTCGATTTTATTGTTGGACTGTAGCAATAGTTTACCATCCGAAGTTTCTTTAACATTTGTTAATCCTGCTTGCAGTTCAACTTGATTTAATTTTGCTTTTACTATTTCATTTTGTTTCTTCCCCAGGTAATTATTTGTTTGCTTTAATAACATTTTTAAATGTATTCATCACCTAACTTTGATTTGCTTTGTTTGCAACAATATGTGCATTAGTAATAATTTTCACCTTTATTTCTATATTTATTTTTTTCTAATTTTATAACTTCGCCACTTACAGCATTATAAGCAGTTGACATTTCTCCTGTCACATTAATGAAATAATGATTTCATTTGTTAGTTTTGTTCCTACTTCCAGGATATCGCTTATTTTGTCACACCTCTTTTCCATGCCTTGTCGTTATTTTCCATATTGGAAACTCAATCTGTTTTAATGATCGCTATCGTGAAGGAATATGTTAAATCGCTGCTTCTAATAATGGGTGTGTACTTGACAGGTTTGCTACAGAGATATCTAACAGAAGCAGCTACTCTCGTAAAGTAATATGACACTGATATTACTTGTAAAACACAACCTGCAGGCACAACTCTTGGGGTATGAACTGACAAAATAAGGGCCGCATAACTAGGGCACGGATATATTCCAGACGACTGAACTCATACGAACTAACTCTATTCACTCCATCTCCCTCTCTTTCTCACTACTGTGGTGTGTTCATATGTTTGTGTGTTCGAGGAAGGCTGTTATATGTATGTGTGGGTTTGTATATGTATAAGGGAGAGGACTAATTCACGAGGTCCTCTACAAATGAACAAAGAAAAACATTTTTTTTAATTCCTAATTCACTTATAATTTCCATATCCACATCTGTTTTCAGTTTGCATTTCACCAAGGCCGTTTAAGAGAAATATCAGTGCCAAAACACTGAAGTTTGGAGAGCTCAACTCAGTGACATTCGATTCTTTTGTTTGGTAATTTACAAGTTGGTCAAAGTTAGACCTGCCCGATAAGAAGTTAAATCGGAATTAGTAAAGTTTTCTCTCTCACATTATCGGAAAAAACATCCCGCCCACAGCTAAGCCCACTTGGCTAACCAGTTCCACTGAAATTATATTCTACCACTGCTCTGACTCCTTTATGAGAACATTTGTACCATGTCTACAAATAACGTTCTTTATTTCTTCTATTCAAATTAACAGTCTCCATTTTTTAGAATACATTCAATATATTTGATCTTTCGTCAAATTCAAAATTTCACACACCACACTATAATAATACTTCACAAAGTACATATGTCTGAAATAATTTATATTCACAGTTACTGGTGTTTTCTATAATCACTTATGTTTAGATGGAAGTTACATTATACGTGAGAGTTCCAGATAGAAATGTATATGTCCCTATGACATTCTGCCATAAATTCAACATTTGGCAGCTTTTACAACTAAGTCAATAAAATAATATCAATTTTCTTCTTTGACAAATCTGACAGCGATTTTGATTAAATAATACAAACAAATGAAGATTGTAGGATATGTCAAACATTAAATACACAATATAGCTTTAATTATACATTAACCTTATTTTTGTTGTTATTCAAATAAGTTAACACTTTTTTATAAAATACCGAATAAATTATTGAAAATGGTTGAAAAAAATAGTTTTCTTGTTTTAGAATTCAAGAAACGGAGTAAGTTTTTACTAAATTTGAGTACCTCAATTTTTGGGCTGTATGTTACAACCAACTATCTTGAAATCATGAAAAACTGTTGGAACATTTTAATTGTGGGTCGATGGTAAAGCCCAGAATTTCAATGTTGTAGTTGAAGTAGTATGATTAAAAAACAAGTTGTTTTGAATCAAATCTGCAACAGAAGCCACACAGACAGTAGGAAGCTATTTTTGTTTTTGTTTTCTTTTTTCACTTCTGACCTATCAAACGATAGGACAGAAGTTTTCAGAGTCAATCATGGCTACTTTTTTTTAAATTTGATGCAAAACAACAATTTAAAGCTATCGAATAATGTTGATACCTTTTAAGATGAGGTTAATACGTTAGTTTAGGTTGCAGTGGCAGGCCCACAAGAAAACACACATAGATCGAACATTAGCCCACTCTGATACCAGACTAAGAACATTCTATATTGAGATTCCATAATTTTACCTAACTAAAGTGCATTAAGGTTGGGGATTTTAACTAGTAACTGATATCGTACAGTATAACGTCCTCCTGAGGGAAGACGCGCTGAGATTTATTCAACTGCCACGTGAATAAATCGAGGGCCAGAGTGGGCATTGAACCCCGGATCTATCAATCGAGAGGCGAGCACATTGCCACTGGGTTAACCTGGCCTCTGAAGATAATATTTGATTCTATAGTACATTTAGAACATCAAATCTTTAGAGTTAGTAAAAGGAAATTTAGTACATATAAATTATTTAACAAAAAAGTTACAGATAAAAGTTCCATGAATCTGAAAAAAAAATGTTTAAACTGAAAAACTCACTAAGGCGAATTTAAATAAAAATTTGAATATATTAATACCTAAAGTTCTCGTTATAGTAATCGAAGTTACTTTTCGTAAATGACAACCTGATAACAGTATTTAAAAGTACTTGAAATATTCTGATGTATGAATACTTGTTCCTCACTAGATTAAAAAGAAAAAGCAAGCAAGTTCTACTTTTTTGTTATCAATGACAAGATGAGCTCACTAACCCATATCTATTGACAGAGAATTAAACCCTACACAATGACCAGGCTAAATGAGTTTAAGATATCACCTCATCACTCTGCTTCGACTGATCGTATCAAGTAGTAATTCCCAATCAATGTACTTACTTTTGAGTATAACTAGCTAATTTTGAGTTTTATTTAAATATTTATTCATTAATTATATTATATCAACCACATATTTGTTGTTATTCAAATAAGCCAATACTTTTTTATAAAATACTTGGTAAAATTATTAAACAGTGTTAAAATAGTTTTGTTGTTTAAGAATTCAATATAAATGGAGTAAGTTGTTAGAACCCTGGATTGACCATCACTTAACTTAAATTTGGTAATTTGCAAAAAAACATAATTAATAAACCATGTAACTCCATATATATATATATAGTGGTTTAACTATTTTATTTTCAAACTGAAGAAAAAGGTATGACTTACTCCACGGTAGTAAGTGCACAAGATTTGGGTTTTCCAGCAGTATTAATGAAATATCCAGCAAGGTTGGTATTGATATAAGTCAATCTGAAATTCAAATGATTGGCTGCCGAAATGAATTTTTCAATATGATCCCCAAGTTGAAGGTGAACACATATGCTTTTAGAGTTTGCTAGCAAGGTATGCACCACGGATTTCTAACAAAATATGACTATTTGGTCTATATAAATCAAATGTATGTAAATCTCTTTTTACCTTTTATTTTAAAGTCAGAAGTTGTTTATTCTACTATATGCTATTAATTTAACTATATTTATTGACGGTTTCACCATTTTAACTTATTTTTTTATAGAAATGTTTGTCCATACAACAACGATAGTTAACTAAAGTCGGATTCATATGTTTCGAAGATGTTTATTTTATAAATTCTGCATTACTGGCCTTATGGTTTCATGTTATTTCGGTAAGAACAATGAAGTTTATATACCATTTGGCGTCTATTTTATTTTAGTCAATACTTTATCATTATTACTATAATGTAAAGGTTTTTAAAGGCTGTTTTGTTGTTGTCATTAACAACAACGATGTTTAACCAGTACTTTTCATCTTTCGTTCATCCCATAGATTAAGTAAAAAATACAAGCGTCAAAATTTAATTTGAAATTTCCAGATATATCTCGGGACTGAAGTAAACACACGCAGATTTAAAATGTACTAACTACATAATCATTCTTGGCACCTCTATTAATTCAAAACCTCCACTCACTTCCCTACACTAAAACAATGAAGACAATAAGTTTGCATTGCCTTCGTACATTCGTGAAGGCTTCATAATCTTGAATATGTGCTCCATTTCTTAGGCATTTTTTAAATCATGACCAGTAGGCAGTCTGATGCATGCCACAGAGACTTCTAGCAGCCTTGTACAGGAATGGCTTTTTAGAGAGTGCCACTGTTTGACTTTTGCTTGCTCATTGAGTACATCATCACCCCCAATTCTTTTCGTTTACATTTTATATTGCATTCTATTCAAAAGATGTTAACGACTCTTGGTTGTGTGCTCTCTGCTTTGCATCTGACCAGTTTTTCCTGTATCTATTATACTACTGTCACTGAGAAGAACTGGAAAACGATTATCCAGCAAACTGTAATCAAACTCTCATTAGGTATGACATTCTACAGTGTCATTGCTTTGTAAGGTTTTCCAGGTAGAAACAGCTTCAATTGAATGTACAAATAGTACTACCTGTCCTGCTCCTTGTTATTCAAAGTACAAAAGAGCCATAAATATGACTTCTAATTGTCCATGGATGATTCATCCAAAGGAACTTACTGACACAGATATTCGTAAATCTTCGGAAACATCCTAGCTTCAGTATTAATATTATTATTTCAGTCAGTAGTTACGTCAGAAAACAACCTTTGAGTCGCTGCTTGGATTCCATTCATAGATTTAAGGGCTATCTGCATGTGCTTACTATAACTCTCTTTAAGCACGTCGCGTATGAAGCTTCAGGTACTTGTTGCCGTAAATTGAACTTCAAGTTTCGTTCAAGCATAAAGTATTCAGTAGTCAACATCAGTATTCAGTAATAACATATTTTTCTTAGTGAATACAGGGTCTACATTTTTACTCGAATGTTATACTGCTTAGCTTTCTATGGGTTTTCATATGTATTTGAAAAACTATTGTAAATTGGAAAAATACATTACTTCGTAACAGGGATAAGGTTCTTGTAACTGGTAACGTCATTATATTTAACTCAGGATTGCTGGTTTTTTGGACATAACCCTAAAATGTTCATATCAGAGATAGAAAATATTGTGTACTGTCCCTCAGGATAATTTAATCTTGTTATTAATACTGTATAATACCAGCAACTCGTTGATGATCTCCAATCGAATAGATTTCAGTGAAAGGATAGTGTTGGACTACTGATACAGATTCAATAGAATATTATAACAAAGATGAGCACCAAAGATGAAAAGCCATAACAGCGATTATTATGAGAGCAAATAACGATTTACCTTAAGTAACAAATTTACCTATGGTATAACAAAGGGTTAGAGTATAACAAATATCATTCGATTCCAAAAATGTTAATATTTTTTTTTATAGATTCTAAATATATGGAAAACGAAGTTTATCTACGTACGGTGATACATATTTATAACGTCACATGGGTTCAAAATCGAAGAAGAGTAACACACAGATTAAAGAAACACATTTACAAACACAAATTTTTGGGCAATCCGACTCAGGAGAAAAAGTGAATTTGTGTGTTTCTTTATTCTGTGTGTTAATCTTCTTCGATTTTGAACTCGTATTGTGTCCAGTTCGAATCATCTTTCCAGTTTTTAAGTGGATTTATATCGTCATAGATATATAATATACGTTAAAATATATGTATAGTCAAATATCGTCAAAATATATTTATGATGGTGATTGAAATTATGTTAAAATCCGCAAAATAATGTTTCAATCACTTAAAATTTAGTTTTACCTTTACTATTTTATGAATAACAATTTATTAAGGCCTTTGTTTTATAACAATGATAAAACAATCAAGCGGCATTCCCTACATTAAATTGAGGGGCTGACAGATTTTGTGATTGCTTAGGGAAAGAACAAATGCCCGTTTGCTTGATAGAAGAAATTACCAGACGCACTCAATGTGTTTCTACACTAATTACCACCAGAAGACCAAAAAATTGTAGAATCGAAATAGCTGAATGCAAAACGTGACCCGACTAAGAATTAATGGAGACTGGCCTATTGACGGGTAATGAATATTTTCACTAAAAAACCTTTCTAACATTCGAAGCTTATTAAAGTAGAAAAGAGAAAATTTTAAAAAAAATTATTAAAACAATTTCAGTACCTAAATAATAATTATAAAATTTTAATGGAAACCTTTTTTATGTAATAATAAAAGAAGATGTTGCTTCAAGGAGTTATGTACAAGAAAAACATAACTGGTTATGCTAAATCGAAAAAATTACATGACTAAAGAAATTACAAAGGAATCAGATCTTCAATTTAAGATATCCAAAATGTATTTCTAAATTTATAGAGAGTGTTATTTGTTTTTGTTTCGTTCAATTTTTTTTTAATTTAAATAATATAATATTAACTGCTAATTACAAGAAAGAAAAAAATATATACATGGCAGTTAGTATTTCAATTTTGTTTTTTTCAAAATTTTCGATTCATTAATAGAGTTAAAACGCTAAGTATATTTCAAACATTGACAGGCTATTGTACCACTATATTTAAAATATACGCCAAGGTAAAAATAAATCATTTCTTTTTATTGTAATTTATCTACTGTGAGTTGTTGAGGGAGAATAAAGCGAAGTAGATTTTTCAATATGAATCAGCCGTGATTTATGAATTATAAGACGTTTTCTTCTTGAAAGTTTGTATCAACATCAATCAGTATCAGTGGACAATGCACTCTTATATTGCAATTCCATCGCATTTATCTTTCAATTGCAATCAATATCCTCAAATTGAAATAAATTGAAACCGTTACTATATAGGGTATTTATATTGAAGTTCCATCTAGAAACATAATTATATTTCATTTTCCAGAAATTTATAAAGTTCGAGTTTTATAAACTTCAATAGGAAACAATAGGAGAAAACTGATTTTTTTGTCATGTAATTAAATGATGCGTTCTAAATATTAGACTACTCTAATTAACTCGAAAGTAATGAAAAGAAAAATGAAATTTTATTCCAAGACCACAGTGTTTTATAAAAGAGGAATATTTCAAACTGAAAACACTGTAATATTGATTGGTAGTTTTATTTATAAAGCTTGATCATACTACAATGTAATAGAGCAATAAATTGATTGCATATGTAATACTCAAATTCTGTTAATTAACTGGCATGTTCAATTTTACAGTAATTATTACTATGTAGTAACGGTCCCATTAGGGGCCAGGTTATCTCAGAGGTTAACGTATCCTCCTCTGGGCTGGTGGTCCGGGGTTCGATCCCCACCTGGACCTCGATTTATTTACGCGGGAGGTAAATAAATCTGAGTGCGAGGTTCCTTTGAGAGGACGCCGTCGGTCCCGAGCCTGTACGAAAATGAACTTGAGTTAGGCAAAATGTAGGACTCCCGTTGAAGAATGACCGATCAAACAAAAACCGGGTAAACGTTATCAACCGCTAGGGGATCGGTAATCCACTTGAATGATTGTATACATACTCTATTCAGACATTCTAAAAAATTAATAGAACTTAAATTTTATAATTATTCACAACCAAAATTATAATCCTTGTATTTAATAAGCATAATTTTCATATAGTATTATTATTGTAAGCTATATTATTATATTAGGGTTTGTAAATTGGTATATCTGTGAGTTTTTTTTTCACCCAGTGATTACTGGTTGGGAGGGCGGGTGGGTGAGTGTGAGTATGTGTGTGTGTCCGCACCCCCTCACACCCTGTCTCATCCACGCTGTGTGTGTGTGTGTGTGTGTGTGAATGAATGTAAGAGTGGATTAGTTCTTATTAGCTTTCATATTACACTTGTAGGAAGCTATTACTTAAAAAAATTATCTTCTGTAATTCAATAGTATTTATTTTATAAAAAAAAAAATAATTTTAAAGGGCCTAGATTAATTATTAAATGGATATTTAACAAAAACTAGTAAAATAGAAAACATAAATATTAAATAATTTCATCCCGAAGTTTAGTCAGAAATCAAGGAGCTCTACTTTTTTAAATAATAACCTAACAAATTACTTAACGTTTAATATACTGGAGTCCTTGTTAGAAACGAGAAAGCTCTCCTTCTTGGGTGGATGTTCCAGGGCAGTGCTATGAATACCTGGTTATTTAATTAATTTCAGAGGGACTTATAATTTTTACTGTCATAGTTTTTTTTATTGACAATTATTATTCTGATTAATATGTCCAGTGAATACTATAGATTGATTAAAACATCCATTTTCATACAAAATATAATTTAACTGAATTACAGAAAACAAAATGTATAAAGAGATAAAAGATACAATAAGCTGATTGATATTTCTAGTGAAGACAGCAACCTGGTTATCCTTTCGTCGTAGCATTGTGGATTTGAACTTACGGACTCGAAATCTAAGGATCAACCAAGCGTACAAATATTCAAAGAATCAAAACAGCCCAATCCATACTCTTATGAAAAATTGTACAAGGACTCTTTTATGTTTCCAATGATACTATTCATAACGATTTGAAAAATTTCTTTTATCCACCAAGAAATCTCATCACGATGCCTGAGATTTCATCAATCTTTACCCTCCAACCTAGGGGGCCAGGCTAGCTCAGTGGTTACGTGCTCACCTCTGAACTGATAGGACCGGGGTTCAATCCTCACGATTGGCCCACGATTTATTCACGCGGGAGGTGAATAAATCTGAGCACGTCGTCCCTCGGAGAAGGACGTTAAACGTCGGTCCCGAGCCTGTACGATGTCAGGTACTCGTTAAAGATCCCTACTCTAAATACATTTGAGTTAGGCAAAATTGAGGACTCCCACTGTAGTATCAATCTTCATTGTGTGGTATCACAAAGGGCCAATGCTTGGCCTACGTGTGTTCCCTTGTGGGACTGCCACTGCAACCTAACCTACCCTCCAACCTAAACCCTTTCATTTAGCAATTATCATCTCACCAGATTCCAACCAACCCTATTAGAAGACCAAAAATGTGTTGGTCTCGAGATCTACTCAGCAATGCTAACTAATTTCAAGTGATCAGAATAACTTATATGGAGTACCAGTGGGTGGTTTCTCCAGTCATTTATTAAATTGTTTGTTATGTATCAAGTATCACTATTACTTGTTACCCTTCTAAGAGTAGTTGTAATATAATAATAAATAATAAAAAAAAATTGTAGCATTGTTAACTTGTACACTTTCAGTAACTGTGTTTATCCTTTAAATGCACTCAGTGTGACTCTTTTAGGATGACTTGATGTCTACCTTACTCAATGGATGACCACAGGATATCCTACAGTGTACGTCTTTTCTGTCACTTCATCTTCATGCCAACTCTCATGGCCATCCTTTTAATAAAACTTTCAGATCAAAATTTTGAGACTTATTTCCAGTGATGATACTTTTATTCGCTCCTGAGTGCACAATATATTTTTTTTCCTAATTTCATTACCAATGGATATATTCCGTTTTTATTCTTGTTATTTAAGTTCACTACATGTAATTTATTTTTTAAATTGTATTAATATCTTTGGATTTTCTTTTTACTTGTCTTTCACACAAAACAATTATTTAAAAGTAATTGGCTGAATATTACGAGTATATATTTTTTTTGTTATCATAAATTAGCACAGATAAAAATAAGACACCTAGAAGAACTGAAGTAAAAGTAAATAAGTGCTTCATATTATTAAGCGACTCGCTACTCTGGTATTTAATAAAGCTCAACTGCAGACTGAGGAGGCAGTAGAGAAACTGAGCTTTCATCTTAAACAGATTTATTCCTTTAGCTTTTAATTTGCATCCCCTTTATTTATAAATACCTTTTTAAAGGTATAAGTATTTAAGAGCTGTGCTAAATTTGTCAATATCCAGAAACAATTTAGGGATAATCATAAACAGACTTTTAATATCAGACTTAAATTGATGGAAAAACAACTGCTTGATGCATTCTAAGCAGTGAGAAAGATTAAACCTAAACAGAAAACCTTTTCTGAATTTTACATACCAAAACAAAGATATTTGTTTATTAGTTATATTTTCGCTTCATAGCTTAAATTACACAGTCTCATAATTACAACTAATATTTAGTTTTACTGACTATTAGCAACAACGTGCTCCAGGCGTAGTTTAATACGTTGCCTAATATTCATATATTAGAATCCGTGCCCTTGATTAGACGTAACTTTTTTTATGCACTTTTTGAACCTTCTGTTTGTCTATAGTTTCTCAGGACTCGGTCAGTTCTTCAGGTTCAAATTAAACTCTCATTGTCAACGTTTAAAACCTTTATTTAAAACCTTTTTCGTAGGCAGAAATATATATTTTGAAACAGATAAACTGAGTATTACATTACAAATTATTTTACAAAGAAAAATAGTATGTGGTTTTTAACAACAACTGTAGTCTGAATGAACACGTGACACTGAACTGAAATTTATACTTCTGCCTATGAAAAAGGTTTTAAATACAGACCGAAACTTTGGCAATGAGAGTTTAATTTGAACCTGAAGAACTGACCGAGTCCCGATAAACTATCGATACTTTTATCAATTTTTATATATAAATAAACAAATTAAATGAAACGATTCCACGAACTAAATAAACTATATTGACACAAAGAACACACAGAAAAGAAACAGAAACCCACTACTATATTTCGATGTCCTAGTCATCAGGAAGATAGTAGTGAGTTTCAGTTTCTTTTCTGTGTGTTCTTTGTGTCAATATAGTTTATATATATATTTAAGTTACAACAAGAAAACACAAAAAAGAGACTAATACTCACGATTATCGATTATTTTGGCTTTCTAGCCATCCTCAGGAGAGGATATTATTCATTTTTCTGATTCAAATATAGACGTTGTATATATCAAGATACATATATACAGACATACTTCTGTATAACATAATTTACAAAAGCAATATTCCCAAAGAAATAGCCTCACTAATATTACTTATTAACCTTCAGGCTCTGTTTATAAACTCATATTTTTTTTACTCAAAGCCCATTATACGCCGCATTTAAACTTAAAGCAATAGGTTTTATAATAATTTTTATAAAATATATACTACTTAAAGAATACGATTTGCCATAAAAATCAATAAAAAAAGTTGTAGTTAGTACAGCTTTTGCTAATGTGATAATTGAAGTTATTACTAGAAGATTTTACCTACTCTCACAATTTACGAACAACTACAAAATAAAAATTATGTACACTAATAATTTTTTCGTTATGTACTAAGCTACTTTTTGTAGCACTGTTATATAACTTTCGGATAGTTTTTATGCCTTGTCCGTATTGACGAACATATCATGACAGAGATGTCCATAATTACTGAAAATATATTAATTCTTTAAACAATTTCAATGTTTACATACAAATATTCATTTTATACAAAGAATAGAAAATATTTAACAATAAACTAGGTTTTATGCATATAAAAAGCTGCAGCAGTGAAATACATACATCAGGAAACCCAAATTTTGTTTACCCTTAATTAAGCTTCACTGTCAACTCATTTGATCATGAGTGTTTGTTAAGACTTTGTGGTATTATAACATATGCAATGGTATTGTAGTAAGTCATTTTTGTAAAGGTACAAAATATTACTGACTCATAAAAGTCAGAATAACCAAAATGATTATATTGATAAAACTTTGCCTGGAAGTACTTCAAATGAGCGGTTGTTCTCATTATTATCAGTACAATATCATTCGGTTTGATCTGTCATCAGGAGAAAAAAAAAGAAGGAAACCAATCGTACTTGAAATATGTTATACAATCAGGAGTTTTAAAAAAAATAAAATAGAATGCTATTGACTGTATTCACATGTCTATCTTAATATTAATCTTTTAAAATGTAAGCTTAATTCCAAAAGAATTATATACTCTAAGAAATTTGACCGTGTACATAATAGTGGGGTATTAAATTGTGTCAGTGTGAAAATTCTAAATTTTACAATATCAGGATATGAAACATATTCTGCAGCATATGAAAACTATTGGTATTCCGATCTGGGAAACTGCCAACAGATATGTGTATATCCTTTTCCGTTTTTTCTTTTTTGACAAAACATCAGAAAATCTGTCAGTTTTAAACGATTTATAGCAATTTCTAAATCCATTTTTACCGAAATACACTTCAAAGCTAACACTTGCACTTTTTGCAACATTAGGAAAGTTTTCTCAAATAAACATAAAATATTGAATGAATCACATGTTTAATTAATTTATTAGAACTAAAAACTGTAAAATATGTTTCTTTTAATAGCGTGAGTTTTACAGAAAAATCCAATAAAATAAAAATTTTAAAGACAGAGTGCGAAAAAGAGAGTGAAAGAAAATATAAGAGAAAAAAAGAGAATGAGGGAGTGAGGAGAAAGATAAAACAGAAACGTATATGAAAGAGAGATACACAGAGACAAACACAAAAAGGATGAACTGTATGTATATATATTAATAAATGTATCAACCGTGGAATAGAAACAAAATTCAAGTTTATCAGGACTCGGTTAGTTTTTCGGGTTCAATTTAAACTGTCACTCCCAAGTTTCGGGTTTTATTTAAAACCTTTTTCAAAGGCCTACAAAACAGAGGAAATATAAGAAATAATTCAATCAGTCAAAAATCAAACATACATAAAAAGCGCAATTAGTTACAAATATGAAATTTCTATTATAATTTTTCATTTGCAACTATATGTGATTTTTATGTATGTTTGATTTTTGAATGATTGGATTATTTCTTCAACATAGGCCTGTTTTGTATTAAACAAAAACCGAAACGTTGGCAATGAAAGTTTAATTGGAACCATAATAACTGACCGAGTCCTGATAAACTTTGTGAGGGCTGGCCAAAAAACTTTTAGCCTCACAGCATGGAGTATACCAAAATCATTTATGTACTGGAATTCTCTTTTAACCTGCTATAGTTTATTTGTTAGTAAAAATAGATGGAGAAAGAAAGAAAAGAAGATAGAAATAATGAAAGGAAGAAAAGAGTGTGATCATTGCGATTTGACAGTACGAATGCATAGAGTATCGGGATACAACTTGCCACATAGTTCCGCTTAAGTTTCTGTACTCGTCGTTTAAATGATCAACTTGACTACTTAATATAGAGTATTGAAGGGCAGAACTTTGTGAATTGTGATCTTGGTGAATATTGTGTATAAATAAAAAACTGCACTGGGGTTATCAAATAAAAAATATAATTTTATTAATGATTTCTAACCTAAAAGTTTGGTGATATTTACTATAATAGCACATTAGTTTTTGTTTGAGGCTTAGTTAATGATTATTTTTTTAAATTCATTTCAAAAAGAGTAAGCAAACCTCGTTGGGAGTAATGTTTGAGGTAATTTTGTTTGCTGTCCTTAATTCCCTAGATAAACCTCTACTCCTGCCAGTTTCACACCCCTGCTAAAAGTAAGTGCAACCTTTTCTTTATTTTCTTTTCTACATTACCTAATTATCTCTAGTATGGTCCGTGTGGGAATACCCCCTCTTACTCTTTAAACAGAAGGTTTTGTTCTCAGCATCTTCAACATTTGAAAAACTTCTTTAAAGCCTTGAGTTTGTGCAATACCTTTTTTCCCTGCTAAATTAGCTTTTCTGCTTTTTCACGATTAAGGTGCTTTTTTTTTTCAAAATAGGTTCTTAATTCGCATTCTTTCGACGTCATTAATATTATTATATGTCGCAAAGTAGTGATCAAGGATATAGAAGCGAATACTTTTAGTTCGTTGATTCAAGTTAGGTTTACTGTTGTAATCAAACCAGTTTAAATTAAAACATGAAACACTGGAGATAAAAAAATAAACGAAAAGCGAATATTAATAACATAATTTCGTTGTCAACAGTTATATAGATGTAACAGCATTTGAAAATTACAAGTGACGAAGCTTCACTCATTTATTATCTGACGACCGTTTAAACTATTGTCTACTCATATTTGGGGAGCCACCAAGGACAGGTGGTGTCACACCTATCCAAGTGTTAAGTACGCCCAATGTTGATTAACTTTTCTGATTTAACAAGTGTATTCACTATGGCTATGACAGTCAAAGGGAATAAAACTGTATAGTATGTGGAAAGAGAAATACGGTAAATTGTTATACTTTTAAAGTTAACACTTAAAACCGAACTCATAACATATAATATAACCTCAAAGTAACCTCTTTTTTAGGGCCAGGTTAGCTCAGTGGTCAACATACTCGCCTCTGTGGTGGTAGTCCGGGGTTCGATCCCCACCTGGACCTCGATTTATTCAGGCGAGAGGTGAATAAATCTGAGTATGTCGCTCCTCAGAGAGAGCGTTTAGCCCTCAGTTCCGATGTCAGCTACTCGTTAAAGATCCCTACTCAAAATGCACTTGAGTCAAGCAAAATTTAGAACTCCCAATGTAGAATCTGTAGAAACACTGATCAAACAAAAATCCGGTAAACGGCTGACGTTATCACCAGCTACGGGATCGGTTAAAATATTTTCAAAAAAAATCCTTAATCGATTAAATACCATTCATGTACATCTAAATATGTATAACAAGATTTCACAATAAACACGTGAAACAACGATCAACGTCCAAACCACAATAAGAAATGAGAAAAAGACTAAGATATTTCAACCGTAACAAGTGGTCTTTGATTTGACTCTACCGAAGACCTCTTGTTACGGTTGAAAGATCTTATTCTTTTCTCATTTATTATTGTGATTTCGACGTTACATCTAAATATATATAACATAATTAGAAATATTTATTTCCATATTCCCTTTCTTAAATGAATTGTATTATATATTTTCTAATATTTATATGGAAAATTTCTTTTCTTGGATTTAATTTATTCAATGAATACCTTATTTCAAGACATATATATACATGTAGTTTCTTAATAAATAAAACGTGTTAGTTGTAAGTTAACATCATATTGATCATCACTAGATTAACAAGCTTTTACAATCCTATAAATTTCCAGAACAAAATTTTAAGCGTTTCACATTGAGCAGAATAAACCTACAACAATTGTTTTTCCACCGATATCCACACGAGTACGAACCCAAAGGCAAACAAACTAATATTCAACCCGAGAGGGTAAAACGACTGGCAGTATTCCAAATTGTCGTCTGAACCTTGATTAAACTGCGTCCTATAGTTCTTTAATTAATTCAATGTACAATGTTTCAATGTAGATTGAAGACGAAATAATTAGAGAGGTATATGCATGAAATGTATATATATTTCATTTCTTTATTAGTAACTAAAATCTTGATCATTAAACCTTGTAGAAAATATAAATATTGACTAATCGCACATATTCAGCGTATTTATTAACTATATTGTAAAAAATAATTCTGGTAATATCGTTAATATGTGTTAATATCGAGGAATGCTCTTTCCCTTATATATTATCTGTAAACTATATATGAAATCTTTAAATAATTGAAAATCAGAGTATAACGATAAAAAAAAAAGTTCAAAATTAAATTTAAAGGGATATGAAAAATGGACAAGTATCAAATAAGGCACTGGAAGTTTCAAATTTTTGGAATAGCTGCTATCAGGAGGAAAAAGTGTGGGAAGAGAGACCACGACAGTGCAGCCTCATTCGCACCTAATAAAAAAAAATTTCAATAGTATATTTATTAAAAAGGGTTCATAAAAAATGTAAAACTGGATACAATAAAAAAAATACATCTCCTTAAAACTTTAATAATGAAGTAATAATAATATATAACTATAAAATATTAGAATATATTATGGTTATATTGCTACATAAAAATATTGTTATACGTTTTCTATTTTAATTTAATAAAACATCAATTTCTGAAAAGCGGTGGGAATGATTTGATTTAGTATTTATTTAACGTCTGGTAAAATCTATGAGTTTCTTAATCGTATACGAAGGAATGATATATTTATATTGATCATAAAATACAAGTAATACATTTTGATATCGACTTATACCTTTGAATTTCGTTGTTTTTGAACGTATGTTTGCATAATATATAGCCCCACAATCAATCACGATTTTTTTATAATCAACATTATGGGATAATTTTAAAATTAAATGTTATGTTATATTAGTAGTAATTAGTTGGTAGTTAGTGACTTTACCATACATACTCGTTTATTTTGGAACTCATACAGTTATTTTGGCAACCTTGTCTCTAGCAAACCTAACAAAAAACTGCGAAGACATTTAAAAGAATGTAATAAAAGGTAAGTCCATTTGTTTATCCAAAAATAATAATAAGGAGGGTAAAAACCTCCAAAACCATCATAGCCTATTCCAACGTAGCGCAATCAGTTATTATGTGGTATTTACTCAATTTAGGGTCGTACTCTCTTTCTTATTTATATATATAAAAGAAAATATATATATATATCAATGATCAAACAACAATAAGAAAAACAATACTAAGATCTTTCAACCGTAACAAGCGATCGTCGTCCGAGTCAAAAACCCAACTTCAGTCAAACCCATTTTCTTATTGTGGTTTCATCATTGATTGTTATTTCACGTGTTTATGTGAAATCTTTATATATATATATTTATTTGTATAAGTTGGCAGCAGATCTTCATCCAAGCATACAGTGTTGAAAAGCAGAGCAGATTCTGCATTCACGACTTTTTTAAGTTGATAAAGATAAAGATCTTTGACAATAAAGTGAAATTAACAAAGACGGAGTGACGGCTGGTTAACCTCCCGTACGCTAGGATCGCCACATACTATTACCTCTTAGTATTCTTACCTCTATATCACCTTTTATATTGTTATCCCTTATGTATGCATTTCTAGTTGTATCCCGTTATTTTATTACTTTGAGTTTTTATCTTATTTATCTGTCTTAATATTTTATTCTGCCCTGTTGATGAGCAACGAGGTCAAAAGCTTGTGTTCAAAATTTTAAAAAATAGTGAATAAAATTTTAGTAGTTATTTGACTATGTTTTTTGTCTGAAAATCTCGCTGGGAAAATCTGCAATTTGCATTCCCTCTGCAACATAGAAGTGTAATTAGGAAAAAAGAATAGCTACTTAAAAAAGTCATAAATGCAGAATCTGCTCTGCTTTTCAACAATATATGTATACTCGTATATATCATTGATTGTTATTCACGAGTTTATGTGAAATCTTTATATATATATATATATAATAAACTAGAATTTTCAAAAGAACACACAGAAAAGAAATCACTGAACTCACTACTATACTTCGATGTCCTAGACGTCAGGAATAGATGTGAATCGGTCCAAAGGCTGATAACGACTGGCTTGGCGTTCAAACCGAAGCACTCAAAAGTGTAACCAACTTTTGGAGGAAAGGGAGACATAAAGAAATAATAGCCTAATAAAAATTAAATGAATGAAAACATTTAACTAAAATAAAATTTAAAGCTAATAACTTATAGAAAAAAAAAAAAATAAAATAAAGGACCAATCAGTGATTGAGGTTAAGGCCAGGAGCAGATCTACCGCCCAGAAGACTAATAAGTGCTTCTTCTGAAGCTCTCAGAGTAACTTTCGAATTGGTCTGATCAATCTGCCTCAGGACCTGTACACGGAAACAGTAACTAAAACTGAGTCCGTGAGAACTGGCATGATTAGCAACGGGAAGGTCACTGCGTTTGCCAACGGACGACCTGTGATTATTCATACGCAAGGCTTACCTTGGTGGAAGCTAAACCCACATAAAATGAATCACACTGGGTGCAATCCAAACGGTAAACGCAGTTACCAGAGGTACAAGACGTCTTGTGAGCGATAGGGTATATATATACATATACATATAGAAAAATCATATAAAAAAAAAATCAAAAAGATTTCAGGACACCTTAAGGTCTGTAAATCTACCAAAAATGTCAAAATGAATTTATTTCAGAATTACAACATACATCATGTAGTAAAAGTTGATTAAAAATGGAGAGAAATAATAAAATTGTAGACAAATAAAATGCTTTGAATATCATTTTAGGTGCCACAAATTATTTATTTCAATAAAGAATTTAAATAGAAATGAAAATGGAGCCACCGCAACTAAAGACAGTAATGAGAGTATTAGGCAAGGCAGTTAAAAACAGATATCATTCACGAAAAAATAAACTCTTTCAGATTTTAAAACTGGAGTCGAGCCAATTTTCTTTTATATATATAAAAAAAAAAATGTTATCTTATTTGTTCCTATATTTGAAATGAAGAAAGGAGAGTACCTCTATAATAGAAAACCTCGTCTTTTAATGAAAAAAGTGATCTTCATACAGCAAACCAAACCAGAGATTAATTTATTTTCTTGCAAAAAAGTCGAAATTATTATTTTATCAACATCAAGACCGAAAAAAAAGTATCAGTTTTGAAGAAAATACTTCTATCAAGTAGTATTAAAATACACGGGAAATTTCTTTATTAAAGATGTAGGAATTTTACCTTCACATAGACAATATACTGAACTATCCGTGACATATATGTTGGTCTATAAAAATATATAGATAATTTTAAATAGTTTTATATAGATCATTAATTACAGTTATGTATTAGATAATTAACATCGTTTTTTTTAAATATAGATAATTTTCTAATACCTTTCAATGTCAGAGGAATTTATATATTGATACTCTAAACTTTTAGAGGTTTCAAAAATGTAAATGTAAATACAAATACTTTAAAAAATAATTTTTTTTATTTTATTTTATACTTTTATACTGTATATACTTTTTTTTGTCAAAACTATATACAGATTGATAGTCGTGTACCAAACAAGCTGTTTGCAAGGCAAATAAGTTTACATCTTTACTCTAACGTTAAATGTTAGTTCTACAACCAATTTGACGTACAAAAAACCTACTCACGGTCAACAAAAATTAATATGGAAAATATCATCTAGATTTAAAGATGTTTAGGAATCCTTAGAAAACTGACCGACAGATAGAGAATAGATATATATATACACGGTAGTAATAGAAGTTATAGGTTTAATGGAAAAGAAGTTAAATGATTCTATCATTATCTAATATTCTAGAATCAAAAACTGTCAAAATTAAAGTAAAAAATTATGAGGTGGCTAATCTTCAACTTGGCTATAAATAATATATCAAGCTACTGGCAACAAATTAAGTTTTGGTTTTATGGTATATTGTGGCCAACGTGTAAACGTAATATTAACATTCATGAAAAGAATTATGAAAGTTGTAGATAATCAAATTAATGATTTCATCTGCTTTATTGTGAATACACCAGGTTATCATTTATAGCAAACTTGAATTCATTGATGTAGCACAATCTGTTATGGTAATATTATTATACTGATTAATGTAGTTTCATCGCACTCGTGAGCACAACCACCAAATCAGTCCTTTCTTTTTTCGTTTCAAATAAACAATAAATATTTCGATCTCTTATGAAAATCATAACTAGCCTTGAACAAGTCCATCTGACTCTTATTGGTTTTACACATTTTTTAAAAAATCCTTAACAAGTTGAAAGTGATTAGCCTGCATGGACCTAAAATGAAGAAGTAGACCTAAATTCTTTTTATTGAGGTAAGAATGAGGACCATTTTTTCTGGATTTATAGCCAGACCTTCCTCCTTTAACCATCTTTCAAAAATGTTTTGAGAGAACATGCTGCATAAGCTCAAAGGGAAAACCATAAACCATTTTTCATCTTATAATGACAAAAGTCATGTTCCAGGATTATTGTTTGACAAATAATCATAACCAGGATTATTTCCAGCATGCAGTAGGTCTTCCACAATTAATCACCCAGTTCAGTCGTTATACTTAGTAGTCATAATTTCACTAGTTGTAGGTCCTAAATAGTCTTGCAGTATATAATTTTCATCTTTACATTGTTTCTGAATTAATACATCTGTATAATGATGTATAGTGATGACCCATATAAATATTGGGTCAAGAAAACAAATCATGATGTATGATATATATATATATATATATATGAGTACCGCCCTGTCTTCCTACGGGACTCTTCGCACCTCCTGATGACGACGATGGTCGAAATATCGATGTGAGTTATGTCTGTGTCTTTCTGTGTGTTTCCTTCGTTTTGAATTTATTTTATATATATACGAGATATTAAATATTTATATATAATATTATTATAATATATAAAATTAACAATGTAATGATGATTCAATGGATTCAAATGTGTTACCAGAACACCGTTCTAAATCCTATCAGTAGGCCAAGAGTGACTTCTTTGAGACCTAAGGGCCTTTTCTGGTTAATTAAAGTGTTTGGAGCTTCTTATCTTAATTTATTAAAGATGCTTATTTACTAAAACGATCCCATGTTGATATATGAACTCAAAGTTCAGTGTCAAATTTGTAATGTAATACTTAGTTTTTCTGTTTCAAAATTTATACTTCTACCTATGAAAAAGGTTTTAAATAAAAACCGAAACGTTGGGAATGAGAGTTTAATTTGAACCTGAAGAACTAACCGAGTCCCGATAAATTTCAGTGTTGTATATATATACCATGATAAACGAAAAACGGTCCGGCAGGACAGGTAACAATTAAAATAAGCAGTTACACATAAACTGAAACACAACAAAGACTCACTTTTCAATATTTCGACCGTAATGGCGGTCGAAATATTGAAAAGTGAGTCTTTGTTGTGTTTCGGTTTATGTGTAACTGCTTATTTTAATTGGTATATATATATATTATGTAATTTTTTGAGCGTTGAGATCCAATGGTTTTAAAATAGTCCTTTGCCAATGTTTCGACATATATTTATGTCATCTTCAGGGCTACAACATGATTGTTTTACAATTAGCACTACTATTACTACTATTGGGTTATTTATTACATTTTAATATGTACAGTAACAGACAGGACTTTATTGATAAATCAGTTATGTCGACTATGGATTTTTTTTATATACTCGTATATTGACATAAGGATATTGTTATAATTATTCTATTGCTTTTACAATCATTTCATAAGAATAGAGTTCACTATTTGATTACCTTGGAAATCTGTTTGTGTTGCAGCATACCTTAATATGATGGATATACATATACCGATATATGTCGAAACGTCCGCAAAAGGACTAGTTTAAAATCATTGGACCTCAACCTCAAATTAAATTACATATATATAAATATTGGTCAAGAAAACAATCATGATGTATTATATAATATATATTATATATATTATATATTATTATATATATTGACATAAGATATTATAATTATATTGTCAATAGAAATGGGAAAAACAAGACTGTGTGGTTTGATCATTGATTGTTGTTTCACGTGTTTATGTGAAACAACAATCAATGATCAAACAACACAAGTCTTATATATATATATAAGATAACCACCACATTGATATATATATATGTAAATAAAATATATATATTATTATATATATACAATTAAAAGAAACGGTCCAGCGGACTTTTTTAAATAAAATAAATTCAAAACGAAGGAAACACACAGAAAGACACAGACATTACTCACATCGATATTTCGACCATCGTCGTCATCAGGAGGTGTGAAGAGCGAAGAGTCCCGCAGGAAGGCAGGGCGGCGACACGGCAGGGCAGAGTCGCCGCCCTGCCTTCCTGCGGGACTCTTCGCTCTTCACACCTCCTGATACGACGATGGTCGAAATATCGATGTGAGTAATGTCTGTGTCTTTCTGTGTGTTTCCTTCGTTTTGAATTTATTATATATATATATATATATATATAATTAACAATGTAACAATATTTTTCAAAAACTTGCTTCTTGATAAGTTTCTCCGTCTTTCTGAATAACGATTTTGTTATTGCATCTAAGCCTAAACAAGATAACATACTTCCTACAGTGAACATGTTTCAACTCTTTCCTAGAGCCATCTCGGGACGAGAATGATTCTCAAATGTCTTTCCATTTATATAGGCAAAGTAGAGTCAATTCAGAGGATTAAGGTTGTTTATTCAAAGTAGGAAGGGTTGAGTGACCTAAGTGGTGGCTGTTACTACCAGGCAACATTTTTTTTTGTCAAATGTAAAGTTTTCTCTGTAGGCCACTCCAATTTTTTTTTATTAGTAACTTTTTCCATACAGCTTTGATTATATAATTACTCATGCCAGAATTACTTTTTTCATTAAAATAATACTTCATTTTGGAGAAGTCTACACTCCTCAATAACGGTAGGATGAATTACCCTGCCTTTCTTTACTATATTGACTATGGCGTATTACTTATAGTAATTAATTTACATTTTGTAATTTAATAATTTAGATTAACATATACTATTATAACATTGGCGTAAATATAACGAATTTTGATTTTCTAGAGGTGGGATGAAACTACTCGTACAAATTTTACAAAGTAAATAACGAAATATTCCCTTCCTCTTGAAAATATATTTACTTACAGCAATTTCAGTTCAATAGGTCACTCCAAATTTTTTTGTGTATTTTTCCTGTGTAAATCTTATTGATTTACAGGATTACTATTTCTTTTTATTATTGAAGTAAAAGGCGGTCCTTGTTTTGTTCACTGACTTCATTGTGTAATATTTTCTAACATATAAATGAATTTTTAGCTTCAATTGTTTTTTTTTCAATAGTTTCAAATCATTATTTCATACTGTTTATAAAAAAGTCTTAATGCATTTTAATTAAAAAATGTTAACTAAAATTGTAATTCTAGTTAAAAAAATTCAATATTATTTCAATTTTTAATTTTAATTAAAAGCCATTTTCATTTAATGCTATTAATAAATTAAATTCTATAAGTTGTTAAGTTTGACAGGTTGATTTTTCTTTTAGGAACTAATTTAGAGATGATATCGAAGATGACAAGTAAGAAGTGAGAGCATTAAAGTTTTATAATCATTTGATTTAATTATAATGCTAAAGCGTCATATAGACAATGTTGACATTTGCGGATTAGTTAAGAAGCCTTAAAACCATCTTTACTTTCCAACTGCTCTTTTACCTAACAATAACTAAAGTCAAGGAAACCAGTCCCATTTATTTTTTACAAAAACATTTTTACCATCTATCATGAAAGATTGACGTAATATTATTATTCCTTATTATCAAGGATGTTGTTAGTAAAGACTAAATAATTACAAAATATCGAAGCTCTGTAAAGCTTTACTAATTCTACCGGTTCGGATCTTCTCCATCAGCCAGAGTAAAACTGTTATAAATTACCGGAGTGGCTCATGCTTTACCCCGCTGATGAGCCACATTTTTTCTTTCGACTCAAAATATCCTCTACCATCCTGGAGTTCTACTCACTACGTTCAAGCCTCGGGTTTGCTAAAGTATTAATAACCGTGTGAACCAGAGATGGATAAGGGAGAACACACATTTCATCTCCGAGATAAGCAAATATTGATCCGTATACTTTTGAAATAATGTAAAAAACATATATCAATGTGAAAACCCATAGTAGAAATATTAGATTTATCAATCACTACCTTTCTATTACCATCATTTATACATTTAAAATGTAAATTATAACAAAATTGTAGTAGTAATAATGCTAATTGTAGAAAAAATACTGTAGCCCTGAAGAATACATAAATACAAGTCGAAATGTCGGCGAGAGAAGTGGTTTCAATCATAAGATGTAGACAATTTTTTTACGTTTTTTATAACTTTTTTCCATTTGTTTATTACTACTTATTTATTTCCATCTGCAACCTTTAACTTGGTAGTAGGTGTGGTATCGCTGAATGTATTACGGTTTTGTTGTTGGACTTGAGTATACATACTCTTCGCCTCCTCATGACGACAATCGTCGAAATATAGAAGTCAGTTATGTCGGTGTCTATCACTGCGTTTCTTTTGTTGTAATTTACATATATATTATAATATATGTAAAGATATATATATTTGTGTGTGTGTGATGAACGAAATAGATCCAGAAGGATTAAATATACTTAAAATAAACTGTGACACATAGAAAGAAACTTAACAAAGGGTTCTCTTTCAATATTTTAACCGACATGGCGGTCGTCCTCATCAGGGATGGGTCCTATTTCGAGGGATCTAAACTTGGTGGTGACAAAAGGGCAACACGTTAAATACGTCGGCCTGATTTGATCTATTGATGTCATGCCTGGAGAGCCAAGGTGCACAGCGATTAAAACAGGTCGTCCTCATGAGAAAAAATGAATTAAGGGAGAGATAACAATCAACTGAAAAACTCTTTGGTTTGAGGGCTAAAGCAATGCTGCCTCAAAGAAGAAAATAAAAAAAAGAACCTAAGAGTCGAAATTGAAAGAAGAATCAAGGGAAAGAAAGCAGTAAATATTAAAAATATATATAAAGAAATTAAAAATATTGAACTAAAAAAACTGCATGATAAAATAAAATAATATATTATCGAAGAAAGCATATAGTATTAAAAATATATACAAACATTATAAATATGGAATTAGATAAGACTGTGAAATGATAAAATAAAATAATAAACCGTTAAATTTATATTTTGATATATATCAATATCCATATGACTAGTATTTATCCATATTTCTCTTTTTATTAACATACCAATTGCATTTTTGTTTTTATGAAGTTGATAAACATTTTTTAGTACTACATATTGTTTATACTTTTCGTACAGTGCTATTTTAAAAGCCACATTTATAGTTTCAGAAACATTATCACCTCATTTTCTAAAAGAGTAAAAGGGACATTATAATATTAACTACCAACTTCTGTAGTCATCATTTAGTTTGTCACCCTTGGATTACAGTGGTAAGAGGGTGAAGGGAATATAAAATAAGAGTTCAATTTATTCCGAGTATTATGCCAAGAGTTTATGTGGGTGGATAGAGAGAGTTGAGCTAGTAGTTTTCTATTTCGCGAGGGCTCAGAACTGTGAGTAGTAAAGAAGCCATCATTGTGATACTCTGGGGGGGTTCAAAGTCATTAAAGGTTTTCAATTTTCAACCCCCTTTCTTTACGTAACATTCACTGACTCGTGTTGTTAATTATAATAGAAATCAATTATTTTTATTGTAAGTTAGTCAATACAGAACTTTTATAAAGATCTAAAGTCAAAACAGAACAAATTAAAAACATAAGAACCTGGTCCTGTATTTCTCCGATATATTACACTAGATTAATAAATGACAATTTGCCACTGTTAGTCAAAACAAATTATGGTTCTTACGTATTAGACGGCCAGTGGTGTCTAATTCAGAAAACTCTTCCACTTGAATATCCTTTACCTTATAGTGAGTTAATATTCTATCATCTAAGCTTTTGTTCATATGCCTGCATCCATTAATACTTAGTGATAAAGGACAAGTTTTTAGAGAAATGAAAATCCTAATAAACAATAATATTAAACAATGATAAAAATGCACGAAATAGGCAACTATAAAATATTACACTTAAAATGGATAAAATAACACTTCATTATAATTAGTAGTTAAAAAAATACCAACAAAACTCAACAATAACTACGCATAAACCAAACAGAAATGGTCCTACCTTTGTGACCACAGTCGCATCAGTACATAAGTGGATAGATTCCCAATGAGGAAGGTTATTCAAGTGGAAGGGTTTTCTATATTAGGTGGCCTCCGGCCGTCTAATACCTAAGAACACATATTAATTACTTTTTCATTGTAAGCTATTTATAGTTTTATGGAAAACTTCGAGCAGAAACAAAAGGGAATTACATTAAAAATAAATAAGCACGGTATAATAATGACACTGCTTCTAATATTTATAATTTGACAAGTTACACCAGATGGCGAAAGAAAACTTTTGACATTCGGGAGGAAGTGATAATTTCCCTTTACTCACTCAAACTTGCTCATTCTCTTATGCTCTCTCAATCTCTCTCTCTCTCTATTTCACTCTGTCCTTCATAAGTCATTTGACTGCTTGCATAGTTATATATTAAAACTGGAAAAAACGCGAATGGAACTAAAAGAATTTCACACACTTTAAATATTTCAACAAATAATTATGATATTAAATGTTATAAAAATATTTATATGTTACTCTAAGTTCAAAACCACAGCTCTAGCCAAAGTAGTTACCAATAAACTGTCAAATAGGGAACTGTATGTTCCAAAATTCTAAATACATTGAATTAATTGATTTTTCAGTGAGTTGTTTTAATAGGGTTTTCCTAATTGAGGTTTATATAGGATCTAATTACTCAAGCATGAATAGTTACTCATATACAGGTACACGAGTAGATTATCCACCGAAACTTGAAGTGCTCACAAATAACTGGAAAAAGTAGAACCTCACAGAACCTGTAAGGTGCCTACAACAATTAGTCATTAGTTATTAATGGCTGTTATTACTTAAAGAGTTAATATGATAATGAAGAATAATACATTTTTTAAACCATTAAACCAAATGCAAACTTACTATTTTATTACGTTTTCCACAACATATAGATTGTTATCTAGGAAAGTGTAATTATTATAATCAATAACTGATTACAGTGAAAATGTAATTAATTTAAATGTAACACCTTTAACAAGTTTTAATAACAGACATACATTTTCTAAGAAGTTTATTGTTTTTGGGTGATATTAAAGAATAGGAGAATATTTACCAATATGAATGATAAACTGCAACTAAATTTGAACAATGTCTCCAGCAATTCAAGAAACTTGTAGTTGGTTCTTTTGAATTTTTAAGAAACTTACAATATTGGAAGAGTAATATTACTTTACGTGTAACAGCATTCATGTTTCATCTCCTGTAAGATGTTAGATTTTTCTGAACGATTGCAACAAAGACATTAGATTGATTGCCTATGAATTAGATAGTACATTAGCCCTGAGTTTGATAATACAAATACACATGTAAAATAAAACCAACAACTCATGGTAGCCAGGTTAAAATAATACCATATATGTTTAGATTGGCAGCCAATCATCTTGAATACATACCTGGTTGAAATATACAGCAGCTTCTGCACTCACGACTTTATGGTTAATTTGTTAAGTCTCTTGACTATCTGACGTTGTTACGCAAGTAATTCCGAAATTAGTTGTCCAAGGGACATTTAGTAAAGGATGAAAGATCACTAACTTTACCACTATACGTATTACTAAAGTTTATATAACTATATTTAAAGTTATTCTTAATTATTAATACACAAGTTTAAAGATCTCATAGATCATCTTCAGGTTTACAATAAACAGCACATATGCAAATAAAACTAATTTACGAATTAATAAAGGGAATTAAATAAGATAAACAATGCTATAAAACAATTTGGTGTTAGGATAAGATAAGACAATGGTCGATGGTATCGCACTCCAACGTTGATACTTCGAACTAATTATATCATTATAGACGAGGAATATTCAATTAATAAATTATACGTATAAACCAATTGAATTGATAATAGCAATAAAATTGATTATTGAATAATTGATAATAAAACTAAATAACAATAAAAATAACACAAAGTAAAAAATCTCATTGGAACTCAGTTCTCCAAATAACTCTTATCAGTTTGTAAGAGGTTTCAAAAGTACGGCACCTGGGTACGATGTTCATGTACGCCTAAATATTCGTAGGGCATTAAACATCTTACCGACCTGCTGTTATTATTTTATTATGAATTTATTTGATCTACTCCTTTTTCAGCTACTCGTAGTACTTTAATCATTTCCATTGTGGCGAATTAACACCGGTCTACATTTTACGAAACTCTTGAGTGGAATGTCGTCTACACGCCGTACAAATCCTGTCAATGAAAATTAACAGGGTCGTTATATGAAACGTCAATCATACAGTATTGTTTTCATTAGTGTTTCTTTTAAAATTTACATAATAAACAACAACAAAACAAAAATAGAAGAAACAAACAAAAACTGTTCTCAATATTTATAGATTAATCATCAGGAGAATATATATATATATATTTTGTGAAAGACAAACTAGTACTGAAGTCATGAATATCTCTTCCAGATAACGACGTATGTCAACATATAAAACACCTTTTCTATTCTGCTTTTTTGTGTCTGGTTGTTGTTTGTACCGCCTCGTTATAAATGAATATTTCATTCTAAATTGGTCAAGAAGGTAAAGCTATGAATCTTGTTTCTTTGTTTCTGAGTATTTACTCTGTACGATGTTAGGTACTTGCTAATGATCTCTATTCTAGATAAAATATGACACTTGAGTTAGACCAAATTTAGGATTCCGAATGTAGAATCATCTTCATTGCAAAGTATCACAAAAGAACAATGTTTGGCCTATGTGAACTCCCTTCTAAGACAACACTAGATAGATAAAAAAGATGAACTGTTTTCATATGTGATTTTACTAATAAAATTTTTACTAGTGCATTATATGCTCTTTGTTTACTACCCCATCAAAATTTGTGTAAACAGTTCGCGTTTGGCATTTCTATTGCTAGAAGTTTACTAAATTGATTTGATGGATGCTATATTTTAAACAATAATCACATATGTGCTAAATAGATTAAACATTCGACTGAAGAGCTTTATACTTTTTAAACATGAATTATTTTATTAATCACAGTAATGCATTTATTAATATATAAAAGATAAATAAAGTTGCAATAACTTAGCCGGTCATTAAGTTTAATTATACTTATAAATCATGCCACAGTATACTGCACGTGTTAATGTTGTCCTAGAGTACAATTAGTATTGTCATAATCATTAATCAGCCTGTGACTACTATACCATGAAACAGAATCAATTTATATGAATTAAGCATAAATTATCACTTGGTGTCTACATATCAACCAATAACAAATAGTAAAACATATTGTTATAACGCCGTTAGTAAAATTAGTCAGAAAATAGACTTACATAAACTACACTACACATTTGAATAAATATTAGTACCTATACTAATACTTACAATAGCAATTTTATTACGTTAAATAAGAAAATAGAAGCGGTTGAATTAATGTAAAAGTAAACGTCGATTCAAGTAAAGTAAATGTTTACGTAATTCTGGTAAAAAATGGAAAGAAGCTAAAAAAAATAGTATGTAATACATTAAGTTTATATATCTAAGAAATTAAAACAACTTTTAAGAAAAATTAAAATAGTTTGCATTTCTTGTTATTGCTAATTGTAGACGAAACAATTCAAAAGTGAATGCTTTTTAAGAAAACTTACAAACAACTCAAAAAGGAAAAAGAATATTGGCAATAAAACAGAACAATAATAAAGTTCACCTTTGGTAATCGAAATACTCGTAGAAGCGTCTTCCTGAAGGCTTATACTTCTTTATCACGGAGGAGGTGAATAAACCTGAGTACGTCGTCTCTCAGAGAGGTCGTTAAGCCATTCATCCCTAGCCTGTACGATGTCAGGTACTCGTTAAAGATCACTACACAAAATGTGTTTAAGTTAGGTAAAATTTAGAACTTGCAATGTAGAATCTGTAGGATCACTGATCAGCTGGTGAACAGTTGACGTTATCACCCGCTAGGGGGATTGGTTTACACAATAAAAAAAAAGACCTTTCGAATTATCTGGTTGACATAGAACTGAGGAAAAAGTACAAATGAAACAAAAAAAATAGAAACGAGATATGATAGGAAGGGGAATAACTCCTTCAAAGAAGTGGAAACTATGGCACCCTTAGACAAGAGTCACCGATAAGATAACTGTGCGCTGTCTTATCATAAGCAACTGACCTAACTTAATCACACCAGGGTTGACGTTAACAACGTAAAGAAAATATTCTTAATTAAACTCAAACTTTATAATATTACTCTCATTAATTGACTTTTAGTAAAATATTTCTTTAGGGTGACCCCAAACTAGTATATGTTTTAAATTAATTGTTAAGTATCCGTATATTATTAGAAGGAAAGATTCATACAATGCTTCTTTCTAACTAGTTGAATTGTTATTTGGATCAGGGAACATGTCATAGAAGTTGTAGCCAGTTTATTAAGGCGACTATTAAAGGCAATATTATTGAGTCTGCGTTTAATAACCATATTTTATTATCAGCCTGATATGTTCATGTAAAATGCTATAACAGCAGTCTGAATACGTTCTCTTGTAAAAGTATAACAATCCTGTATTTTTTAATGTGTTCTTTCCTTCATCTATTCTTTACCTATTTTGTTCTATATCTTCTTTTTGTCTCCTCATTTTTTTTTTTAGTTTTTGACAAGTAGTAATAAATTATAAACTAAGTAAACAAATTAGCTCAGGAAATCTTAGTCTTCTTAGTGTGTCTATTGAATTTCTGGGATTTCTTTAGTTATATAATGGATAGAGAGGCTAATGCCTGCCTTCTCATATATAAAGCTTACATCAATACATCAAATGAATATAATTTGTCAGAATTTGTGACTTCCAGAGTGATACTCTTTCAAAAAAAGTTGAGAGATAACTTTGATTACTGCACATCCACATAACTCTCTCAGACATCATCCTAAACATGTCCTTGCAATAGAGTCCTCGAAACAAATTAAAACTGTTTACATCTAAATATAGACATTTATTCGTGATATTATACTTTGTTTAAATTATGATGAACAACTTTTCGTTGTTTTGTAATTCTCCCCTTCGATTAGTGTGACACATGAACTTAATAATTTCGTGGACTTGAGAAGAGTAAATTAGAAAATTATTATTGCATGACATACCGATACGGATGCTAAATTAGTAGTACCAGTTTGTTTACATAAATGAAAATTGGCAGCATATACATCATACATATGGTATTCAAATACCTCTATTTTTTATTGTCTTCTTCCCTTTAAAACCATTAAAGAAAATTTCTAAAGTGAAATACAAAAAAAAACTGAACAAAAAAAAATTTGAAATACAAAAAAAAATTTCAGTTAAATTTTCTTGTTTTACATTTTAATGAGTCCCCCAACCACCAATTAAGAAAAACTCTTTGTACTCTTAAAAAAATATATCTATTTATAATTTGCAGTGCTTCTAAGAATTCCTTTTTAAAAGTCCTCCTGTTTTGCAGCCATTAACAAATTGGATATTTTCTGTTTTATCTTATTAGTTTTTGTAAAATTTCGTTTCATTCATATTTCTAATTAATGAACTGACAAAATAATCAGGTTTTACTTCATACTTAAGGACTTTAGGAGTGCCACCCAAATAATGTTTGAAAGAAATCTAGAATACTTGAATGGTTTCTACTTAGATATTGATATTATTTTTTTCAATGCATATTGTTAATACCACTGAGGTTAGTATGATTTATATTCGAAATAAATAGGTAAAACCGTCATACCTCGTAAGATGATCATGGAGTTGGAGCGCTTTCGGACGTTGTCCATCTTCGATCGCAACATGTTGCGTTTGTTGCGATCGAAGATGGACAACATCCGAAATTTCTAATATAAATTCTTTTTTTCATTCTGGTAATTATAATCGACACTGCCTAATATGTACAGGGACATGTTTTCACCATACTATTCTCCTCTGTTTCTGGATATTATGACTCATTATCACCAATTTCATCTGTATCAATAAGAAAAATTCAACATTTTAGCATGTCCGCAATAAAATACAAATTACGAACATTTTGAGGGAATAAACTGAGTGTTATTCTTAACAGACATTACGGATGGATCCTCTCAACTGTACCTACACGTACAATGTATATTCAAACATATTTAAAATGAATAAAGGATCACTACAATTCTTGAAACTCATGTAATTAATATGAATATATAATGTCATTTAAATTATACTTGTAGATTATGGGATTGGTTATAGATTTTAGGGAACCTAACTAATTGTACTAAATTATTTTATAATGTGAATAGTTGTAGTAACAATATCATTTCAAAATATTAATTTTGTTACTTCAAATACAAAACAATGGCCTCTGATTTTTTTAAACAAGAACCAACTTAGTCTTCTACAAGTTTTTCAACAAGTGCTCATTACCTTTATCTGGGATTATCAGAAAAATGGAAAACGACTACTCGAGTATCCCTGTGTGGAGGTAGTAATGAAGTGAATACGCGCCTCTAATAGCCTGTAGCCCTCAACTCCGACATTTGGCTTTCGCGAGGTTACCCTGCTCCTGCTATATGCTGAAAACGAAAGAGGAGGAGAAGGTGACCAGGGACTGGGTCTGACCACCTTCGTTTCACATCCTTCCAACTTCCGAAATCTCCCCTTTTATCCCAGCCTCAAACTAAGGTGTTATGCGATCTGTGCCGAAGGATAGATGATACAGGGGTTAATATATTATGAACGGAGCCTCAAGGGTACTAGGTGACACCCTTGAGTAATCAGCCTTATTCTAGTATGCGGTGCTCTGCCAGGGTGGAAAAAATACCACCAATAGAGAGCTTCAGAGATTTTCCCTTGTATGATACTGAGGAGAAGGAAGTCTGAAGACTATCCTCCTGAAGCGCAGAGGATCCAAAAGCGCTATCTAGTAGGAGCCAACCTCCCACAAGTGCACCTAAGGATCCGAAAAAGGAGAAAAGAAGTCACATTAACCAGAAACATAGGTACCCTAAATGGGCATTATCAATAATGGTTTGTGCAGATTTTCCAAAGAAGAGAATGAAACATTGTTGCACTTGCTGGCTGACTGTAAGGCAACTTTGCTGCACAGAGGTAGGTGCATAGGGACACTCAACAAAACCATAGAAAAATTTTTACCGCTGGACCTAGCAAAAAGACCTTCTTGGAGGCGTTGAAGGAAACTGCTGGGGTACTTTAGTACATAGGAGGGTGGGGGTTCAATTGTTTTTAAGCCGCAATGCTATAACCACTCTCAAATAATAATTATAAATCCCAGAGTCGGTAACGTTTTCAAGTGACATTGTACGTGATATATTCCATGGATAATTCATTCGACTATGAAAATAATTTAAAATTCGTAAGAAAATAAAGCAAAATATCTTAATTTAATTATTTTATTAAATTTTCATGGTAGGGTGTTATCAAAATATTTATGTTTGACCGAAAATATGGATCGAATTAAGAAACATTATTCTGAATAGGGAACCGAATTAATAGTAGCAAATTGATTTGACTTGTAGTGATAGGATAAGGCAGTGGGGGCGAAGAGATGTCGATTAAGGTTGAAAAGCCGTACTGAGTTGTGTCAACTGGACGATTTGCTTAATCCATCATCTGCTGTTTGAAAGACTGAAGGCTGGCAAACACGAATCACTCTTATCATAGCGGCTTAAGTTTCTTTGTCCCTTATAACTTGATACATGATCCGATACTAATTTTAGTCAATCCAACAATTTTATATGAATGATCAGTCATGTCTAATCATTATCAAATTCAATTCTAGCGCACGAAAAACTCCAATTTATATGGAGCAGGGGGTCTCAAACTGTAATTCACCCTAGGGCCGAATGAGGACTTTTACAGATACCCGAGAGCCGCATTATGACAATGATAAAAAGTAGTTCTAAATGTAAAATATAATAATTCAATCGAATGAAAACAGTAGCAGTAATTTCGTAGTTTACTTAATCCATTTATATTGAGGCGTGGAATTACTCACTGTTACCACAGTATTAGTTAGATTTTTTTGTGATTACTCACCTATCAGGGTTTTAAATCAACAAGGTCATCAATATTAGGTTTCAATTGATTAGAGCAAACCAATCTCAGCGATGCTTGCAAATTTCATCAGTAAGCCGTGATTACAATCTTCATAGCCGAGAAAAAATATTTATACACATATGAACTTCCAAACACATTTCTAAAATACTCTTAGATACAGGAACTGTAGGGACGACAGTGCTACAAAAAGATTTTTGCATTTTTTACTAAATTAAATAAGTTAGTAAAATACGTAAACGTAACCAGTGGCATTTTAGTGAATTTTGTTAGTAAAAATCCACTGTTGGTGGGCCGTAAAAAATACATCGCGGGCGGCGTGTTTGAAACCTCTGATGTAGAGAGAACTAACTGATTTACACGGCGTTGCCCGGGCAGTAGATTATACTCCGGCGTTTTAGTTAGGGGGGGGGGGGGGGGGACATCCAAAAAAACAACCTTGATTAAAATCAAAATTCCGTAGTTAGTTCCCCAGAAAAAATTATATAAGATCTATATGTTTCTTTGATTCTAAATGTCTCTAGTTTTATTTCTTTAGCGGACAGACAGGTAAGCTTTGTATTCTATATACAAATTATTTTATAATAATTAATTTTTATTTTCAAACGCTTACACCTATATTGCTTTACTCCTTTGTGCTGTAGAATGAGTGATTATATATCTATTTTATCTATATATCTGTATATTTTATCTATATATCAGATCTATATATCTATTTTAATCGTATAAAATCATTACATGGGCTTTCTCAACGACATGTAACCTTGATAATCCTTGTTCTCCAATCGTCCAATATTTAACTTCAATTGTCTAGTGGAAACAGATGCATTAAAAGCGGTCATGCCTGTTAGCTTACACCAAGTTATTATATATTATATATATATATATAATATATATATATATACAATACCTTATTAATTTTTACTGACATTTATTTTAGTTTAACTACAAATCGTGGTATTGCATCAAAATTTGTTCAACAAATTACATTATGGTCTTTGATCTCAGTAATAATGGCTTCATCCCCTAGGATTTTCTTCAAAAACTATATTTTTATTTCTCTCTTTTAAAAATACATAATATTTTAGAAAATATTGCAATTGAATTCTGAATTGAAGTTGTTTGACGAAATGAAATGTGGAAACCTAAAATAATGTCTTAGCGCAACTTGAGCAATCTTTTTACAATCTAAATGACAAAATAATTTAAGAAAAAGGTATAACGTAAATAAACGAAACCTTCAATTAAGTAACAAAAATAAACTAATTATACCTACTTCTTTCTATTGTTTAATAAAACGAGTATTTTTCCATTAAACATTTTTAACCGTCATGAAGATTTTGCAATAAAAGTTTTCATGCATGAATGATAGGAGCTAACAAATCTAACTTGAGGTAAAAATATGTCGTAATTATTTTTTTCATGTAATGAAAAATAACTTTTATAGAATAGTCTTCATATATTACATTATCACGAAAATTCAGGTTATGAAATATGCATAAATTTATATTTGATCGTAAGTGTTGCAATAAGCGTATGAATGTTCATAATTGATTTTATTTGCTCAATAATCATCAATAATTGAAAAAACCTTTCAATTGTTGTATTAGTCTGTGGCCAGTGTAATATAAATTAAACAAATCAATAATGTTGCATTGCCGAACTGTATCGTTACATGACATGTGACAGTTCTGTACAGCATCTCTGAATACAGATATTATTCAGATTAGTTTTAAAACTAATATTAAAAATTATATAAGAGAGAAAAGCAGGGGGAGGGGAGCATCTTTTGAAGGAAGATAAAACGTACAAAAGAAAGACTGTCCTAACTAAACTTACCTCAGCTAAATATAGAATTACGATAAAATTATTTAAATTATTCAACAAGTGAAATTGGCATTTAATTTGGCACCGTTTTTCTTATAGAGAACGTGTAAAATGTATCGAATGTCGTTCAGCAAACAAATCCATGCTGTAAGTCGCTAAATAAATATCGCTAAAATAAATGATATTGTTTTTATTGTCATCTCTTTCCTTTTAATATAAAATAAATACTCAAATTGAAAGGAACGAGATACACTGTAGCTAACATTTTACCGCAAATATTTGACACTCTCAGGGTTATATTTTTTCATTTCATATTAACACAAATATAACATGAAAACTAATTTTGTGATCACCATTGTAATAAAAAGGAAACCACATAATGAAAATCTCCAACATTTTTAACCGTCATAAAGCTTTTGCAATGAAAATTTTCATGCATGAATGATACGAGTGAACGAACTCAATGTGATGTCAAAATATGCCATAATTATTTTTTTTCATGAAATGGAAAATAAATTTTATAACTCATTAGTTGTGCAATCCGTAATCGTATGGTATTTGCTCATATTGGAATAAATAGATAAATCAAAGTCCCTGCCTTCAACTGGGTTCTCCGTGAGAGAGTCCACTTTCAACTTGAGTTAAAGACTGGACTCACGTCGGTTGTCTACTTCTACATTATGGAAGTTTACCTGACGATTAACCGAAGTGGCCAAATCGAGTAGAATAAAAAAAGAGCTTCTTCTTCTTTTTTTTTATGCATAGAGACTTCGACCTATCTATTTACCCCTGTATAAATTTTATAGAAAAGTCTTAAATCCTGTAAAAATTAACACATATTATCATTTTATGTTTGTATTTTTCCTCTTATAGTGGACTCGTAAAAGTATTTTTGCTTACATTTTTCATTAATTAAAAAATCAAACGAATATTACCTTTGAGGTTTATGAATATCATAAGTTAGAAGTTAGCTGAAATATTAAATGAGTTTTTTTTTTAATTTTTTCGAACCCTAAAGAATGATTTCTTCAACATTTGTTGAAATAAATTTTATATACATTTGTTAATAATCAATTTTATTTAAAAATGTTATAAGGATGAATGAATGATAACAAAGTGGCTGCATATAGAAGTATAAACGCACGTAATGGTTTAGAGCTCGTGATGCTTGTTAGATCCCAGTCAGTAGTAGCACAAAAGAACTAATGCTGAAATAATTACTGTGGAATTTGTAATGAGGAGTTATTTTATTATGACAATAGGGCTTTGGCAATCATTGCAAATACTGAGGAACACAATAAGGGTTTAATGAATGTAAGTGAAATTGATGATGAATCTGCACGTGATCAGTTAATGACGAGATAAAGCCAGTCAAATTGGAGAGGATTTGCATAAACTGATAGTTGGCAACTCACATTGCCGCAGGCTTACCAAGAGAAATATGATTAGGGCCTTGTTAGGAATGAGGGGAAAACAGGAATTTGTCTTCTCTTCCACAAACAGCATCTCCTATCAGTCACATCGCCTTTTCTATCTCTCTTTTGCGCAATGTCTCGTATTTTATCATGAATATGCGAAGAGCAAAACATGGACTAAAAACATACGGCCACTGTATCAGAGCTATAATAATATTTCACTTGACAAATCCCACTTATAAGGTCGTGTTCACCCTTATAATGAACAAATCATATCGGCTAACGCAATCAACTTGCTGTCTATTTGATTGTTATCAAATTCCTGCTGGAGTTTTACAGATATACCGCGAGAACCACATGCATTCTAAAACTACATGTACCAGGAAATTTATGTTTTAATTATGTATTGTTTGTGTACGCCGAATTATGTTGTGAACGCAATTTTTTATAACTTAATCACTGGTTTAACAATTTTTTTAATCATCTTAACCATTTTCAGTGCATGCTACCAATGAACTACATAATAATAACTAAATACGTTTAGATATAATTCAAATCTTTGTGGAGACATTCTCTACGTCAAAATGTGTAAATTATATAACCTATAACATATACAAGCCATATATTCCAATTCAAATAGAATGCAAAAAATGACTTTTGAAAAAATTCAAGTAATCTCCAGATCATTTATTTGAAATGTTCCTCCATGTCACAACCTCTGAGAAGGTTAGATTAGGTTGCAGTAGCAGTTCCACAAGAGAACACACGTAGGCTGACTTTTTAGAAAAAGAGGTTGTAAAAATTTTAGAAACTGTTTGATTGTAAAAAATGACACTCATTTATAATTAATAATAAACACGGAACATTTTATGTTTTCTTACGGATTATTATTGTATTAAATTTTTATTCCCTCTAATATCTATTAAACTTTGATTGTGTTTGCATGTATTTCTATTGGTAAATTTAAGAACTGTAAGTACATACTGTAAATTAAAAATGTGTCAAAAATTATTGTTTCAAAGTTCAAGCGTATAAAGGTATTCTCATAGAAACCCTTTCATATTTTATCACACATTATATTCCATTTCATTTGATGGTTCAATTTTAACAAATCCCTTTTCAATTGGAATTTAAAACTCGTACTCTTCAAATCAAAGGCACAAAAGCAGTTATACTAATATTTTAAACAAAAAACCTGTAAAATTCATTAATATTATTTGTTCATGCATGCAAAGCAATGACTACCTGTTGCTTAATAGCATGTAAATAATATCATACTAGTGCAACGTTTGCATTAGTTTCATGTTATCAATGATGATGTTAACAACAAATACACGTTGCATTATTTAATACATTTGCATTTAGCGATTAAAGCATAAAAACCAGTGGCCGACTCCTATAGGTCATGCATTTAAAGACTACCTATATCGCAAGGGATTCGGTCGTCTCTCCGGAAGAGGAAATGCTGAATAACCCAGACAGGGACTCACCGAAAGTGGGTTCCAGTCTCCGAGAGTTCTCCCCAACTAGTGCTCCTGACCCACTTGTAAGGAAGGGCAGGAGGTCTAGTTCCTCCTTGGTGATATGCAGGCACCCACCCGAGAAGTGTACCTGCTTCACACTTAGTGACACATCACAAAGATCACTTGCGTCTACTCAGCCTGAGTAAGGAACAACATCCACCATGAGTCCGTCCGCATGAGTGTGAACATGGAAGGAGAGAAGGAGCACGACAGCGATAGTCAGAGGTGGGAAGGAAAGAGAAAAACACTCATGGGCTTGGAGCCCCGTCCTCGTGGTATCGATAGAGTTTTAAGAGCTCTCGGGCGGCACTCCGGCCCGATACCTGTTGAAATTGGGGGCAGGGGTGGGTCAGTGGCCCAGATTAAAGCATAAATGAAGTTGATTTGCGGCACCGTTTCGTAAAGGAGTTAGCACCGGATTTAGACAGGTACACCATAATTATCGCCAGTTGACATGAGGACTTTACGATGATGTAAGTCATTCTTATATTATAGTAAATATAAAAATGACTTATATTTGTAGATTATAAAATAAAATAAATGTTCTTTTAATTAGTGGACTAGTATTTTAATAAATAAAAAAACCAGTATTAATTGTATTTAAATAGCCTTTTGTTCGTGTTTTAACATTCAGACCTCTGGATTCAGTTTTGAATTGAATATTTTTTAAAACTTTAATAACTAATTCGTTGTTCATGACAGCTACCATACTATAGTTAGCAAAAACACATTTAGCATATTCATTATATTTCTACTTATTTTCAATAAATAATATATTCAATGGCGTTATATTGCTATTCACTACCAAACATTGCACATTTATTAGCGTTATATTCAGTTCCTAAAACAGACTTTAGAATATTATAAACACCTTTGACATAGTACATTCATGTCCATAGTGTTAACACCATTTCTATAAAAAACAATAGACTTTTTTTTTCGTTCAAACTTTTTTTTAGAAGTATTTATTTGTTGGTAATATATTTTTGTCGTTGTGTGTTACAGATTTAGGATGATCATGCCCGTTTGGTTTTGGCTAAAATATGCAAGTAATATGTTCATATTTTCATTTATAAAAAGCAATTATAAATTATATAACTGACATACTAAAAAGAGTGTTTACACATTATAGTACATAACATCCGTAATTTATAGTAGATTAATTACATATATACAGTAGAGTGTGGAGGTGAACGAATTTTTTTTCGATGATTAATGATGTTTATCCGACATCTCCTTACTATGCTAATAATAATTCAATTCAGTGATATGATTTATCATTATGAATAATGCATCTCAATGCACCAAAAATTTATATTCTCCAAAAAAACATTAACAAAAAAAAAAGGTGCGTCTTTTACTAAAGTTTGCAACATCTGGAAGTTGTTAAAGATTTAAAAGTCATAATGTGGAAGGGAGGTTGGTGGCTGATTAAGAATAGTGTTTAGATCGCCTGACACGTGGACATAAACTCTTATCGATATTGCAGTGAGATAAGGTAAAGGATTTTACTGCTAGCACCCGCACGGCCTCAGCGTCTTTCTAAGCATTCTCGCTCCAGCCAACTAAGCCTTCAATTTACCTCTCCACTCAGATTGTTTGTTCTTACTTATTATACTCGTACCTAGGGACCAGAAAGGCCTCCTGAAACTCAAACATATATCCTGCTTTTTTAAAGCCAATCAAAAATCACTCTGTTCATTTCAACTGGTCTTTATTCTATAACTGAATCATTTCGGACATACAATATTTGTATTACTGATTTATGGACAACAGTAAATAGAACTTTTAATGTACAATTATAATATTTTAAGATTTCAATTAAATGTATTTGTTCAAATTGAATTAATAACCCTTCACCCTAGTTAGTTAACTATTGCAATAAATGTAGACATGTTTATTAACATCAATAATGTAGAACATATATGGATGTTACATATATATATAAAACGTTTGACCATATATATATATATATATATATATATATAATCCCTTGCGTTTCCGGTACTTGGTCTCGCACTCTCTTTTCTCCTGAAGACAGATTATCCGAAAAAATGAGTTAGTAAGTGTCTCTTTCTCTGTCTGTTACTATTCATCATTTGTGAATCTATATATATAATGATTTCACAAGAAACACGTGCAATAACAACCAATGTTCAAACCTCAATAACAAATGGGGGGGGGATTAGGTTTGGACTCTGAGATGACCAAAGATTACAGTTGAAAGATCTTAGTCTTTCTTCCCCCCCCCCTTTTTTTATTCTGGTTTGAACATATATATATATATATAAACTAGAATTTAAAAAGAACACATAGAAAGGAAATCACTGAACTCACTACTATATTTCGATGTCCTCGTCTTCAGGAAAAGAAGTGAATCGCTCCAAAGGCTGATAACGACTCATATATATATATATATATATATATGCACTTTTTTTCGTTGGAAATACGATCCAAAACGGACAAATATAGTTCAATATAAACAAAGAAACATAGAGAAATCAGAAGAACACACTTACAGTCTCTAATTTTCGGTTTGAACCGTCTTCAGGAGAGATAAGAGAGGGAAACCAAGCGCACTGGATCAGAGACGGTTGGAGACCCAACCGGTTGGAGTCTCCAACCGTCTCTGATCCAGTGCGCTTGGTTTCCCTCTCTTATCTCTCCTGAAGACGGTTCAAACCGAAAATTAGAGACTGTAAGTGTGTTCTTCTGATTTCTCTATGTTTCTTTGTTTATATTGAACTATATATATATATATATGTGTCAACGTCGAAAGCAAAGTAAGAAATCAGAAAAAGCACTAAGATCTTTCAACCGTAACAAACGGTTTTTATCAGTGTCAAATCTCAACTGATAAAGTTTATATAAAGTTTCAGTTGAGATTTGACTCATATATAAAGTTTTTAAATTAAACACGAGAAATAAAAATCAACGTCTAAACCGAGTAAGAAATTCAGAAATATGACAAAAAATTTTCAAATGAAAACAAATACTCTTCGTGAGAATCTCTCTCATTGATACTGAAATATAGGACATGACTATGGTAGTGAGAAGGACGGGAAGAAAGAGAGGTATTTCAAATGACTTAGGGTGCAAGGTAAGTGCAGAAAGGGCTGGCCAAGACAAGTCAAGGTAAACAAATGAGTTCAGGAAGCAATAACTAAAAGATATCTGCTAGCTATCAACCCTTCTAGACAAAGCTATTGTTTTGGATAGCACTGAGTCTAACTTGAATAAACCACTACTAATATCCTTGATAAATATTTTCAAGCATTGTTTAATTAAATTAAATAAATCAAATGCAATAAATATTAGTAACGGTTATTTATTTATTTTTATTCAAGTTTGACTATGTACCACCAAGAGCAATTGCCTATAATGACAAAATTTATTTCGTGTATTATTAATATCCCCGTAAAAATGTCTCACAACTTGTCTTGACCTAGTTATTAATATTAACTTTTTTGTATATTAAAAAAAAATACCAAAGAATAATTGAATATTAAAGATAATCTTGAATAGAAGGTATTAATTTCGGTAACAACTAGCACTATAAATAATTAGCAAAAAATACTTTCAAAACAAGCACTGGTAGATATAATATGTTAGAATATATTTCCACTGAAAATTTAATATAAAAAAATATTTCTATTACATTAATTGGATACCTAAAGATAAAGGAAATTTAAAACAAAAATTCACATTCGTTCTGTCTTTAACTAATGATGTTACTTTATTATTCAAAAATAAACTATTTACTTATTGGATAAAATCAATCAAAGTCATAAGGTTAGTAACAATTCAGTCAAAGTTTAGGTTATAACTTCAGTCAACATATTTATTGGCTCTGCTGGTACAATTAAGGCAGTCTTCATAAAAACGTTTTCAAAAATGGGGAAAATAGAAAACACTGAGTAATATCTAAAAGTTTTTGGCAATACAAAGTTGGTGAGTTAAAGCACAATAAGCAAGAGGCGTAGTTTAAACTTAAGAACTTCCGACCTACCTTCTAACTATCCATCTTAACAGAAGAGAAAACACAGTTGTATCAGTTATTTTGATAATAGAAATTAAAATCTGCTCTCAATTACCTTTCTGTTCAGAAGAACGTTAGGTTCAAAATACTTTTAAACATAGCCATAATACAATAAAATATAAATAAAAAAAATTAATTTTGATAAATAATATATATATATATATATATATATATATATATATAAATTAAATTTAAAAAATAAAATAAAACTATATAATATATATATATATATATATAACATAAACATTTTTAAACAATTTGATCATCACTTTGAGTTAAAAATTAGAGACTAAAACTCTGTTTCTCTCTCTCTCTCTCTCTCTCTCTCTCTCTCTTATAATATATATATATATATATATATATATATATATATATATATATAAGGTATTGTTTTCTTGGCCACAGATTACTAATAAACACTTTTCCTTCTTCTTGGCACTTCTTCTTCTTGTTCACCTTTAAGCCTTGAGCCCTGAATCTTTTTATAGCCCTGAGGACGTCTTAAAATAAAGACAAAACGTTGGCGAAAAGGTGATTCCATTATATTAACCCTGACCAAATTCCAAAAAGAAGAAAAAGTATATATATATATATATATAAAGCTTTCACATAAACACGTGAAATAACAATCAATGATCAAACCACAATAAGAAATGGGAAAACAAGACTAAGATCTTTCAACCGTAACAAGCGGTCTTCGTCAGAGTCAAAAAGTTGTGGTTTGGTCATTGATTGTTGTTTCACGTGTTTATGTGAAAGCTTTATATATATATATATATATATATATATAAAACCAGATTTCACATAAACAGGTGAAATAAGGCTTGCTATGGTTGAAATACCTTAGTCTTTTTTTTATCATTTCATATTTTGGTTTGACCATATATATATATATATATATATATATATATATATATATATATATATAGTAATTTAGTAAGAGTATTTATTCTTTTTTCTTCCGTGTCGTGTTTTGAAAATTTAAAGTTTATATATATATATGAAACATACGTAGTTGGTTGACACTTGGGTATTATTCATATTCTTTATCTCTTAGTTTGTTCTTTATTAATGAAATACACTACAAGAATGAATGAAACATGAACCAATATTGCACCGGAGGTTGATTAAAAATCAATGCTTTTGTCCTACTTCCTGAATACATTTTGTTTACTTAATGAGCAGATATTGAAACAACACAACAGATATTTAATTAGCATCCTCAGAATATAAATGAGCATATAATTAAATTTGCTTCTATTATACAAAAATATTATCCCTGAAAATGTGCACTTAGTGTTGAAATGTGGTTATCAAACATGAAGCAGCGAGTTATAATAGATTGATTATCCCAGGAGGAAAATTATTGACTAATGCTTCCAAAATCTCTCCGAAGATTTGAAATATTTATTAATTACGAAGTGATAGGCAATTCATCATTGTGGAAACAAAAACTCATTAATTAAAGCTATTGTGGGAGGGGGCTGCTACTGAAAATTTAATTGAAGCCTAGACCAGGATTGTATACAGCTAACTTTATACCTTCAAGCCCGTCTTTTATATGCACTTAGGAAAGATGAAAACAGAATAACTTCCAACAACCATCTAATGCCACTAGAAGAAATATTTAAAACCTCTATTAACAGTCAAAATAACTTTATCATTATTCTAATCATTAAAGCTGTATAAACTTTTATTTTCACTTTTACGAAACATTGTTTTAAGTTGCAGTTACAAAACATTTAATTTTGCTTGAATAAATTAAAACTTTATCTTTTGTTAATCAATGATTTTCTCTTGCGTTAAAAATTTATATAAATTGATCATCTTACATTGCCATTGGATAATAAAACTACCGAATAACTGCAAAGAATATTTCTTATAACATAAATCATAACAATGATCAAAAAAGACGTAAAAAAAGCTCTTTATATCCATTTTCATGCTTTATTTTTCTTATAGCTTACATTAACTTTTTCTAAATTATGTTAAGACTGTGTATATAACGTTCCTTTAAATATGAGCTAAAGTATTTACGTTTGCAATATTGTATTTTTAACTTTTTGCTTTCAATATATATAACATTTTATATGGTTTTATACTTTTTTAAATTTTTATTGTCTTGTAGGACTACGAAAATAGGTTTTAAAGCAAGTGAGAAAGTCAGCTTTGTAAGTTTGATTGACAAGGAAAATTGACAAATTCTTGTTAAAAATTGTATTCAAGTGTATGTGTGTATGTTGGTGAACGTGTGTGTGCGTGGGTGTGTTGTGTGTGTGTGTGTGTGTGTGTGTGTGTGTACGTGGGTGTATGTATGTGTTGAGGAGGGGGGGGGGGTATCTACTTGTGTTGAGAAGAACGTGATCCTGTGAAGGTATAGACATATTTATGCATATCAACGCTAAACTCGTTACTCCATCAAAATTTCGGCTCAAAATGAAGTCCATTTTCCATTTTCTGACTACTAAGAACTGAAAAAGTATTTTCAGTCACAATAGGTTAGACAATGACAATGTAGACCACTTTTACGACTTCTAGTTCCTATATAATTATTATTCCTTCTCTCATTTGCATAGCATGATTAGCAGTAGGGCACCATCCTAATTCTGAAATTCTGTAATTTCGTCTGTCAAATTCTACCTTAATTAATTTTATAATCTTTTTCAGAATCAGAATTTCATGTATCATTAATTTTACAAATATATGTCGCTTTTTCTGTGACTAGAATTAACTTATCAAAATGTGTTAATGGGTTAAGATTATTTTTTCTTTCAATAGTCAACACTTCCTGCGTATCTCATCGATGAGTGTTAACTTTTTCATCTGAAAGCATAAACTTTTAAAAAACTACTATCTATATCAATATAGAATAATTTATTTATAATTTAAAATTCATAATAAGTACAATTCACGGTACAAAATAAATTTAGAAAATAATGAAACGAAATATAAAAACAAGTGAAAGGATTGATTCACAGAGTTTATGTGTTGAGTCAGTTGCAGCCATGTATACGACAGTCAATAATATATAATAATATCATAATAAGAATTGCACATACAATAAACACACATATAATAACATATTGTTAAAAGAATAAGCAAGGGTGAAATTGCAAACAAGTAAATGAATTTGCAGAAATAAGAATATTTAGAAAAACTTTAATATAAAAGATTTTATATTAAAAGAGTAATAAGTATGAATATAAAGTAACTGTTTTTACAGGGGAAGTTTACACTTAACTGTTGATGGCGAGATTTCACGCAGACTTGTAACATATATTGCAGACTTTAACACATAGTAACCAAGAAACTATTTACGAATATGTGTATCCTTGTTGTAGAGTTTCTTCTAGCATCAGCAAGCACAGCTATAATATATTCTTCTTAGTTAATTAGACTAAATATTTTAATTATTTGTGTTCATTTTCGGAACGCAGATTTGATCTATGTTTTTGATTAAGCATACTCATCATTTTCTCATTGGACATCCCCTCTCTCATTTAAGACACTCTTTGTTTATGCCAACACATTCATATAGTTTTGTACCACCATATAGTGATCACTTAAATAAATACGTCCATCAAAATGTAATGTTGATACTATTTTAGGTTTTAATACCTTTAATATTTGACGTAGATACATTCAAAATAAACGTGATTTAAAAAAACACGGAATACAAACGAGAAAAAATCACTGGCATTAAAGGGAAGCTAAATAAGTAAATAAAAAAAATTCCTGAAATAAACTCCGACCAGCGCAAGGAGCCTCATAAATAACCCATCCCTCTGCCTGACTCATGCTTGATCGTTTAAAATCATGCAGGGCCATCACGCATTCAGATGAACCTTTCAATCGTTTCTCAGTCTTCATCGGTGCCTTTCTCGACCTTATCCCATTTACGGTACTTACAACATACTGCTCAATAAGGTCTAAACAGAAAATCTATATAAATAGTAATCGAGGTATTTTAGTCTTATGTAATACTATTCATATCAATAACTATTTTGCTTTTTCTTTTTGTCTTTATTAGTTAAATGGAAGTATAAGTGCATTACATTCTTCCAACATATTACAAAAAAATTTGATATATTGTAAAAAAATTACAATACAGAGTTCTTTACAACTCTTATTGACTTTTATTTGTATTTCTTATATTTAGTTGCTCTCTGGCCACGTACACTGTTTGTGGCATTTTAATCGTATCAGATTCTTGCCATACTAAAGAGCAGACTTATTAGCTACGATTAATATAAAATGCTAATTCCTAAGGAACCAAACTATGTTAAAATTTATAGGAACCCACCTTCCTACCTTCATGGAAATAAACATTCCAAGGCAAACCTTGTTTCAATCAAGCGATGAAAGGTCATGAAAAATTGAAATTATACGAAAAAATGAAGTAAAACTAACTTTTAAACCCTGCTTCAATGACTACCATGGACTGGCCACCCACAACGTTATCAGTCATAAAGTCTACTGATGCTTTAACGTTTTTAAACGCTACGCCTACAAGCTGGTCTTGAAACAGAATGAAACGAGACTATGGAACAGAAGGCAATACTTCTATGGAATAGGGGAACAGTACTGAATAACTGACAGAAACCATACTGAATAACACTGCCAATTTCTATTTACTTATACTGGCCAATAGAACAACTTTAGTTTTAAACGAGGAAAAGATTGATAATATGGAAATATCCTGTTATGGTCCGTAAAATAGCGGTCAGATAACATTAGGCGAGATCACAGTCCACAAGTGAGATTGGGTACCAATGTATTTTAAAACGTTCTAAGTAGCAGCTGAAATATAATCACAGAAAATGTTGAATTTTCTAAATCAATAGATTTATAGCAAGGGTGCTGACATATTTTCTGCGTGCGAGTTACATATGAAATAATAAGTCACAATGATCTACCCCACTGTATTTATTTAGAAATATATTGAGGATTCTTACAAGTTATTATGATGTATTTAATATTTCATCAAATAAAAACCTTCTCTTCTCATATAATATGAAAGTGGTACGTTTTTTCTTCTTACTCCATCCAGTAAACCCATTTTTATATATTTTTTAATTTTAAGAGAAAAAATTAAAAGTAAAGAGTATGAGGAAACTTAATGACTAGCTAATTAGTTTTACTGAAGTTAGCGCCATTTTTGCAGTCGCAAAGTGACCTAAGTATCAAAAAAATCATAACTCCTTTGACTGGCCAACCATATATTAATCAGTGACAGGATGAATTATAGGTCGATGTTAATATTTTTAGTAAAATTCGATGCACCGATAATAGCTGCTCGATCAACTGGTAGATCGCGATCGACATATTTAAGCACCCATGATTTATATGATTTTTTTTGCATACCTGTGATGAATTTTGCGTTGTTTACTAAGAAATGATATCGTAAGTGATAGATAAAACAATCGAAGGTAGATAGCATGCTATAATAGCATCAAGCTTACTACATTATCATATAAGAAGAGTTTTAGGCAATGCGTGTTTAAATCATGTTCAGGTTCAAAATTGCAATTAATTTAAGAATATTAATCATTTATAATAAATATACTTAGTTAATTTGAAATTGTTTCATTACATCTACAAGTGGTTAAAATATGAAAATCCCTTTGATTTTGAGTATTCCAGCAAATTAATAATTGAACCAGCCAGATTGTGGGGAGTGCTTACCAGTTTAACAAGTTGAAATAAGAGAGGAAAATATCAGCAATCGCCTGATTATACAAACAAGTGATTATTTAGGTAAACCAGGTGAATTTAATAATTGAGTGACAAGGAGGTTTTGTAAACGTGCTAGATTACTCAAACAGCCTGCTGGGCGTGAAGCGCAAACTGCTAATAAATTCCTCCAAGGAACCAGGTGTTCCATTCACTGTAATTAGGCAAGCCTTGTAAATAATTACAATCTTTTGAAAAATATAAAGTGAAAACAAGTTTTCTCAACGTCTAGCTTTTAATTTTGTTTATAGCCCCCCAAGCTGTTTATTTCCTGGCCCTCGAATGTTGCGAACAGCCTTATCTAAATTGGAATCGGTAATTTACTTCGCACTAAAAATCCCTCTTTAACAAATCATCCCTTAATAATTGAGCCCAACACTTTGCATAGTCATTGACTCCTAATTCTATCCCTTCAATGGACTCATTTTCGTAATGACATATTTCACAAACACTATTATAAAGTTAATCAGTCCTTAGCAAAACCTCAACCACTTTTTTATATATATTTTGCATCGAAAATTCAATTTAAACTAACACAATAATAAACACCGTATTAAAATATTAATTAACTTAAACGTATATCTTTAATTATGTAATTTCATCATACAATATCCTTATTAGCGTTTCTTATTTCAATAAAAAATTAATAACTCCCTTCATTCTCAAACTGCAGATATCCCAAAGGAAAATATAAGAAGTGCATATGCAAATTGAAGTTCATGGCCAAAATAACTTAATTATTAACGTGATGTAGACGGTGAACTTCTTTTACATAAATCAGACATTTGTCATTAATTTTCAATAGTGGAATTTATATTTTTTTTTATATAACTTTGTCTTTTTCATTAATTCTCCTGATTACTTGGCGCAGTTCACATTCCTAACTCCAAGGATATAAAACTAATAATATATATTAAATCCTTAGAATAATATTCCATCTTATCACTTATACTGATGTTGCTTTCATTGGACCGGCATGGGACAGGATAACAATCCTTAATAACTACTCTTAGCGCCTAAGATATCAGAAAAAATTGTGTTTCCCTTTCTTGATTTAGCTTGTACTCACCACCATGGTACTAACAATACATGATGTATTTCATACTGTAACAATAAACACTTCATATTTTTAATGTTCTTCTTCAAATTGTTAGTATTGATCGTACAAACTAAATTTCAATTAAAATAACTATACAAATGTTTCCTTATTCATATTCAGGTCTAACTCTGTCGTGGGACAGAGTATCCCTCGTGGGACGACAGTAGTGACCTCGGACAAAAACATGTTCAATGGTTAATCTGTCATGCCAGCTGCAGGTCAGATTAACACCTGTCACAACCGTCACTCCCGCAAATCTATGGTTAAATATAGCCAATATAACAATTTTTCATATATATATATATATATATATATATATATATATATATATATCAATGATCAAACCACAATAAGAAATGGGAAAACAAGACTAAGATCTTTCAACCGTAACAATCGGTCTTCATCAGAGTCAAAAACTCAACTCAGTTGAGCTTAAACCCAACTCAGTTGGGTTTTTGACTCTGACGAAGACCGCTTGTTACGGTTGAAAGATCTTAGTCTTGTTTTCACGTTTCTTATTGTGGTTTGATCATTGATTGTTATTTCACGTGTTTATGTGAAATCTTTATATATATATATATATATATATATATAAAATTCCATATATATATATATATATATATAAAGTGGGGGAGGTCCAGCGCCTTCCTAGGGATGGCCCTATACATACTTCCTTTACAAACAGTTCCTAATTTGTATCGTGACTTTTTAAGTGAACTTCTTGTACAAAAATCAGTCATTTGTCATTAATTTTCTATAATAAAATTCAGCATATTTTTTTGATATAATTTTGTCTTTTTCATTAATTCTCCTGATTACTTAGCACAGTTCACATTCCTAACTCGCAGGATCTATAAAAATATTACGGATAATTTTTAACTTTCTTATGAAAAGAAAAACAAATTATTGATCATTAATAACTACAAGTTTTCTTGAATGTGCTTAATAAATAGTTAATGAGTAAAAGTAAAAGGTTACTAGAAATATGCTCATAAAGTTCATAGTCATGTAAATGAATGTATCCTGCATTGAAGCTTTGAAAATCAAATCCAAGATTTTCCAATTATTCTTAAAGAGATTTAACTAATTGTTTTGTCCATACACATCAAAAACTTCAAATGCATTTGATGAGATATAATACCAATAAAAAAAAGTGGATCTATATGAATTTTAATATCTTATTCGGGCTTAAGGTTTTAATCAAATGTTGTTCAAGTTTCTATGTGTACATTGTCCCAGTTTTCATACAACTGGATAGTCCAGATCAAACTAATATCTTTGAAAGAACATGTCACAAGATTTAAATGGTCTAAGTTCTAAAGGGACTGTTATGTGAAAAAATCTCATGACTAATAGGCTATAAGTCTCCTTTTTGGAAACTCACAGAAAATATTTCAAACAAGAAGTCTTAGCTATCATATAAGCATATTGTTATTAATATATATATATTGATAAATATTCATTTAAGACACCCAAAAGTCATTTGTAATTATCATTAGGTATATTATTGTCCTTAGTAATATACCTACTAAGTAGCTTAGTAATATTATTATTTGAATAATCATAATTATTGTTAATCATCTAAATAATAAGATAATAAGAATATTCATCTAAAAATGAAATATGTTCAGGTAGCAGTAATGAATGAATGGAAGTTATGGCAGTTTTAAGAGAAATGCTACTTCAGTATCGTTCATTCATATCTTATTAACCTTTATTAGACTGTTTATTTATGAAAATTGAGTTTCCACTGTCACTTTATATGAGTTACTTATTTTGATTGTTACTTTTTTTTTAATTAATCAAATATTTTATGACATTCTCACTAAAGCATTAATTAAGTGCGGTAAGTAAAAGTTTTTATTAGGCTCTAATAATTACTTAAATGATTAAACATGACACCTTCTACTGAATTAATTATGGCTGAGAAAATTTGAAACTTTTTAATAACATCATTAGGCATATCAATTTGGTTCTTTTATATTACCTGATAAAAGTTTTCTTGCAGCTCTCTTTTGTGTGCACGGCATACTGTGTTGCTGCTATCGCAATGACAGCCACTTACCTGAAACAATTATTTCAAAGATTATAACTGATGCTTGACTTTAAAATGTATGTTAATTTCACAAAAATTAATTAGTTCCTTTTGAGAAATTATTTCTATTGGGTGTTTTTTAATTCAAATTAAATCGTAGGTTGTTAGATAAGTTGTTAGATGCATGAAGCACAAGTGATGAACCATAGAGGTTTTTTGTGCCAACAGCTTACTGAATCATCAGTTCAAGCAGTCATAGCCAAAGACACTCTCTCTACATGTTTTACTTTGTAGCCAGTTTGCCACAATAAACATGAATGGCAGCCTTCAACATTATTGCGTAATGACTTCTTACAATGTTAAAGGTGACCAAACTCAACATCCTAAAAGTTCTACAAAATTCTTTTATGAACTTTACTCTTTTATGACAAGAATCATTAGTCAGTTTTTATTGATTTAAAGAAGGAAACAAAACATTTCAAAGGCAATAAAAGAATAAAAAAAAACTGAACAACAGTAGCTAACATTTCGTGTCTGCTGAACTGAAAGCAGGCTGAAGGTAAAATCCTCTTTTACTTAAAACTTTTACTAAAAGATTGAGTTTGCCCTGGGGATTAGATCACCTTGTGTTTTCACAATCCTGCACGTTTAGCTAAATGTACGGAACGTCTGTAGAAGACGGATTCCTAATTCGTTGATAAGAGATCAGAAACTAGGCAGAGTAGAGTGGTGAACAATGCTTGCAAGATTTCCAAAGCGGTGTTCCCGCAAATTGTTGGAGGAAAAAAGGAAAAGGCTTGTTACGGGTTAAGCATAGTGTATATTTCTTTGTAATGGAACTAAAGGAAATATATATTTGTGATCGATTTTAACAATAAATGCAAAATATTTTGCATATTTATTTTATTTTAAAATAATTGCTTATTTATAATTACATGAAAACTATCTGTCCAACATAACAACGAGATAGTAACAACTATTAATCATTTTATTGTTGAGGGCCACTGTAAAAGATTTACATCCTTAATATGGATTAAATTCCATATTATAGAAATGGATTTTATAAGTAAAGAATTCAAAAGATTTAAAACTAGGAGATAGATTACCGTATTGGAGATTCCAAGGAAATCAAAAATCATTATTAGCAGAATAAAGAGCTAACAATATATTTTGTTGTTTGAAGATAACTCCCCTACCATGAAATACAGGCCTAAGTAAAACATGGGAAACCGAGTGATTACCTATTTGTTCAACATGTATCTCTCATGTCACGTTAATAGCTTCAGAGAATGCACATATTTGGGCCCTTGACATTATATAATCTCGTGGAATCAATCTGATAGGTTTTTATTTAAAGTTATGTTTACACAGCATTCATAATTACTTTTTTTTTTTTAGTATTTGTTCTATAAAATTTATCCTCTGATCGTTATAAGGAGTTTTACATTAAACTTTTCTCTCATTCTAATCTCTTTGTACAAAACCTTGCTACTTCCTTACCTTCCCATAATTCCCCAAGGCGACTCAAGAGAAGATGGCTGAGGGATCTACTGCTACGGTAACCCAATCCAACCAAGAAACGGAGTAAAAAGTTGAACTACTGTGTTTAATTCTTTCATCATGTGTCTCAAAGCTACTTGTGTTATTCTTTCTATATATGCTTATTACGCAGAATATGTGTACTTGTATATTTCTAAATACAGATGTTAAAAAAAATTATTATTTAACATGTGTATATTATTTTCGTTTTTAATTAATTTATTTTTCAACCACTGCTCTTCTTGTGTATTTTATCAGCACTGGAACGTCACCATCAGCTAAGGTATCCTTCAGTATGTTCAAACTTCTCAAGCCGATTTTATCTCCTCTCCTGTTGACGTCATCTCGTCGAAATATCGACGTGTTATTGATAATCGAAAAAAAGAATGACTGACTCCATGTCAATTTATAAGAAATATTTGTCTTAAATTTGTCACAGGCTTTATGTACGAGTGACAATCAATGATTTAAACAAAAACGTTATCAGTATAATATTGTTTCACTAACTCTTTCAATATATTGTAAGACTTGCTGTAAAGTATGGTGTTCATTAAATTTTTATCTCTTGAATTGTAAAAAAAAAAATAATTTGGGATTTATTACACATACTTTGTAATCAGTCTTTCAATAATGCAAAGGAAATAATAGAGGTTATCTAAAAAAAAAAAAAGGTTGAAATTATGTTAGATCGAGCAGTAATGTTTGATAAAGTCCATATGTTAACTGAGCGTGGATGTAAAGCGTTTCCCTATTAGGAGGAATGCTACGTCTTCATAACGATAAATCACTTAGCCAGCCAGGCTTTGCATGATTCTAGGGCGTAAAAACACCTTCCCTAAATCACTCCCAGACACTTGCTTTAATGTATTCACCAAATGAATTTCTAAACAATTTCGCCTTCGAAAAAAAAACTTAATTACTTATATACAATTTAGTTGCACATTGCATTCACATTATGTGCCGATATTAAAAAAAAAAGATGAAACTTTCAGCACAGTTAAATATTATGCAATATATAAATCAATACCAACATTAGTGAATTATTTTACATAAATTTCCACGAGATTGTAACAAATTTGTTTCATTTATCGTTTCTATCATTTAAACTATATAATTAATTTAATAGAATATAATGATGCCATGAAAATATTGAATAATTAAAAAATCAACACACATTTTAAATGAATCAATAATTTAAAAACTAGTATTATTTTTATCACTAAAATAACTAACATTAGTACATTACGATAAACAGTTTTTTAACAAATAAGATAATTTGTAGTGTTCACTAAATCTTCATTCGCAGTAAAATTCCTAGAAATTCAATTTGTCAAACTTAATAACTTCTAATAAATTAATAATGGCAAGAAATAAATGTAATTTTCAATCACTACTTTTTTTTCATTCATTAGATACTGATTTTGGAAAAGTAACAAAATACATAAAATTAAGTTAATGATTATTTCATAATACAATATAATACAATGTTTGATAATTTAATCAGATCATGACGTCAGTATACTGTAGATTATCTTTGTAAAGGTAATGGAATATAATTTCCTCTTTCGATCCGCTGTATGCTTGCCTTTGATTGTCCACGATTGTATCAGGTAATCAATAAAAAACTCTTAGACTGTACTCCAGTATTTCGATATATATCTTATTGGCAGATTATTCATGTGTAACTTATATTGATCATCATAGAGTTTCTAACATTCATCGGTACATACTATTGAGAAACGAATATTCATCATCCTACTCTATAAGAGACAGTAATTGATATTTATATTTACGTTAATACCAAACGCATTAATGATGAATAATTCAATAAAGAAAAAACAAAAAAACAATAAAATATCTTAGTAAAGCAATATATGAAATTCTGAGAAAATTAATTTAAACCAATATTGAAGATATAAATCTTAAATAGTAGCCTTCATTAGCAAAATGATTAATAGTTCTTATACGACGTTATTCCGAAAATAGAAAATTCCGGAAAATAGTTTTTATGTGATTATAAATATACAAAGTATCTTATACTTATATCAGTAGTTGTGCAATCCGTAATTGTGTGGTATTTACTCATTCTGAGGTAAAATGGATAAACCAACAAGTTTCCATACAAATGAAGTTTTATTCAACAACAACAACCCGTTTCGAACACTTTGTGTTCATCATCAGGAAGACCACATCCAGGAACCATATCCTTGGTGTCTTCATGATGATGAACACAAAGTGTTCGAAACGCGTTGTTGTTGTTGTTGAATAAAACTTCATTTGTGTGGAGACTTTTGTTTGTTTATCCATTTTACCTCAGAAATGTTACATTTATTGATTTGAATTCTATACAAGTAGTTCTTTCTCTCCATATATGAAAAAATATACAGGATATATAAAACCGTTTTCAATTCATCCAAAAAAAAAAAATTAAATTTGTATGTAACTTATCTATGATACTTTGTATTTACATATTTAAAAGTATGATAATCTTACACGAATTGGTTGCTTTTGGCTTCCTTTCAACCCCCCTCTCCACCCACCGAAATATATTTCACGGTTAAACAATAATACCATAATACACAACTAAATAAATAAACCAGTATACTGTTTATTAATTTTATATTGTTGTACTGAAAAAAAATCTTTTTAATTTAAAGTATGATTATACGAAAGAAATCAATACATTATTCTGTTCTCAAACAAATTAACAGCAAGACATAAATCAATGGCAAATAGATATTAACTATTCAAATTCTGCCGGTTTTAATAACTGTTTGATTTATCAATGGATATGAAATGACAAGAATTTTTTAGGCTACCATCTTAAGCGATTAAAAATCAATTCACATTTATTGAATTGTTGACACTCTTTGAAACTGAAGGTACAACTATATTTCTATTCCACTTTAAAGCCTACTATGTAACATGCAAACAACAATTTTCTATAGTAATTTAACACAAATTAGAATTTCAAATGAGAGGGATAAAATGCAGGTAGCCTGCTAGTAAGGTAATTTGAGGCTCTAGAACAGCTGTTTTTGGTTACTTGATGAAAGATGCCATTAGTTAGCAGTTTGCATATTTTATCATTATTTTTCCATCTCCAGTCAGACGCTCCCTAGAGATTCTCTGTGGTCGATTCATGTTCCATCCAATATAAAGCCTTGCAGTCAATAATAAATAATTAAACTAAACTTTTTTTAAAACCGTTACTTAATATTAATCTAATCGAAGGAAGCAATATTCCTTCAAGTATAATATTGCATATATATATATAAGCTCAAAAACGAAGAATAGCGATACACAGAGAAAGAGACACACTTACAAACTGAAGTTTTCGGATGATCCGTCTTCAGCAGAAAATAGAAAGGGCGACCAAGCACACCGGAAACACAACGGCAAGAAACCCATATATATATTTATAAAACTAAAGTTTATCGGGACTCGATCAGTTCTTCAGGTTCAAATTAAACTCTTATTGCTGACCGAGTCCCGATGAACTTTAGTTTTGTTTCTTTTCACGGTCGATACTTTTGTCAATATATATATATATATATATATATATTGATATATAGTTCAATATAAACAAAGAAACATAGAGAAATCAGAAGAACACACTTACAGTCTCTAATTTTCGGTTTGAACCGTCTTCAGGAGAGATAAGAGAGGGAAACCAAGAGCACTGGTTCAGAGACGGTTGGAGCCCAACAATGTTGCCGCATGCGCGCCCGTTCACAGAAAATAAGGTAGACAGGAATCAATTTAAAAATAATTTAATAATTTATTAAATTAAATTATAAATTGATTCCTGTCTCCCTTATTTTCTGTGAACGGGCGCGCATGCGGCAACACTGTTGGTCTCCAACCGTCTCTGATACAGTGCGCTTGGTTTCCCTCTCTTATCTCTCCTGAAGACGGTTTCAAACCGAAAATTAGAGACTGTAAGTGTGTTCTTTGATTTCTCTATGTTTCTTTGTTTATATTGAACTATATTTGTCCGTTTTGGATCGTATTTCCAACGAAAAAATGTGTATTGATATATATATATATGTATATATATTATATATATATATATATATATATTATATATTATATATATACTAGCAAATGTACCCGTCTTTGACGGAATCAAAAATTCTATTATACTTGGTATTCCAAAATATCAATTATAGTATTATACTAATACTATAATTAGAATTATAGAATAGTAGAAAACACCATTTTAGTACAGTGTTAAACAAATGCCTCTGTATACACTACATTAGCTGTCTGTCCTTCAGGTTCATGGAAAATAAATCAGTTGAAACATCTGACTATTGAGCAAGTAAACTACAGTTGACCATGTGAGAAAAACTTGGTTTCGCTAACTTGAATTCCTGCGATAGATAAAGTCTCCCTTTGCGACTTAGTTAACGTCATTGCGAAATAGACTCTGAGGGGACCTTGCAATCATTTGAATAGAAACAGACAGTGGCTCGGAATCAATGGTATGCGTGGTATACACACAGACTCCCCAATACCACATCCAGTCATTATGTCCGCCTCTATGGCATATCTGTGTAGAGCACGAACTCAGAGTCGTGTCCCGTTGCACAGTTTTTGGGTCACTCATGTTTCGTAACATGAAATTTGTTACTGCTATAAATTGCAGCATCATTGGTGCTCCTACTTTAAGTTTTTACTCATGAGCAGGCAGTCCAGGAGAAATAAATTCAGAGTCAAGAAATTCAATTAGATAAAAAATGCTTCTTCATCACTAATCCAATCTCTTTACTGACTTGTAAGTTCTTTCCTCGGCTTCATATAGCGTAAGAACTTGTTTGTTGATTTCTCATGCCTGTTCATATTAAGGGCTGAGAATTGCTCGTTTACAAAACATTTATTCTCAATAGATAGTACATCCTTAACTCTGTGAAACACCATTTCAATGATGTCAAATACGCAATATATTCATGTGCTCAATTGAAATTAAAATCAACTAACAATACCTAATGCCACACCTGTGTATTTTCAAAACAAACTTGTCTGAGAAGTTAGGAAAATACAGCTAAAAGCCCCATAACTTCGCTTCTGTACTGAATTAATAATCTATTTAGAGCCCATATTTTAAGTTAGGCACACACAAATCCAGTGTCAATGTTTCAGCTCGCTATATCTTATGGTGGCTGAGTTTACTTGTGACAAACATTTTTGCGTTAAACGTCCATAACTTCACTTCTACGTTGAATTTCCAATCAATTCATAGCCTATATTTTAAGTTAGACCTACACAAATCTACTGTAAAAGTTTCAGCTTTATATGTCTTATGGTAGCTGAGTTTACCTGTGACAAAGTTTTTTGGACAAACAGACAAACCGACAGAAATTTTTCTAACGGTGGATTCGGTTTCTCCAATGTATGAAACGTAAAGAAAACTTGAAATGAGTCAGTTCTAAGCATGTACAGACAAATCATATTTTGTTTATAAAGATATATATATATATATATATATATATATATATATATATAATAAAAAGATTTCACATAAACACGTGAAATAACAATCAATGATCAAACCACAATAAGAAATGGGAAAAACAAGACTAAGATATTTCAACCGTAACAAGCGGTCTATATATATATATATATATGTATATATATATATTGGGTCAAAAACCCAACTGTTGGGTTTTTGACTCTGATGAAGACCGCTTGTTACGGTTGAAAGATCGTAGTCTTGTTTTCCCATTTCTTATTGTGGTTTGATCATATATATATATATATATATATATATATATATATAATACATCCGACACTTTTGGCACATCAACATCAACACTGTCAGATCATCAACCATAACCATCATTTTAGTTAAACTGTCAACAACTAACTTTACCCTCTCCCCTTTTCCAGTTCCTGAACATCGAGAAACTCCGTTTGCGTCTGGACTCCACACAAAACGACTTGTTTTACCTGGGCTTGACTTCCAAGTCGATTGATCTCTGTATGTACGGTCGCAGGTCATTCATTGGTCAACGCAAGCAGCTGCCTGTTGCTATCCAAGCCAATAGCCATAATCTTCCCTTCAATTAGTTCTTCAAGGCCCAGATTATCCAGTGATGACACCCAGACCACTTTAAGGGCTTCTAAGAAAGCTCTCATATGATTTTTGGCTGCTAGAATCTCCCACGGTTTTAACTTAATCAGATGACTGACTTCCTCTAATATTTTTTATTTATGTTACTATTTTTTGTTTCATTATGTTTTCTTTTTTAACTCATTTTTTGAACATACACTATTTTTTTTTATTTTTCACAGTTCAGAGTTCTAAAGTTTAATTTTTACTTCATTTTTTTGCTGTATTTTCATTATTTCTCATTTAGGCCTTAATTTTCAATATATGATTTTACCTTTTCCTTTGCCTTCTCTTTCTTTTCTGCCCTCCTTCACTTAAATACGACTTTCAATTTTCCATTTATTCATAGGTTAATCTGGTTCACGACGGTAAGGTGGCTGCACTACATAAGTGTCACTGAATCGGTCAGTGGACGCTTTCACGGCTCCACTCTTGTATTTCTTCCTCTTTTTTTTTCTCCTACTCTGACGACGGCAAGACAGCCGAAACGATCAAGATTCAAGAGAGATAGTCTCTTTTTATGTGTGTTCTAGTTGTAACTTTAATATATACAATTAAAAAAATTGAAAGAATAAATAATATAAATTCACTGGAATGTAATTATATATTTATTTAATAATTAGTCAGTATAAGGAGGAATAAAAATCCCTGAGACGCATAATTAATACATTTAATCCAATAGAAAATTGAGAAGACTCTCTAAAGACTTAATAGACCCTACTACAGGGATATCCAAGAACGAGTCAATTAGAAAGTTTATAATTTTAAGTTTAGAGCCTATAATTCAGGTTAATTCAAATTTATGAGTAAAATTTTAACAGAGAAAAGCTATTATTTTGGAGAAGCACTCTGTTCATACCGTACAAATTCAGCCCTCAAAAATCCGTTACAGAAGAAACAATTAATAGATAAGGAGTTGAAACTGGAACTAAATAACAGTGGAACATCATCAAGGCATAAGGAAGGCGACTTGTTATTCATTTTGTTGATGAATAACGATTCTATTTAGAGTTAAATCTGATTGGGATTAATGTGTTCATTAACTCCAAACGAAACATACTGGATAAAATTTTCAAACATATAGACAAATATTTCACTGTAAGAATGAGGAATTGATTTTATTGCACTGTGAATTCAAAGGGTATAAAATAATAACGAACTGAATTACCCGAATAGACGAAAAGACAAAAAAAAATAATTTATTCAACTTCCAGCACTGCTACTAGTACAGGTGCTGATGCTATGGTAATTAATTACCTGCTAATTCAGTTCAAACAAAATTTAATCTTTATTGTCACAAAATTTCTTTTTTTCTATACTTTTCACAAATATAATACTTGCACTTATGTATTCACATTTTATATAACATTCAGTTAATATTTAGTTCTAAATTATGCAGATATAAAAGCAGTCGGTTATAAAGAAATATGATATTTTCTGTATATATTTTAATATATATTAAAGGACATTGATAATAAAATGAAAGAGTTGATTTAAATATTAGAGCCGATAATAATCATGGTAAATCATAATTAATCCATTTATAAATAGTTGAAAGATGTTACACTGATTAAATCACATAACTTCTCTGGAGGCCACTACAACCCTCTAGTCATAATCTCCCTAATTACGCGGGCTCCAATTGAGTTAAACTCCTTGCACTTTAATATTATATGTTGCCAAATTTGCCAAGTTGCGTTGCTTCAGGAACACGACTCATATTGGGTCACTTTGAAGCGATACAAGTATTCTTTCTTCCTTTCTTGTACTGATATCACCTCAGTTGTTTTGTAGGTCGATCTTTGTAGAAAAGAAACTTTCAAAAGAGCTTCCTTTTGTTGACTGTGATTATTTTCTTTTGAATTTTACAATTGATTTACTGTACAATAGGTTGTCAACGTAGCTCTTCAGTGTTATGTAGCAAGAATATTGCATGTTATGGTCTTCACACACCTCTTTTGTTATTTGGTCACTCATTTCTTTTCTTGGTACGCTAGAGTGAGCCTTGACTTACTCGTACTTTCCAGAAAGTAATTTTTTGGATACTTCCATTCAAAGTAATTGCCTCATGTTCTTTACATGAGTTGTGTGATTTCCAAAAATTATAAAAAAAATACAAAAAAAACACAATACTATTTCGCTGTTATTTATTATAGTTACGTTTCTGGTCGATTTGTATTAATTCTTGTCAACACTAAATATTGTCTATTTAGTTACTGAATGGTATTTCTTGTGGTTGTTGCTCTGTTTGATTATTGGAACATTTTTCTGCCACATTAAACTTTTTACCAGCAAGAAATGCAATACGTTGGAAAGTAAAAGGATAACTTACTTCATTGTTTATTTGCCACCACTGTACCTGGTATGGATTGACTGCAATACATCACCATGTAGTGAGTATTCTAGTATTTCAGATGTTTTTTTTTTTCAGTATGAACCCACTTACTTAAACCCACTGAACTTTGCTGATTTAGAAACTCTTCAAAATCTGATACATGAAACATCCTAAATTTTCTATATAAATCCTCATGTTTAATTTCTATAGGTAAATATGTTGCATAGAAAATGGTTCAGAATTCCTTTATCATCCTTAATTGAAAGAGTTTTATTCTCTTAAAGTTGTTCATGTTGGACTTCTTTCCAAGATTTGTATACAAAACAGGTAAACCATATGTTATGAAGGGAATAAAGACTATGTCGTAAATAATTCTTAACGCTAAAGGAACTATCCTGAGTGTGTGTGTGTGTGTATGTGTGTGTGTGTTGGGTGTGTGCGTGTGTGTGTATCTGTGGTGTGTGTGTGTGTATGTAATAACGGTGTATGTAAATATATATGATCATGAAATTTAATATTTAATTAGTTCGCCCAGCGATAGTATATTAAACATAGTAAAAGTAGTGCGTTAACTAAATATTTTACTGAAAGTGCACATTTTTGTATTTTCAATGAGTTTACTGAGAGCAATTTTCAGTGTATACTATTCGGGACATTAGTTATTCGATACAGTTATGTTCATGATAATACAGCATTCTTTCATTAATTGATGCATGAATTTAAACATGACTCTTTGAGGTTTATGAAGTTACTATCGGCACATGGATTTTGGTGTGTGGGGTTAACCATACATTAATATAAATACTAGTATCGCCATTTTTGTGACTAACTCATTCTCAAACTACTCTCTTATTGTCTCTCTATTCCTTTACCTCTATTTCATTCTATTTCCCCGATAAGGTCAGTAGTTAAGTTAAATTATTTTGATTGGTAGTTGCTTAATATTTACTCCCCATCAAAAAGTTCGCAAGTCTTTGGAATTTGAAGAACACAAATATTTTAATAAACAATTATTCAAATAAAATAATATTTCAAATTTCTTGAATTCATAGACATAACATCTTTTAAAATAATAGTTATTATATATTTTATCACATAAATACAAACATAATAATAAAATATAAATCATTGTCCAAATATAAGGATTATTGAAATCCAATACAGGCTCCTAAAGGCTCCTGATCTGAATAAGTAAGGGAAAAGTCTTTGTGAATGAAGATTAATGTTTTCACGTCTAATTCTTCCCATTTGTCAGCATTAGAATAGTTTCACATCATTCTGCGCATGCCTAAATCTGTATTCTACTCTTCCTTTAACATCTTAATAGGTATTTTTAATGAAGAAATAACATTGTGATAGACTCAGTCAATAACTATAGACATATTGAAACACCAGTTTCATTTTTACGTGAGATATATAACTGCAAATAGTTTCTAACGAAGCCAACGTATCTAGATGAAGAAGCATTGTTTTTTAAATTGATGACATTTCCGAAAGGAAACTGAATAATAGTGTGACAAACTTAAAATTGCTGTGAAGTAACAGATGCCCAAACTTTGTTTTCCAAACGCAAGATTAATCCTTTTTTTTTCTTTGTAAAGTACGAAACTTAAGCAACATTGGGCTTGGTCAGAACTTGGATGGGTAACATCACATAATGTTGGTACCATACGGAATTTAGGTCATTTATAGTTTAAATGGGTGCTAAATAAAAATGAAGACACACATTCACACCTTAAATAACTCAAAAGGGTTATTTTAAGACTCCTTGCGGGGGTACACATTGAAAAAAAATAATTGACTGACTACTTGCATTTTGTTGTTTTTTTCTCTATGGAAAGAACGGTATACATTACACCTATCAATTAAGTATATGGTTAAATAATATGTTGCTGTAGTATTGTATGGATCCTGATTGATGGTTGGGCAATTCAACGTTTGCAAAAATAGAATTATAGTTCAGAAAAAGTACTTTTGGAGATTTGGATATTTTGATTTCAATCCTAGGAGATTGATAAAAATATTATCTAAAAGTTTGGCCAAAAATAATTAAGTAACCGTTTTTACATTAAGCAGTTTGCGAGTATGCAATGCAGTTAATGATGAACTTAAAGATAAATTAAAATAAATAAAAGGAATAATCAACGATTGAGGTTAAGTCCAGGAGCAGATCTACCCCCCCCCCCCCCCCCCCGGGACTAATAAAAGCTTCTTCTGAAGCTCTCAGAGTGACTTTTGAATTGTTGTCAGTTATCTGTCTCAGGAGCTGTACACGGAACAATTTGTTATAATTTATTTTGCTCTTATTTCTTTACCTATCCTTGCCTCCCATCCCTTTGTAAGTTGGCTACACTGTTTGAGTCTTCCTTCAAGACCACCGGCCAGTCGTAGTCTGCCTGAGAAGCGACTTGTTTATATTCTCCTGATGACGAGGCCATAGTAGTGAGTTTCTGTTTCATTTCTGTGTGATCTTTATGTCAATGTAGTTTATATATATAATCGATAACAAAATTTCACATAAACTCAATGATCAAACCACAATATGAAATGTAAAAAGAACTAAGCACTATAAGTGGTCTTCGTCAGAGTCAAAAATCCAACTCAGTTGGATTTTTTACTGTGACGAAGACCAGTTGTTGTGGTTGATATATCTTAGTCTTTTTTTCCCATTTCGTATTGTGGTTTTTTTATATATATACATATCACGATTTGTTTTCTTGACCGTTAGGTCATATAATAATTCATATTACATAATTTTTGTTGTTGTTGAGGTTTGACGTTTTATTATTAACATGTTACAGCTCTAAAGATGATATAAATATATGTCGAAATGTCAGCGAAAAAAAAAAAATATATATATATATAAGTCATCACGAGAGAGGCGATTTTCTTGAGATTTACGTCACGATTGACAAGAAGGCTTCTTACCAAACAAAGCATCTGAGATTCACAGCAACACACGTTCTCTGTAAACTCTGCCTCATTTGTCTATAAGCAAACACTTTCAGAAAATTTCTTATAAATAGATCATATAGAGTTATTTCCCATTTATATTTTCCATTATTCTATATGACTAATATATTACTTCATTTTCTTATGATTCGTTATAAAAGCGTTTCCTTAAAACATTAAAAAATACAGTGAACATATTTTTACTCTATACATTCCATTATTGCCAGGATAATATATCAAAACTCCCATTTTAAAAATATTTTTTTACATGTCACTCTATTCATCCTTAAGGAAATTCATTAATTTAAATAAATCTGTACTATTATTAACTAGTATGACTGACTGATTGAGTTGCATACAATAGATCTGTTCAATTGAATATCTTATTTCATTATCTAAATAAAAGAATTAAAAGACGTTATAAGTAAGATCAATTGAAAATGATCAAGGTTGAAAATCAGTGCTGTTCCATAGTATTATGAGGTATTTTAAGTTTAATATTAATAAATCAAATACTTTGAACATTAATAGTAGTCTATTGAAATTAAATCGAATAATTCAATTAGCCTTTGTAGTTTAACAAGGCTTACTGAGGTTATTGCCCTGAGCCTTGTTCACCCAGAACTGCTTAATGTTCACAGCCTTTGTCCTGCTATAACACCCCTTCTTCATTGCTTTCTTATTAAAACCACATGCTTGGCTTTACTCTTAATTTATTTTGACTGTGGCGTCTCGATAAAAGGAAAAGTGTTTGAAACATCTTAGTCCCAGTTTAGAATATTCTTATCCTTTATTGATTTTTTTCTAATTATGGTGAAATGCAGTTATGCAATCATATAACCAGAATTCACAGTAAAGAAGACACTTAGCATACAGTTATGTATATAACCAATACATACACTTCATACAAGCTGTCCTTTCAAATCATTATTAGTTTCACACTATCACAGATCATTTAACCAGTATTTCTCATCTAGTTTGGTTCCATGTCTTTGTCATCAATGATTCTGAGGAGTCCTTAGTAAGTGATGAAATATCAGGTTTGACTGATGTTCTCCCAATATATATTTTGATTCCTTTTTTTTTTTGCATACTGAAACAAGTACTGCTTATTCTAGTACTGCTTTGTTGTAACGTTCAGAATTTTTATTTTTAGATTTATAGAAACTTTCTATGAACTGCATAGACTACTAGTGTAAACTATTGATATTCTCTCGGCTATATATATATGATTTTATATAGCATTTAAACCACAGTAATAAAACAAATATATAACCAAAATCATTCAAAGAGGTCTGGGTAGCCAAGTAACTTATGTGTCCACCCATCAACTGATATTCAAAACCCACTTTGGTTCTCGGATTTTTTTCTCGCGGTAAATAAAAACAAATCTAAGCACGTCATCCTTCAGAGAGGTCATTAAGCCTTCGGTCAAGAGTCTGCAGATGTCGAGTGTTTTATTTAAAATCCATACTCTAAATACACTTGTGTTAGGCAAAATTTAGAAGTCCCAACGCAGAATGTATATCATGTGGTATTAGAAAAAGACAATTTTTTGCCTATGTGTTTCCTCTCAAGGGACTGCCAATGAAATCTAACCTACCCTAACTAAGATCTTTCAACTAAAACAGGTTGTATTCTTCAGAGTCCTACTGTCAAAGATTGTTTGGGACATCTAAATTTTGCCTAACACAAGTGTATTTAGAGTAGAGATTTTAAACAAACATTCGACATCTGCAGATTCTTGACCGAAGGCTTAATGACCTCTCTGAAGGACGACGTGCTTAGATTTGTTTTTACCTATCGCGAGAAAAAAATTCGAGGACTAAAGTGGGTTTTGAATCCCGAAGCTCTTAGTTAGTGGGAGGGCACGTAGGCCACTTGGCAACCCGGATCTCTTTGAAAGATTTTGGTTATTTATTTGACGTTATTACTGTAGTTTAGATGTTGATATAAAATCATATATATATATATATATATATATATATATATATATATATAATATATATATATATATATATAGCTGAGAGAATATCAATAGTTTACACTAGTAGTCTATGCAGTTCATAGAAAGTTTTTATAAATGTAAAAATAAAAATTCTGAACGTTACAACAATGCAGTACTACAATAAGCAGTACTTGTTTCAGTATGCAAAAAAAAGGAAATAAATTATATTGAGAGAACATCAGTCAAACCTGATATTTCATCAGTTACTAAGGACTCCTCAGAATCGTTGGTGAAAAAGAAATGAAACCAAATTGCTCAGAACTACTGTTTAAATGATCTGTGATAATGTGAAACCAATAGTGATTTGAAAGGATAGCTTGTATGAAGTGTATATATTGGTTATATACATAAGTGTGTGCAGCCAATATATATTCATACATAATACTATGGAGAAGCATACATTGGTGTAGGAAGTGTATTCACGTATTGGCTTTTAATAGCCTTAAAAGCCAATACGTGAATGCTTATTATTGAGAACTGGATGCAATTCTGACATCTAAGCATATAGAAAATAGATAAAACTTGTTTTGCAAGTAGGACATAGGTTTAGAAAGTTTGATGTTTATTCCTTTGAAGGAGACGGTAGGCCACCTAATGCTGCCTTGCATAAACTTCTCCTAGTTACTCCCTACCCACATAAGACCTAACTAACCACAGACACCCACCCTACCCACACCCACCATATTTTTGAATACCATGTCTAGGAGTAGTTTTTTATAAACCTTAAAAGATAACATCTAAGGTTGAAAGCTATAACATTTTATATTATATTAAGTAACAAAGTATTCAGTTCATTAGAGTTAATTAAAAAAAATTTTGATTATCCTTTATTTTACGCATCTGTAGACAATTATTACAACACTCACTGACAGCAATGCAAAGAACCTTAAAAACCAGTTGCAATCAGCAAAAAAAAAAATCGCTTATGACGAAGAATCTGCGAATTTTAATACCATATAAGTATATGTCTGAAATCGAGCATCTGTTGAGGTATTGAGAAGAGAATAAGGCCGGACAGATATTTCAAACAACGTAAAATGAAAGTAAATACAAAAAAAGAAAACAAAGCTGATGACGAGGAATAAGAAGAACAATACTTGCAAGTTGTTATTAACCCTAGTTGGTAGACCTACCAATTGCTCTTAATAATACTGGGTCTAATTTTATAAGCAATTAATAATTTATATAGTATTGGATTTATTATATTTAACTAATGAAGTCATGACAATATTTCTAAACCAAAATATTCTTATACGTGATTTTTTTTAATTTTCTGTTAAATTTATATCATGAATTCCACTATTAGTATAAACAGAACGTGCTACTGCTTTATGAGACCTACCCAACCAGGAAAAATTTTCATTGCTTTGAGCATAAATTTTTATTATTTAACAGTATACATATACATTTATGTATATGTATACATACATAACGAGAGTTTAATAATTTTTTATCCTGGAAAATTGACCGAACCCCGATTAGAGAACACACCTATTATATCAAACGGTCGATATATTATTGAATCTGTTATATATACATTTATCTGTATACATATTTTATTACAACATTTTTACAAAATTTGGTTAATACCACTATATTTCAGTTCTCTAGATAGTTTTTATATAAGAATTTACTTGTGTTATTATCATTAACAAAGGACAACAATAAAGCGATAATTATTAGGAAGCCTAGCAAATAAGTACAATGCCTCATGATTCGGTAAAACTCTGTTTCTTTTAATTCATTGAAGAATAATTATTATTATTATTATTGAATAGAAATTTTATTAAGTGAGTAATGGAAATAATGTTGTCAATTTCATCATTAAAAAATTCAGGCAGTAAACTATTATTGTTATCAAAAACATATCTCTAAAAACAGGTAATTTAACATATGTGGGACAGGAAGAACAAAAATAGTTCTAAAAAAAATTAAATTTGTTGGCTTCTCATTCAGACTAAAATGAAAAAATCTTGAGTTCAAGTATGGCATTCATGAAAGTCAATTGTTTTGGTTGAATGATCTTAGTCCTTTAATTATTTATGAATATCTTACTCATTTTTTATACGCTGAATTTTTATTTTTCGTGTTTTTAGTGAAGTCGTATTTTATATGTTGTTTTTAGTGAAGTCGTCTATATACAGTATTTATAATACATATTTTCAAAACGTGGCTATTGTTTTCTTTCACTGATTGTCATCATGTTGATATACTGATAGAATTCTTCCTTTTTAATTGCTACATTTTTAAGTGTGCTCATCAACTTTTCTACTTCGTATTCATAATCTTTTTCTTATTTTTCTTTTTTTTTTATTCCACTTTGGTATCAGTAATTGTCTCTTCCTACAAAAAAGATAACAACCTGAAGACAATATCATCTCATAAATCTCTCATGTTTTCTACACTTCCGCTCATTAGCAACGTGCCAAATTGTCTATTACTGATAGATACGTCAATATTGAGGAATGTGCAAAAATATTTGTGAAACTGAAACAACAGAATAACACTAAAAAAGAGAAAGGTGTATATAAGTGATACAAAAATGAATTCCGTGTAAATGAAAACATTTTGTCTACGAAAGGAATGGTAGACAAATAGTTAGAGAGAATGAAATATAAGGAAATCCAGTTCTAGTTTTGAGAACTGATCCAGTGCTTTAAAGGTAGAATTGATTTTCTAAACTGAAAATCTAATACTTACAAAAAAAAAAAAGAGATAGGATTTAGAATGAAATTTAAGGCAGTCCGCATTTGTATACAAACTCCGGGACTCCAACTCAGGGGTTCTTTGGTTTAAACAAAAAGAGTTAATATAATTATTTTTATTTATTTTTAAAATATTTTCTTCCAGTTTCTACCTTCACCTAGTCTATTTTTATTTACTTCTTTGGCAAAGAGGTTTTAATGATTTGGTTTCTCGAATGCAGCACACTGAGATAAGAATTATATGGTTAAAAATCTGCTTATGTTTCAAACGTTGATCTAACCAATCAATACGAAGAAGAAAAGAAGGAGAATTCTTTTCTAAACACCAGACCAATACAAAAACCATCACACCAGGAAGAGTCCAAACAGTAAATGTAGTAACGGGAAATGCAGGAGGAAGCACGAGGACAAGGGTAGATACTATTGCTCAGCAGAGTACTGAAGAAGGGATTTGGATTAACAATGCAACAGCCAAAATTACATAAATATTTAATATTGACAAATAATTTACAATTTTACAGGACAGGTAAACAACTTCATTTAGGCAAAATCTAATAGGGTTATAAATACCTGTCAACCCTAACCCATTATTAACCCAAAACTTATATTCACTACTC